>OY796678.1:54468176-54948861 GCA_963680715.1 Tetragnatha montana | reverse complement strand
GTGGTGCTAAAATCTGTTTCGATGGCTATTCCAGAGGTCTTTAAAGTGGATTAAGCGAAAGTTACTAATAACAGTTATCATTGACATAATTAAAATCAGTTTTAAAAAATATTATTTGAAAACATCATAAATTTTCGCAATGTATTTAGACATGGTAGATGAACTCTCCCCTAAAACTTTTGTCACGGTGAAAGAGATTATTAGGGATTCAGGATAATAAGGGTGGTTTTCTGGGTATAAAAACCCCCACCAACTACAACCCCATAAATAGAAATTTTATATTGTATATGAGAATATGTGTAAGGAAACTTCCTAAAATGACCTCTGTGTTCTTGCAAACTAAAAAAAAATATAATCCAATGCAGACGAACAATAATACTAAACGAAGGTTATTAAATAGCTAAATGCGAAAATATCTGGATTTTGATAATAGAGAGCTTCATTAAACAAAAACAGGGCAACAAGTTAAATTTGTCATTCTAATACAAAACAAACTGTTCCACAATAAATACGAAATAAATTCAGCACAATTTACTAAGTACAAAACAAAATCTCAGGTGTTTATTTAATCCGAAAACAGATTCCAAATCAAGCCTTCGAATCCGTAATGCTCCCCCCAACCAGGGTAATATACAGAAAACCGACAAAAATGATGGAAGAGTAAAACGCCCGAAACCCTGGCAAATGACAACATTAGCATTTTTAAAGCGGCGGAGAAATCGAACCAAAACAGGACCCGTCAGAATCGAAGCACCCCTGCGAAAGATGGGATTCCAACGACTGATGTATGGAGCGAAGCCCTCAGAAATAACATTCCGCCATCCGGCCGAAAGAAAAATAATAGTACCTCCAAGAGAGTAAAAACGAGAAACGAGTTTGGGAGCCAAAACCTCTACGGAAAGTCAATACTAACGACGGCGATGGAGTTGCCATGGCGACCGGAAGAAGAGACGCCAGATTGTGACGCAATATCGAGGGAAATTTTTCAAAAAGCATTCTGGAATTTTTGGCTGCGCTCAGCGTTTTCACCGGCGATATGTTAAGTGGAAAGAGTCCCGAGTTTTCATTGCGCTTGTGTGCTTTTTTTTGTGGGCGGATTTTTTTTGTTTAGGTTGCCACTCCCCGGAGAGTAAATTTTTATCTGCGGTTCCGTTTCTCTCGGCCCGGAAATGAATAGCGCGGGAAATGAATAATTTCGCAATGGTTTATTGGCAACAACGCCGGGCATCGAGTTTGTTTCAGAGCGAAACTCCGAGATAAGTAAAGGAGATGTTTAGGGTGTGTAAAAGCACTCGAGGCGGGCTTTTGGGAAGTCGTAAAACACCACTTTTACTGCGTTGCCAGAGCCGTTGAGATATATTTTTGCAAATATCGGCTCCACGGCTCACGGGTTGGGGTTCGTAAAAATTATTATACCAGAGGAACAGGAGATAGGTATTTTATACGTTTAAGAAACACAAGCGGTGCGGAAAAGTTTTACAACTCGAATATAAAAATAAAGACTGAGAACTGGTGGTCGCACTAATATCTCCATCTGGTCTAGCCAGATCCTAGTGTTCGGCAACTAGTAGTCAAAAAGTAGTTAACTACCAACTACTAACTAGTTTGGGAAAATCTAGTTGCAACTAGTAGTTAACTATTTTTTCCTGGGACTAGTTGCAACTAGTAGTTAACTATTTCCCAAAGTAGTTAACTACTAGTTAACTAGTCTATTTAATTTCATAACCTATTTTTTGCCCAAATTCTAATAATCTTTCTGATCTATATCACAAAAAAGTTAATGCTTCGCTCAAAACGGGCTTTTATTTCTGGTTATGGTATTTGAGTACTCTACCATGACATTGTAGTTATAAATAGCAGTGTAATTTTTTGTATATTTTGATAAAAATTTTAAATATTTTTGAAATTTTAAACAAAATTTTTTTTCTAAAGTAGTTGAAAATTTGAAAGTAGTTTCAACTAGTAGTTATTAAAAAAAGTAGTTCAACTAATAGTTAAACTAGTTTAAACCAAAAGTAGTTAAACTACTAGTTGATCGGTAGTTAACTACTAGTTGCAACTAGTTCTAGTTAACTAGTGCCGAACACTACCAGATCCATGAGGCCATGTATCGCAAAAAAGACTAAAAACAGCAGGTGGTCAGTTTCAGCCTCGTCACAGGAAAACCCCAGACTGCAGAATGTGCCGAGGAGACAAAGGGCTGATGTTACAATGGAAATCTTTAGTAATTTTCAAAATTCGTGCACTTATGTTAAGGGGGGCAGTTGAAAATCGCGAATGTGATCCAATAGTTTATAAAATAAGATTTAGGTGCTCGAAATAGAACGAAAAATGATAAAAATTGAAGTAAAATTTCTAATTTAACTAAAAGAGATATATTAGACTGAATAAACTGTGTTCAATGATTTATTTAGTTTGTAGAAAGTACAGAAAATAATTTGAAAAACTTTTACTAGACCAGGAGTAATTGTGCGCAATTTGATACCACTATAAATGCAAAAATAGCACCCCGGGCCCGAAGGCTAATGAAACGGAGCTGGGCACCGCCTGATGGGGCCACTACGCCTGGACAGAATTTGATTGATTGATTTTTATAAATGCAAAAACCTTGAAGGTTTTTTTTTATTTATTTTTATTCGATTATTAAGAAAAATGAATGCAGTTCCTTATTTATATTCTGAAATGAACGGTTTTTACTTTCATCTCCATTCAAGAAGATTGAATCGCATTAGAAACCTCCTTTCCCCTAGTGTTACGTAGCTACTACGAATATTGTAAATTCTTTAGGAAAAACTTTTTACCAGTTTTATTTCTCATCATTTGTTGGCTGTTGCGATAAAACCTTTTACCACCTGTCCTTGACATCAAGTAGCAGCAAAAACTCAACTTCCATTCTTTATTCGAAAAAGAACATCCCCAGGGACTGAGGGTGGTGGACCCCCCTACAAACCACCACCATTCATTCCCCGTATTTTTGCCTTGCCGAATTCCGTCTCTAAGCAGAAATAATAGCCTCCAAGAGTTGCAAACGATCCCTGGAGGGTGGAGGGGAATGATGAAGACGAAGTGGACAAGGGTTATCTTTCCCCCCTCCACCGCATTCCGGAATTTTTTCCCGAAAAAATCGCGCTTCTCTCTAAATCGTCTGCTGACAGTGAAGTCGATGACTCTTTTCAGCCCTCGAGGTTGGTTTCGAACAAAAATAACATCGTTTTGCGCCTTTGGTCGTGTTTGCGAGGGCGGAATGTCGTTTGCAGCTGGTTTTTATTCCAGTTGAGTTGGGTTGAGTTGTACTTTTCTAGTTATTTTTTTATTGTTTGTGGCGTGTGCGTTTGATGATTTGGTGAGTGGTATGGATGTGTGACTTTTCGAACTTTTAGATTTTGTTCTGCGGGACCATTGTATCTGGTTTTGGACGAAGCAGCGTGACTCAGAGTTGTCAGTCAAAAATATTTTCTGTAGAGCTATTTCCCATTTGCATTATATGTTGCAGAGAAAGTTACTATTTTACTGGTGCGGGTGGAGTTCTTTGAAACTTTGAGAGATAGATGATAGGTCTACAGTTTTTGCCTACAAAAACTGATAAAAAGGAGTCGAGATTTATATTTTAATACTTACTGTGTAATTTAATAAAAATTTAAAAATTCGTGCAAACTTAAAAAAAAATGTTCAAGAGGAAAAGTAGTAGGTACTCAAAAATATAATATCGGTTTGATTTTTTTTTATTTTCCCATAGTTAAAACATATTCCAAAAGTAACCAAATATTAGTTTATCACTCGATATTGGCAACATGTTACCTCGTCTTTTCATTCCTGAATTTAAATTCCAAAATAAGTAAATTTTCGTAAGATCCTTCTAAGTATTCTTTTCTAAAACCAAACTGGATTAAAAAAAAAACCCTTTTTTATATAAATCGTATAAAATAAACGGAATGTTACAGCATGAAAGTCATCATAAATGCCACTCATCCAAATCTCCACCCCGAATTTTAAATGATAATTACGCAAAACGCAATTCTCACGCTTTGGAAATACATATCCTCAGCCATAAATTTACATGAACGCGCAATGCATTGTGGGTGATAACCTAGAACCCAGCACCAGTCGTAATTTATGTATTCCATGCAAATGCGCAACAAACGATAATGATGGGGGTGGATAAATTAGCGAACGCCGCTGCTGCTGGGGAAAGAAAATGGATCGAATTTTTCTTCGGATTTCTTATTAGATTAGAAATCAAAAGTAAACTAATGCGGCCCATCGAGTGTCTTAAAAATGAACTCAATTTGCCAAGGAGAGCGAGATAGAGGAAAAAGAATGAGATAAAAAAAAATGAACTTCTATTTAAATCTCTCGTTTGCGATTCCCCACCCCTAAGATTTTAACGCGGTTCGTTCAGAGCAAGCAGATAAAGAACAAAAAAAACGTTCTATTGGAAGTTTTTTCAGTTCTTTTCTCTAATAGCAAACGATTTTCACCCGAATTTATTTGCATAGTTCTTTTTCCCTCTGTGTTTGCCGTCTTGTTTTTTTTTTCTCCGAGAATTCGAAAGCAGTCTGGGTGCGGGGATAGTCTTTTCGCAGGCATAAATATTTTACTTTTAACAAGATGGCTCGGTGTGTAGCTTTACCGTTAATGGAGCATCATCAACGTTTCGGCGATAACAGTTAGCAATAAATTCGATGCTGTTCCCTTTCCCCCGATGAGTACTTTTTTAAGTAACACAAACGATCTCCTCGAAAAGAACTTCTTTTGCTTCAGAATGTTGGGAAAGAAATTCGGTCACCGAAGCCCTTCGTTTCTTATCCTGTGGAATGTTTTGCAGGTATCAATTAGGAATTCCTTCAAGCTGGAACTTGTTTTTGGAGGCGACGCCATCATTTTAAAAATCTTTTTAATATTTTTAATGTCTGGATTAGTTTTATTCGTTTTAAAGGAGGAGAAATAGTTTTAAGTTTTATTCTGCCGTCGCGGTGTCTTATTAGTATTTAACGGTGTTATTTTGTAGCATAAAAAAACAACTTTCATCAAAATATAGAAAAATATTAAGTTTTAAATGTTAGCAATGTGATGATACGGGGTGTCCCAAAAAAGACTGACACATTTTTAAAATCAATAACTAATAACTCGACAACTAAAAAAGATAAAACTACGCGGTTCGTTGCATAATGCTCACGAAGTAGTATGCAACTAACCGCGTAGTTTTTATCTCTTTTAGCTGTCGAGTTATTAGTTATTGATTTTAAAAATGTCTCGGTCTTTTTTGGGACACCCTTACCATCATGTAGTTAAAAGAAATCTTTTTATTTACTTATCCTGGAAAATTATACCATATCCTGGATAGTTGTAGAGTTAAAATAGTTGTAGTAATTCAACTGATAAAAGTGAATATACAACACAGACAAGAACTATAAACAATATTAGCTATTCTCAATCGATAAGAAGTTGGCAAAATAGCTAAAAGTTCAAATACTAAAGAAAGTTCGAAAGTTGATGCAAAATTAGCACGAGCTCACGCACTTGGCTTCACTGCCGAAAGGGTCTACTCACAGTAAAACGAGTTCTACAGTTAAGTAGTAGGCTTTCCCCCCGAACACGCTCGAACGCTTGAAGACGGGAGGAAAGCGGGATATATTTCGTTCAGCGTCTCCTAACTTGCGGATCACGAACCGTTAGGTAGTGGAGTTGCACGTTTTATGTACTTTAATGATGCATTAACTATGCAGGTTAATTTATTTCTTAAGAAGATTTGGGCAGTTAGCTGTACTCATGTAATGGAAAATAAGTTATAAAAATACAGTCGACTCGACTCCGTCAAATGTGATCACGGTTAACGTTATCAATCAGATAATGCTATCAAAATTGACCTAAAAGTTTTTGTCCCATAGAGGTAATTTCAAAATCCTATATAATAAAAATGCGATTGTAAAAATATTTACACATTTTAAAGACGGCCTATTCAACATAAAAACTTCACATAGGTTTTATAAATTAATTTCACAGCGTATTACAATATCAGAACTTCCGATTGATTACTTTAAAAAAAACTATTAGCGACCAGTTCCAATATTAATTTATATCTATTTCACTCCTGTTTTAATTTTGACCTATCTCCGTTTCAGGAATTTGTGTAGATAATAAAAATGACTACGTTAAGAGACATCTTCAACGGTTGGATCGATATTTTGTTAAATATGTGGATCTTACACATTGCGCCAAAGGGGCCAAACCATCCATCAGTGATGTCACACTTTTTTCAACATTTTTGACCCCTCCCCCCCATGTCACAAACTGTCATACTTCACCATACCCCTCCCCCATGTCACAAAGTGTCACACTTCACCATTACCCCCCCCCCCCCTTTTGTCACGTCACGGACTGCTGCCAATAAGTTTAGTTTAGAATAAGGCTGGTAAGAATTTTGGACCCGCACCTTAAAAGTTCAAAGTGAACTCTTATTTCGTTGTTACGAATCTTATAATAATGTTATTTAAGCTACATTTTCCAGAAAAAATTTGTTATTAAGTTTTACTTTTGATTATCAATGTGTGATGTCACAATTCTTGAAACCCCCTTCCCCCTTGTCACAAAGTGTCACAGATTGATGAACCCCCTCTAAGCGTGACGTCATTTATGGAAGGCCCCAAAGTGAAAAAAAATGGCAATTAGAAGGTCTCGTAATTTACGGAGCTGGAACACATCTTTTACACCAGCCCAAACCACTAACACAACACCTTACCCACCAAACAACCCAAAACCCCATTCCCGTAACTAAACTTCACATCTCATTAACCAAAGACATTCCCCTAATTGACGCCCCATAAAACCCTCCACCGTTTATACCCAAGGGAAAGGGATAAATTTAGGGGAGCTCTTCAGACGGGGCTCGTAAACAAAAGGGATCTTCGAGCAGCAAGAAACAGGGGAGCTGCTTGCACGTCAAGGGTAAATTTAGATGGGAGGGAGTTCCTATAGGGAGCACTCAAGACCTCTCCCCGTATAACGTCCTTTCGACATTTTGAATTTTTTTATAGGGTTCTAAATTCAAATTTCCAATTCGCATTCTAAATAGCTGCATTTAATATTTTTATGTGTAATGAGGTATTTTCACGTTTAGAGATTAAATTTTATTAAAATAGAGTGTTTTCAGGTGACGTCACGACCAGCTAATTTCTTTTAACTGTTAACCTTTGTAGGGCTTTTAACTGTTGCTAAAGAGGTTGCTAGGTAACGAGGTATACGTTGCTAAGGCGGTTTTTAAGTATAGGGTCACGTGATTGCAAATACTCCAATAGAATAATTCCACGGCCAGTCATTTTCTGTAACTGTTAACCTCTGTAGGGCAAAAAACTGTAACATTTCTGTTGCTAAGGCCGTTGTTAGGTCCGAGTCATGTGATTGAAAATGCTCTATAGTAGATAAAATAACATGAAGAATGACGTTTTTAAATGAAGTATTTTTGTAGCCTAGTTTCTGAGGTATAAATTTTTGAAATTTAGTTTTGTGTTTTGGGTCGAAAAAAGAAACACTGTTGTTTTAGTGCGCTGTGACGTCACATCCAGCCGAATCTCGTTTTCCAATAATGGACTCTAACCGCCTATCTGGTTCGAGACTTCACGGAACCAACACGTGACCTACAACTGAGCTTGCAATGGACTCTAACCGTCTGACGTCACACGGAACCAACACGTGACCTACTGAGCTTGTGATTGGTTACCACAGATACTACACTAGTAGATCTACTAGTGTAGTATCTGTGGTAACCAATCGCAAGCTCAGTTGTAGGTCACGTGTTGGTTCCGTGAAGTCTCGAACCAGATAGGCGGTTAGAGTCCATTGGTTACCACAGTTACTACACTAGTAGATCTACTAGTGTAGTATCTGTGGTAACCAATCGCAAGCTCAGTAGGTCACGTGTTGGTTCCGTGTGACGTCAGACGGTTAGAGTCCATTGAAAAACAGTAAAAACACTAGTTTCAAGCGTGCTGTGACGTCAAATCCCGTTATTTGATCACGTGACTTTACTAGTGTTTTGGCAAAAGTGAAATTGAATTTTAAATGATTCAAAACTTATTTTTGAACTGATATTTGATAGTTTTAAACTATAACGTATTAAAAAAGTGTAAAATTAAGTAAATACCTCATTCCGAAGAAGAATCTGCTTTTAAGTTCTTTTTACAATATTTAAATAACAAATTTGATAGTCCCTCTATCCTACAAGAATTTAAACTCAATGTCTCTAATCATATCACTCGGAATAAAACAATACTACATGAATCCACCTACTCCTATCAATACCTACAGAATCAAACTTTTGTACAATTCATCCAAATAGTTAATAATTTTCCTAATAATTACGATATCTTTTTAGACTCACTTGAAAAATTTAGAAAGTGCTTTGATACTTTTTTATGATCTGTATTTGTTTTGTGTTTTCTTCACTTTTTGGTGTTTTTTAAGTGTTTTTTGTCATGTAAATGGATTTTTTTACATCTGTATAACAATATATGTAAATAAATAAATAAACGTGGCCCATAAAGACCAACTGGTGAGAACTGAGATTTGCGCCCAGCCAATCCTAAAGTACCCCAAAAAAAAGTATAGCAAAACTGCAAAAAGGTGGTAATAATGTTAAGCCACTCTTATATGGTAGATTTAATACGAGACAGAAAACAACAAAAATGGTTCAAAGCAAACAATCTCCGAAACGAACTGGAATCAATGGCGATATAAAGACGAGCTTTTCGCTGAAAAAACATCAACAAATTAGCATTTCTATCGGACACATTTCGATCGACAAATACAGACGTCTAGACAGGAACACCAACGCTTTCCCAATACTTTTTGTAAAGAAAAGTTATCTTAAAAATAAAGTACATAAAAATAAAAAAAATAGGCTTAACTCAAACACACTCTCTCGATTATCCGACTTTTAATTAACCGACTCCTGGGACTTATCTCTGGCCACCTATACTCAAGGCCAGAGATGCACAAAATCGTGACGTGAAAATAGTAGGCATGACGTCACTTTTCCTTTTAACAACTCAACTCCACTCTCAAATCTCAAAGCCTCACGAAGCTCTCACCTCTCGAAGCCTCACGCCAACTTATAAATCCTACTTGAAAAAATGTTGGCGAGGTCTTTGATTGGTTTGCCAAAAGGATATCATTCCAAATATTGTCAGTCACTGTACAGTGTACGTACACTGTACGAGCGCTCTGATTAGTCTAACGACTTTCTCCCCTCTAATATAATCGGCGAGTCTGTCAAATTCAAGTGACACTTTCATCTATCGTCTTATCTTGCTAGACCAATCAAAGCGCTCACAATGTAACTAGCCATATTTGTTAAGGAAGTGTCTATTTGGACGGCCGAAACGGCAGTTGGCGCATGCGCCGTAGGTCTCGCGGTTAAGTATTAGTCCCGGCGCTCCAATCAGAACCGCTGCCGGGTAAAAAAGAGTAGAGTTTAGTTGTATATTTGCCGGCCAAATAGACAGTGCCATTTGTTAAACCAATCAGAGCCGTAACCAACATTTCTTTTCAAATTGGATTTGTAAATAGGCATGGGAATACAAGATTTGAGAGTAAAGTTGAGCTGTTGTCAAAAAGCGATAAAAAGTGACGTCAAGCCTACTATTTAACGTCACGATTTAGAGCTTCTCTGGCCTAATAAGTCTACGCAGGGGCGAAGCTACTGGGGGGGCGTGGGGGGGCGTCTCGCCCCCCCAAAGTCGGCAATTTCGATCATAGTCGGCAAATTCTAGGTTTTTAGATTCTTAAAAAAAACTAGGTTGGCAATTAAAAAAAAGCTTTTTTTCTTCTTTAACATCTCCTTTCTCTACAATTTTCGGAGTAAAAGTCGTAAAATTGTTTGGGGAGTGGCCAGCAGAGATGTCAAAATAACCGGTTAAAACGGTCAAAATCCTGACAGGGTCATAATTCCGACCGGTCAGAATCCCAACAGTCGAAATCCCAACTGGGTCAAAATCCCGAGAGGTCAAAATCCAACTTGAGTCAAAATCCCGACAAATCAGGTTCCCAACGTGGAAATCCCGACTGGGTTAAATTGCTGACAGAGTCATAATCCTGACATGGTGACATGTAAGAATCCCGACAGGGTCAGAATCCTGAGAGGTTGAAATCCCGATTGAATCAAAATCTCGACAGGGTCAAAATCCCGACTGGGTCGAAATCCCAACTGGGTCAAAATCCCAACTAAGTCAAAATCCCGACAAATCAGGTTCTCAACGTGAAAATCCCGACTGGGTCATTTTGCAGACAGAGTCATAATCCTGACATGTAAGATGTAAGAATCCCGACAGGGTCAGAATCCTGAGAGGTTGAAATCCCGATTGGGTCAAAATCCCGACTGAGTCAAAATACTCACTGGGTCAAAATCCCGACAGGTCGAAATCTCAACTGGGTTAAAATCCCGGTCAGAATCTCGACAAATCTGGTTCCAGACATCGAAATCCCGACGCGACAGAGTCAGAATCCCGACAGGTTGAAATCCTGACAGGTCTAATTCCCGAAAATTTTGATTGATATAGATTTGTTTTGACCAATAATGTGTTATTTTCCTTTATTTATGAAGGTATCTAGAATTACACAGGTCTGCAATGAAAAAGCTGTTCGATGAATTATAGTGATTTTCTATGTATTTTAGTGTGCTGATTACGAAAAAAATATTGAAAAAAATCCTATACGTCAGGATTTGACACAAATTGCCAATTTATTTTCGAATTTGTGCATTTTTCATAGTTTTTGAGCATTTCTGACTCCTTTACATTTTAAAATTAAAAGCTGTGAATGATGCACATAGTAAACTATCTCATCAGGGCATAATAGAGATGGAAAGAAAGTACCAGGGAAGATTTAATCGCCCCATAATGACGAATTTTTGTTATACGTATAGTTGAAAAAAGGCTCTTGTTGCTACTCCCGAGGGTAAATGTACTAAGAGAAGCCTCATAAGGAGGAAAAATTGGCTTTAATTCAGTTGTAAATGAGCTTATTTTAGTTATATAAAGATTTTCATGAAGAATTTATAAAACAAAAATATATTTTATAAACATATTTTCCTTAAAATTAAAATAAAGGCTTATTTTACAAATTTATCGAAATTTTCGGGAAAAGTGGCATTCCAGAACAAAAAAATATCCTTTCTGAATTCAGAGCACAAAAACACATTAAAATCAATGCCCTATAAATAGTAAATTTTAATTAAAAAAATACACTTTTTAAGTGTATTTATCCGGTTGATAGATTTAATACCAATTAAACATTAACACATCCCGACCGGTTTTGTCTAGTTGTATAAAAGCCTATCTACTTTTGATTTTAGGAACTTAAAAGGAATGAACTTGTTAAACCGAATAAAAACTACCAGTTTATGTAAAACCGTCGGTTTTATTCATCTATATCTATATTGTTTAATACCAGTAATTGAACTTTTTCAAATTAAATAAAAATAGACGGGGTAATGGCATTCAAGAACAAATAAACTTTTTAAACCAAATAAAAACATGAATTTATTCCGGTTGTACGATACTAACAATCATATTCTTGGTTTTCTCTGATAAAAGACTAATTACATTTCTTAAACTGGATAAAAAAAAGACGGTTTGAATTTTATCACCACAGATGTAGGGTTTCGGTTTTATGGACGGCCCCATGGAACAAAAAACTCAAAAGAAACACAATCATATAATCAATAAATTCAGAGTTCTAAATGGAAAAAACCGCCTTTCCAACCAATTCGATTGAACTTTTATGTCTTTTGTTGGTTACTTATTGTTCAAGCAAAGAGCATCTCTGGTAATATGAATTCCTGCCTTTTTAATGCTTAAGATTTATAAGTTATGGTTGTAGCTCCAAAGTAGTTATGATTGCGCCCTTATATTCTTGGGCGCGGGGGTCTAAAAGACTATTTTGTCATAAAGTTATGATTTTTGTACGATTCAATTTATCACCGAGACCGCGCTTCGCGAGCAGTGTCGATGGTTTCGGTTTTCCCCTCCTTTCGCCGTTGAGGGAGAAAGCCCCCGTCCATCCCCCGAGCTGCAAGTGTATACGGTCCGGTCCTTCCTGGAAAAATGAGAAGACCATGGGAACATAGCACTCTTTTGTTTAGAAGTGACCGACCGACTGACTGTCGCCCAGATCCAGATGTCCTCTGAAAGGGGAGATATGATAATGAATGCCCAAGGACACCCCCAAGTCGTGGGACAGCTTCAAACCATCGCCAACGCCCTCTGCTTTTTTGTGTCGTAATTGGCAGTGTTAGAGAAGAATATTGTGCGTTTTGGTTAGAGCTGTTCATTATTGTTACATTTACATTACGATCAAATTTTTGGGTAAGTAAAATGAAATCCTGGTTTTCTTAATTCTAAAATTGTCTTAAGTTATAATGTGTTACCTGAAATTATCATGTGTTGATCATTAATTTGTTTTTGAGAAAAATCCTCTTCTGCCTTAAGCAAATTATCAAAACGAACCCCAATACTAGTATATCACGTAATAGAGTATTTTCAGGTGACGGCACAACCGGTTATTTTCTTTTAACTGTGTACCTTCTGTAAGGCTTTTAACTGTTGCTAAGGCCATTGTTTATCTGTTACTAAGGCGGTTTTTAGGTATGGGATGACGTGATTGCAAATGCTCAAATAGAATTCCACGGCTAGTCATTTTCTGTCACTGTTAACCTTTGTAGGGCAAAAAAACTGTAACTTTTCTGTTGCTAAGGCCGTTGTTAGGTCCGAATCATGTGATTGAAAATGCTCTATTTCTTTAATTGCTTGATTTAGGTTTCGATTTGATGTCACGTTATCTTTTAACAGTTTTTTGTTTTATTTTTAACCGCTTTAACTAGTTTTTCGTTGCTAAATACGTATGGAGTTTTTCCCCATTTGAAGTTTGGCTTAGCAAATAAAACCAAGTATCTCAAATTAATATAATTTGAAAAATATATTTAAGAACAGAAGTAATTTCTTTGATATAATTTCCTTTTAAATATACCTTTTCTAATGTATGGTTTTAGCAACAAATTGGTTGTGTTTTTCTTGGACAATTTTTTAACAAAATTAATGTATATGATGAATATTTTTTAAAAATCTTTTTATTACTTTTAAACAATTTCAAATGTTTATAATGTTTAGAGTTTGAAATCACTAGAATAGAATAGAGTTGCTTCAAATGAAAGAACATTTAGCAAATTAAAAATTGTGAAAAACTTTCTTAGAACAACAATGACTGATCCTATCAGTGGCGGATCTATGGGGGGGGCTATAGGGGCTATAGCCCCCCCCCTTGGACTTAAGTTTACACTACATAAAATTGAACTTTTTCGAAAAAAAAATTAAGTTTTTAGAAAATTTTGTTTAAATTTTCAAAATTTTAAACTTTTTTCAGTTTTTTGTAGCCTTTTTTACAATTCAAAGGGTCTACAAAGCATTAAGCCCTTTCCAAGATCTTAAGCCCCCTGCATTTTTATAAACTCCATTCACTGTTTAAGGATTTCTAGAGGTTTTAGCCCTTACAAATTATTAGCCCCCTGCATGTTTGAAGGTTTGATTCGTAATTTAAAGGGTCTATCCAATGAGCTTAGCCCCTAAAAGCATTAGCCTCCTTGCGTTTTTATGTTTGTTACACAAATTTATGAGCTTTAGCCCTATGAAACATTAGCCCCCTCCATGCTCTTTAATAGCCTTTACAAAGCTTTTAGCCCTCTTGCGTTTTTAAATATATTTGGTTCACTATTTAATGAGCTTTAACCCTTATGAATCCTTCCATGATCTTTAGCTCTTACAAGGCTTTTAGCCCTGAGTTTTTGTAGATTTCAATTCACAATTTAAAGGGGCCAATGAGTTTTAGCCCCCATAAAGAATTAGCCTCCTTGAGATGTTTTATAGTGTTTAGTTCGCAATTTAATGAGCTTTAGCCTAAAAGCGTTAGCCCCCTCCAAGATCTTTAGCTTTCAGCACTTTAATATAAATGCGATTCAGAACTTGTAGATTCCAATGAGCTTTCTAAGCCTTACAAAGCATAACCTCCAAAATACTTAGCCCCTTACATTTTTATAGATTTGTTTCACATCTTAAAGGTTATGAGCTTTAGTCCCTCTGCAAGATCTTTAACTCCCTGGTTTTTATAAGATTTACCTTTTAAAAGGGTCTAATGTGCTATATGTCTCTCACAAAAAATTTACTCAGTTAAAATAGAGACGGGGTTAGGGGGTTCAAACCACCCCCATGAAATTCTTATATCTTACAGTTTTTTCCTTTGAAAACGAGTACAAGAAATCATCTTTTTCGTGTGACACTCAAAGAGTTCCAAATGACCAAAAATGAGTCAAAACACAACTTTTTAGGGTCAAATTTTCAAAAATTTTCTTGGGGGAGGTTCCCCCAAACCCCCTTATGCATCGGGATGGATGTATTATTTACTAAACATTGAAATTAAGTGCACGAAAATTCACATTTGATCTATATTCTTGGAAAAAAATATTTGACTCAAATCATCGTAAAAAACCCCTCCCGTTGACACACACACACCCTTATTATTTTGATATATTTAATGATTAACTAATTTAATTACTAATTAATTAGTTATATTTAACAATACTAGTCATTTACAATCAACACTGCCCTCAATATTTAAGATATTAATGAATATTACAAAAAGCACGGCTTGTTACTTCATTATCATCCTCAATCAGATTAAGTTAGCCCCCCCCCTTGCTCATGTTCTAGATCCGCCACTGGATCCTATGATTCTTACGTGTGAGAAGGACATTTTGGATTGTTTAGATTTGGGCGCTGTGGTGGTTAGATGGGCTCATCTAAAAAAGCGACGTGTTAAAATTGATACGTGTTGAATTCGACGTGTTGAATTGAATAAATGTATGTTAATAAATGAAACAATGAATTTGATTCCTTAAATATAAATAAACAAGCTAAATATTTATAAGTTGTACTTGGCATTTTACTGAAAACTTCATCCTGTTAATTTAATCAGATTCACGAATTTCCGTCCACGCATACTGCTAAAAATAAAGATTTTTTTATCAAAATATTTTACTGGAATATTTACAGCAATCGAACGCAAGTGGGTGGTGTGTCGTGTGTCCTCTGCTACATTCTAATGTGTAACGCATTAAAAGTTCTAAAGTGCAAAATTTTATCCCAATTGATTAATACTTCTGTCAATGTGTCTTTGTGGGTTTTATACAAATCCAGTTTTCTTCCGATCTGCAAAACACTGGGTATACGAACGTAGAAAATTTCAAAGAAAAACATAGGCTATGTTTCGAAAACCATAAATGACCCCTTGACCATCTTTTTTTACCCTTATAGTTATTTTGCCGAAATAGCTTTATTTCTCCCCAAAAAGAAATATGCTTGCCCCATTGTTACAAAGAAAAAATAAGCAGAATAACAAGTTTTTAAAGGAAAAACTAGACACGTCTACTTAAAATACCAATAATTTAAAAATATATTTCTAAGAAATTTAAAATTTTAATCTGCCAATTATGGTTTTAAAATATCTTTATTAGAGAGTTTATCTAATTTTCTTAAGTAAAAAGTTTCATGGAATTACATTGTTGTTAAAATAGTCTCCATGGAATATTAAAAATGTTAAAGCAACTATGAAAGATAGATTTTTCTCAAATTGGATTAAAAAAAGTTAATTAAAATCCTAAAGATATCCAGGACTTTAAATGTACATTTTAAGTAATTTTTGGGAGAATATTTCTTTAATACATACTTCTTATTGTTTTTCATGGGGGTCATGTGGTAAATGTTGAAATCGTTCAAACCTTTACATGCTTCATAACTAGATGAATTTTAATACATCTAACTCAATAAAGTAAGGTAAAGAATTCATTAAAAATTTTAAAGAAGAAAGCTATTAATCCACTCGTGCAAGACCGGTAATATCAGCTAGCTTTACAAAGACATAATATATACAGACACATATACTATTTTTAAAGATTTAATTTAAAAAAAAAATTAGTCGGCAAATTCGTCATATACGCCCCCCCAATGAATTCTGCTTAAATACGCCCCTGAGTCTACGTGGCCATGGATTATCCGACCCTACTGTGCTATGGAATAACTATTTAGTTCCTTAAAATATGCCATAGTTGTCTCTGCATATTTATGCATTTACTAAACCAACAAAAAATATGAAACATTTAAAATACATTTTACGTGTACCACCATAACAGACATTTATTAAATTTGAACTAAAGCAATAGATCCCAGAGAATACAGAATCCGCTACTCCTGAGCAAATTATCTACCTCCCCGATCGAACTTATCAGCCGATAAGCGAAATTTTCTCGAGCTGTCACGAAAATATTCCAAAACGCCGAGAGCGACTTGAGAAATGGCTCCCTATTCAAATGCGGCGACACTTCAAGAGAAAGTGAGGGCCTCTTCGTCTTCCCCTCTCTCTCTCTGCCGTTATCTGCTGTTTCGGACAAATAGGATGATTGAGCGGAGGACGCCATTTTGTTTGAATTATAAACACTCGAGATGAAGGGCGATCGCCGACGGGACAGATAGTGGGGTGTCATGCAGGTAGTGTGATGCGTCGCGATTTTAATGAGGAAAATATTGACAGAGAGTACTTCTTGATTGGGGTGAGTCAGTGTAACAGAACATTTTGGAGGGTAAAGTTTATATACAGGGTGTTTCAACAAGTCAGCCCAAACGATGCACAGAAAGATTGCTTGCATAAAGAACGACACATTTTTAAAAAATGTGACATCGTATCTGATAAAACTTCATTATTTCATTCCATGGTGCGTGCATGCATGTACAGCAGTGGATATATTTCTTTAACATCTTAGGGTGCCCCTTAACACTATATGTTTACTTTTTCCAAAAAACTTTTTAGAGTAACCCGGATATGAACTCGTACATTTTTTCTTATGCAATTGTTTTAAATCTATGGGTCGTAGAGGTAAAGCTTGCTCTCTGCTGGACGTTTTTTATGTACTCCAAACAAGAAATATGGTCGCACAGAGTTTGTGCAGACTTGTTGAAACACCCTGTATAATTCAAGAAATATCAATCCAACTAATAAGTACACAAGGTCGTTCCGAAAATTGAAATACGTCTCGTAGAGTCTCGTTACCACACTCACCAGTCAAATAGTCAGTAAATTTATCTGCTAGATTATAAAGCAATTCATAACCACACATGAGGAGCCTAGAAGCCAAGGGGTGCAAGTGACTACACATTGATAATGAGAAAAACAAGGTCAAAGTTAACCCCCATTTAAAAAAGTAATTTTTTATACATATGAAAAACTTTTTCACCATACAGTGATTCACTTGTATCTCTTTACCACATCAATATTTGACTCCACAGCAACTACTTAGAGCACCTACCTAGAATACTAAAAAAACTGCACTTGTACCCCTGGCTTCTAAGCTCCTCATATAATGATTTGGAGACATAATTTAAACGACAAATCTCAGTTGCGCTTCCCCATATTGATTCCTATGGTCCTACAAGATCAAAATAAATTTCCACCAAAGCCCTATTTCACCCAAAACCACCCACTAACTACCACCGCCGAAACGAATCTAAATTTATCTCCATAACAACGGCCATCCAACCGAAGATCGAAAGCCCTTTACCTCCCAGCAGCAGCAAAATTCATCAGATTGCATCACACCTAATGCTCGCTCGGACCAGATTAAACGGACCATTATTTGCATTGCGTCACGGCCCCGACGCACCGGAGTCGCGTAACTCAACGTCACAAGGACGGTCCAGGTAAAAAAATAAATGACAATAATTGAAATCTGCCGTTTAGATAGCGGCTGGGCGAGTCACGACCTGCTGCTAATGGAATGGTCGGATCCGCTACCGATGACATTTGGATTCAGGGCTGTGAGGTCGCTTCCCCGATAAGTTTTTTTTTCTTAAAAAAGTGGTGGTTTGTGTGAGAATTGATGGTGTTTTTCTGTGCCTGTGAGATAGCGGGTGGAATTAAGAGAGTTTATATATGTGGGAGGATAGCTAAGAGGTGAAAAATTAGATTTGGGATCAGAAGTATAAGGCAAGAATACGAATTTCTTATACAGTACAAGATATGACACAATCAAACAAAGGCTCAAAGTTGCATGGGCACATCTACAATGTGAACGGACTTTGGGTAGGCTTACCATACGTCCGGGGTTACCCCGGGCAGTCCGGGAAATGTCATGGGTAGCAAAAAATAATTTAATAAATTTAAGATTTTTGTGATATTTTTATTAAAAAATTCTGACCAAGATGTTTGAAATTGCGTTGTTTTACTTTTATGACTTAATTTTATAATAAAATTCCCATAAAAGTAAGTCAAGCAAACAATTTTTGAAAAAAAGTTGTCAAATAAAGTGTAAAAAAAATAAAATACTTTAATATTTCTGCTCGATGTTTTTTACTTAGTTTTTAATCATTCATGAATCGATGTGATACTTATTAAGTAATTTTAAAAATATGTCCTGGGTTTGACCCAAGAAAATAGGGTAAGCCTAACTTTGGGACTTCGTCAGACCAGGTGGATAAGGAAAAAGAAAGATTCACCATCAAATAGTATATTATAATTGCAGCTCCCATCAACATTAAACTTTCAATGTACTATATAAAATTTAAAAAAAATTACTGGACTTGTTCTGTTTTTGACCACAACGAAATTCCAGTCGAAAAAAGTATGCTTCATATCATATCAAATGTTTAAGTTTACTGTTTAAGATTTGACTAAATCAAACCCTAATTTGAACTACATTGAAGAACGAATGTTTACCCAAGTAACTTCAGCAGTGTTTGTAAGTAGTGCAATCATCCCAACTTATTTAGTGGTAGTTAACACTAACACCTATAGATATCTTCAAATCTCATTAGTAATAAGCATAAAACGAGTTACATAAATCCTTCAACGATTTAAAGAAATAGTACAGTCAAATTAGGCGAAAAAAGGGCCGCAGGTAAACATTTAGAAAAACAAGCAGAGACCCCCTGGGATGTATTAAGGGGGGTCTGAGGATGCCTCACCTGAAAATCCCAAAAAATCCGGTGACGGGTTTTCCGCCATTTTGAAAAATAAGTCGGCCATATTGGATTTTTCCATAGTTCATAAAAACAGCTATAACAGGCGAACTAATTGGTTTAAAATGTTCGTTCTTATTTTAAAATGCGTAATTCAGTGCGTTCTTTAAGTTTCATGCATCAATTATTGGTTCTAAACCATAGATTTTTTTAAAATTAAGCTAAAATAGCAATTTTTTTGTAATTTTTTCGGTTGTAGTTTTTTCGTTTAATACTGTGTCGTAACTATTATAAATATCAAGACCAAAACAACTGGAACTTGTTAAGGAGGGTCTTAGGCTATACCATACCAAATTTCTAAGAAATCCCTCCATTAGTTTTCCGCCATTTTGAAAAAAACGGCAGCCATACTGAATTTTCGATATTTCTTAAAAACTGCTATAACAAGCGAACTTATTGGAATAAAATGCTCAATTTTTTTTAAAATGCGTGTCTAAGTGTACCTTTTTGAAATATTATGCATTGAGTTAATATTCTTGAAGATTTAATTTTAAAAACTAGGAAAAACAGTAATTTTTTGGTCTTTTTCTGTTGTAGTATTTTTATTCTTATTATTGAAGAAGGTATTTAAAAAAACTGGGTATGATGCTTTGGGATTTGTTTAGGAAGGTCTAAGGATGCCCAATGTAAAAATTTTAAAAAATCCCTCCACTGGTTTTTCGCCATTTTGAAAAAGAAGTCAGCCATATTGGATTTTCCAAAACGACAACTACAGACGAACTAATATAGATAGAAGGTTGATTTTTTTGAAGCACGTGTTTATATGTGGACTTTTTTATAAATATCATAAACATATTTAGGTTTAAAAAATTTAAATAATTGAAAAAATTTAAATTTTAAAATAATCGAATTTTAATGAATTGATCCATAATTTTGATTTTCCCTTTTTTTTGTAGAAAGGTTCTTAAAAAATTAAGATAGATATTAAAATAAATAGTCAAAATAGTTCAGAATTCGATAAAAGAGGTTTGAAAAAGCCTTGTACGTATAAAAATTTAGAAATCCCTTTTCATGTTTTTCCTAATTTCCTGTAATACGACCCCATTTGAAAATCGCGTTTGACCTTCATGTTTCGTTGAACTTTACTGAGACCATAGAGGGGTTTAGAACATGTTTAAAATGTTCTACAAAATTTCCTCGAACTGCTTGGTGGGGTATCCAATCCCCAATAATCGTACGTATGTCATTGATGGGGGACACCTACTACACAAAGTTGTAAGGCAACGTCCAGCAACTTATACGGTATATGTGAGCAATTCGTTTCCTATGTTTTACAACATTATTGAAAGTGATATGTGGTATTTGACGGCTATGATGGAGGTCCTGGTATAAAAGACGTGGAGCACCTACGAAGAGGGTGATTAAAAAAATCAATTGATGTTAATGTTGGAGAATGCAATGATGTTTTTGCATCTCAACATGATTTTCTTTCTAATGAGAAGAAAAAATTCTCATTTATTAGGCTCTTAAAAGTTTATCTGAAATCTGCCGGATGTGATGTTAATCAAGCAGTCGGTGATGCTGAGCTGACTTGATTGTTTCTCAAGCTATTAAAATAGCAGATTCCTGCCCATCTGTAATTGTTGGAGAATATTCAGATCTTTTTGCATTAGGGATTGCGCCCATGCAATAAAAGAATGTTACATACTAATGCTTGGTAAAAAAGGCAAATATGATCGAGTATATAGCATTCGAGTATATAGCATAGATCGAGTATATAGCAGAAGAGTCTAGGAAAGTACATGTTGGTACTGCACGCCTTTACTGGATGCGGTTCTACATCTGCACCATTTAGAAAAGGGAAGAAAGCTTTTATTTGCTCTCTTCAGACCAGCCTCTTCGTGGCCAGATGGATGTTTTCAATAATGCTTCATTTTCATCGGACTCGATTTCGGAAGACGGAGAAAAGTTCTTTTTGGCCATGTACGGTGCCGAAAGGGACGTTAAATCTAAACAAAGCAAGACATCACCTATACTTATCCACTGTTGGAAAACAAAAAGTGAGCAGTACTTTCAATTTGGCTGTGCTTCCACCTACTTCAGATGCTGCACGTCAGCATTCTTTACGCGTGTATCTTCAGGTCCAGCAGTGGAGGTTCAATGGTCTATTGCCAACGGAATGGGGGTGGAATCTATCTGATGGTAATTTTTTTCCAATTCCGCCGTCAAGAAATGTTGTTCCAGATGGACTGTTAAAACTAGTTATATGCAACTGTAAAAATTCTTGTGAAAGATTTTGTGACTGTAGAAGAAGTGGACTTGAGTGCTCTTATTCTATGTGTGGACACTGGACAATGTGCTGGTTCAGGACGCAGTGACAGTTCCCAAATATTTGATGAAACTGAATGTGATGCAGATACAGCTGATGAATCAGAAGCAAGTTCAACTGATTTAGATGAAGTCAATTAACTCCTTGTTCAAAGTAAATGATTCTAGAGAAATTCTAACTTATCAAGTAGAAAAGGACGAACGATGCATAAGAATTTCATTCCTTTTTTCATCAATGTAACTTTAACTTTGCCATTAATTTTTTAAGTTTAGTTCATACAATAAAAGGACATTAAATATTATCTTGTATGGTGATTTCATAACCAAACTTGAAAAGGTTAACTTTTTTTACTTTTTATTAACAGATTAACATAAGACTTATATTATATTAATTACCTCATTATTATTAGTAAGACTTAAGTTTATTAAAAAAAATTCTGTATAAGGTATTTCAAAATACTAATCATTCAATATAAGTAGTTTATCAAGCACTTTTATGCACATTGTTGAAAACATTTGGGTATTATTTCTTTTTCAAACTAGGGGGAAATACGAAAAGAGATATCTAAATTTTTATACAGGGCTTTTTCGAACCTCTTTTATCGAATTCTGAACTATTTTGACTACTTATTTTAATATCTATCTTAATTTTTTAAGAACCTTTCTACAAAAAAAAGGGAAAATCAAAATTATGGATCAATTCATTAAAATTCAATAATTTTAAAATTTAAATTTTTTCAATTATTTAAATTTTTTAAACCTAAATATGTTTATGATATTTATAAAAAAGTCCACATATAAACACGTGCTTCAAAAAAATCAACCTTCTATCTATATTAGTTCGTCTGTAATTGTCGTTTAGGAAAATCCAATATGGCTGATTTCTTTTTCAAAATGGCGGAAAACCAGTGGAGGGATTTTTTAAAATTTTTACATTGGGCATCCTTAGACCTTCCTAAACAAATCCCAAAGCATCATACCCAGTTGTTTTAAATACCTTCTTCAATAATAAGAATAAAAATACTACAACAGAAAAAGACCGAAAAATTACTGTTTTTCCTAGTTTTTAAAATTAAATCTTCAAGAATATTAACTTACTGCATGATATTTCAAAAAACTACACTTAGACACGCATTTTAAAAAAAATTGAGCATTTTATTCCAATAAGTTCGCTTGTTATAGCAGTTTTTAAGAAATATCGAAAATTCAGTATGGCTGCCGTTTTTTTCAAAATGGCGGAAAACTAATGGAGGGATTTCTTAGAAATTTGGTATGGTATAGCCTAAGACCCTCCTTAACAAGTTCCAGTTGTTTCGGTCTTGATATTTATAATAGTTACGACACAGTATTAAACGAAAAAACTACAACCGAAAAAATTACAAAAAAATTGCTATTTTAGCTTAATTTTAAAAAAATCTATGGTTTAGAACCAATAATTGATGCATGAAACTTAAAGAACGCACTGAATTACGCATTTTAAAACAAGAACGAACATTTTAAACCAATTAGTTCGCCTGTTATAGCTGTTTTTATGAACTATGGAAAAATCCAATATGGCCGACTTATTTTTCAAAATGGCGGAAAACCCGTCACCGGATTTTTTGGGATTTTCAGGTGAGGCATCCTCAGACCCCCCTTAATACATCCCAAGGGGTCTCTGCTTGTTTTTCTAAATGTTTACCTCAAACCCTAATTTGACTGTACTAAAAAGCACCCCCCCCCCAAAAAAAAAGCAAAGCTCACCGTACTTTTTCAATTAGGCTCCCCACTACACAGACACACCTTGTCCAATCAGAGAGAGGGGCTGATTGAATCGTACTTTTTATTTATATTTACGACTGTCATTCCATTCCAAATTGAAAAGAATGAGGGCAGGGCTGGCCACGGACGATAATGCGCCCCATAAAGCGAAGGGGACTGATCAGGGGCTGATGAAGAGCCTGTTCCTTTGATGAGAGTTAATGGTACATTATGACCCCGGCTGGTACATTCGGTGCTGCGGCCCTCATCACCTTCTGGGGGATTTATGGGTAGTTAAGTGTCTGGAAACTTCTTATCTTTGGACGGTCAGAAGAAAAGATGGAGCATGGGTGTGAAGGGACGGGATTGGAAACATGACCAGAAGAGGAAAAAACTGAGACATCTGAGATTAATTACAGAAGCTGAGTTTGGGGCATTAAAAGAACAAAAACCGAAGATAATCGCAATAAGAGCACTTTTTTAGGCCTCAAAAAAATGTTCGCGAAAATTTTAAGTTTCTTTTGATTTTTGAAATTAAAATTTGTCTCGATCTAACTAAATAACACTAACTGCATGATAACACTGAAAAACTAGCACATTTTTCAAGGCCTGAAAAAGTGATATTTTTACTTTCTATTATCACCTCAAATGTTGAAATATTTTCATCATTTTTTTCCTGCGTGTCTTTTATGATATTGCCAACAAATTTCTCACAGAAGTTTTGTTACATCTCCTTTAGTTTCTTATTTTTTCTATGGCGAATTTCTTAATTCGCCACTAGGGGTGCTGTAAGACATCTCAATGAATATATAATTTACCAAAGGGGTATACACCTTACTTTCATGACCCTAGGAGACGTTGGTTCCAAATAAAATCCGTGAAACGGACTTTTGAAACTCCCTGTGTGTTACTGGCCCCTCAGAAATTAATTTTTATACACACTCAACAGGATGTAACAGATCTGAAGTTCATTTATTAGTCAAAAGAGGTTAGCAGTGCTTCTCCACTCATATAACTCAACCGATTTGACGCTCCAATCGTTCAAGGAAAGATTTTTAAACAGATAAATAATCGCAAAAAAGTAACACAATCCTTACATAACTCTCCTGACATTTATAGTCTGTAACAAATTATTCACATTTTCCCGCAGAAACCATCCATTCCCTCCGAATCCAACAAACACAAAGCAATTGAATACATTAAACCGGCAAAATGGCTTCAACCGGAGACACAGATACTCGTGGAAGACACACTCCATGTATCATTTCCTCCAACCACGGAAAGACAACAAAGGGCTACTACTAGCGGTATCGGTATCTTTCATTTGTCTACCGCCGCAGCGTACATAAATTGCCTCCACAGCTTTGCGGCCCGTTTTGTTTCAACGTTCTCTCACACACACAGAGAAGCTATTATTAAAATTTATTTTCGAGGTTTTAAGAAAACTTTCCTCGGAGGTTCATCTTTTTCAGCAGAAACCGAAATTGCTTTCTTTCTGCAGCTCAACGCATCGTTGCCATTCCGAGGAGATGAAATGTTTTTTTTTCGAGGATTTATTTGTTTCTTCGGCTTTCTTCTTTAAAAAAAAAAAAAATGGAGGCCTCGTTATTCCAAGAGGATTTGCTTCGAGGAGCTTTTTAATATGGGCGAGGAGTTCCGAGAACAATCGCAAATGCCGGGAGTTTTTCAATAAATGAGAGACTCCAGGTGAGATCGAAGTTGCGAGAATTTTTAAATCGACGATTTTCTTTTTTTCGGGATGGCAACGAAAAGTTTCAAAAGGTAGAACGGAACTTTATAAATTTAGCTCTATTATAAAATCACATTGGGTAAAATTTATTTTAGAGGCTTTATTTTGTATTCTAATTTTCACATTGAGCCTTGAAAAAGAACTAAATTGAAACTTTTTGAAACAAAAGCATTTAAACTCAAACTGTGTTGTACTTTTTCCTTGTTTCTTCCAAATAGATTTGAATAAATTTATACGCTAACAAAATTGATCTTACTTTTACATTTCACGAATTTAATCAACTTTAAAATAAATTATTCACCAATTTAAAAAAATAGGTATGTGTTGGACTAGCCTACGTAAGCATAATCGATAACATATTCTAACAAGTCCTAAAATCTTTATTTCTACACAAAGATTTGAGGCAAGTCTTTTGTTTAGAATTTGGACTAAGTCTTTCGATTAACCTTTAATACAATCGAAAATAATCAATTTATCGTTGTATTTTGCAGTCACGATACAAAAGCCAGTTAATACAGCCAAATTGGGAAACATGAAGATCATGCTTTTCTGGTTTATATAAGTAAGAAACGTTCAATTAGCAAGTTATCGACATAAAAATGCAATGAAACAATTGGGAAAAGTACATACAAGGTAATGTGAAATCCTTACAATAGAGAAATTTCGCAGAAGCTAATTTCCCCGAACCAGAATTATCTAAAACAATAACCCCACTAATTCAAACAAACATCAAAGAACTCCCCTGAAAGCATTTAAAACCCCTCTAGGCAACGCAAGCGATTTACTATCCAACATCAAAGCCGGGTTCATTAACGAAAAATTCATTCCCCATTCACCTTTCATTAACGAAACAATCCAATGGAAAACGACACTGTTCAACACGGATGGAACGACATCAAAAGATTCGAAAGTTGACGTCGTCGGACAATGATGCCGTGAATCAAACGGCGTTCTACAAAGAATCGAAGTGAAGCGAAGAAAAGAATGGTGGGTTTTTCTCTGACTGCGCATGCGCGGTTCGGAATCAATTCACGGCTTTTGACGTCTGAATCACTTTGGAGGTTTACAGCTATTTCCTTGACAATACTTGTGGGTGACGCGTCGAAATGCATAAAAAAAGAAGACGGAATGGGGGATGTTTTTGTACATTAAAATCACGCGCACGTTTGAGTCAGCTGGTGAGGATAAAAAAGAGTTGGGACCTTTTCTTAGTAACAAGAAGTAAGTTTGAGGTTTATACTTTTTGTTGGGTACACTATTGTGCCCCCCCAGGTGCTGTCAATTTAAGAATTCCTTTCCTGGTGTGATGTAACTTGTTTTGCAAACTGTCAAAGGGGTGTTGAGAGGGAAAAACCAAGGCGTACAAGTAACAATGAGTAAAATGTTTACCATACCTGGTGAATAAAGATGTAAATGAAATTTTTGAGATTTTGAACTGATTCATAGCTGCTATACTCAATTACCTATGGAAGCCAATGAAACTTCACACTTATGTACTAAAAAAAAACCTTATAAGGCTTTATAGACCAATCCACTATTAAGGACGGGGCAGGTACCCCGTAACCCGACATCTCTCTCCACTGTTAAACCACGGCTTACTAGATACTTATACAGGCTAGCCGAGTTTTAAACAATGAAAACCATTTGACAACTTTTCCCGCTTGGAGCGCTACAAGACCTACCTATATCACCCACCGCCTTCAACACTGTGGATATGCTTTGCCAGTTGGTCCAGTATTGCCATCTGGATTTGCAATGATTTCCGTACTCGGCTAGCCTGTATAAGTATCTAGTAAGCCGTGGTTAAGGTTGTATTCACCAATAAACTGGAATCAAGTTTTTTCGCCAACTCTGATTGTCTATTAAAACTTGTTTTCCGTCTTCAACTACCAATTAAAGGTTTTGATTGCAGGTTAAACTTAGGTTAGGTTAGTGCTGAATACGGCCGTTAGAAGTTTAAGGTTGTATTTCTATTTTAACTCTTTCCTGCACCTCAGAGTGGAATGCAACTCTATGAGAAGTTCATGGTACAGTTAAACCTGTCTACAACGATAATGTAGGTAGGAACATAGAAAAAATATTATACTTGCAGACAAGTTACATTGTATATCGAAGGAACAGTAGGCTGGTGATTTTTTTTTTTTTTTTGTTTCGGGGTACTTTGACTCAAACTTATTTCTAAAGGACTTTTCAAGTGAATATTTAACCCCAACTTATTTGAATCTCGGCTCGCATAATGGAAAAATTTGTACATATGCACATAGTTTTAGCAAAATGAGGGTCTGGCGGTCACTGTGCTGAAAATGCTTAGAAATCTAACTCTTAAAAGTAAAAGTCTTAAACTCGTTTGGAAGACTTGCCTAGACTTATTTTTTAATTAGGCCTATTTCTGCGCTTTTTTGTTAAGCACGAAATGTAAAACCCGAAATTCTGGAATTTATGCCATTAAGAAAAACGGACTTCCGGGGCTACCCCGGAAAAATAGAAACTATAATCCCCTGATTTTGTAAAAATAGTTAAGACTCGCCCTGCATAGAATCTATTTAAGAAATATACAAACTTAAACTAAAGAAATAATAGCACGGCATCATCATTGCAAACAAGATTCTTCAACCGCTAAGATATCCCCCACCTTTCTTCTTTCCTCATCTTTAAACATCACCGCCTTCGAAATCTCCAAAGCGCTTAAATCACCACCAAGACAAAAGAAATACCCCTTCGAAAAAAAAGAAAGAAAAAAAAAAGCAATCGAACGAATCCCGGAACAGGAGACAAGACCAGGAGCGTCTCCTCCAGAAATCCCCGGAATCCGGCAATCCCGTCCCGATGACGATTACCGCGAGGAACGTGACTTAATCGATTAATCCCATCGATTATGACCTTTTCCCGGGGAAATATGGACCAGGGGGCTCAACTGGGCGGAAGGGAGGGGTGGGATTTGCTCTGGGTCTTCATCCACCCCCGCAAGGTGTCGAAGGAATAAATAAATCTTCTTCTAAAGAGGGGTATGTCTGATTATTTTTACTGTTGGGTTAAACACCTATCTCTGGAAAGAATTGACTCGAAGCACATAATAGATTGATAGTTAAAACTTACTGCCACTTCAACTTCAGAAGGCGTTAGGGACGTTTTGTACCATAACAAAATCTTTGTTAGAAAACAAAACTGGTTGCCAAATAAGTGCTAATTTCACCTAGACATCTAATTTCAAATAGAGAAGTTGACAAATAGCGATAAATTAGATTACCCATGACGTGGTAATAAAAAGCTAAGCTAACAAATTTACATGGATGGTCTCTTAAACTTGAGAACCACGCATTGAATATCTCGGCTGAAAGATAGTGGGCTGATAACAATTCATCATCATCATCATCAATTTTGTGGTTTGACAGCGCCGTTAGGCGCTTTTGAACCGCAGGAAATAGGGGACATGAGTGGTACAAAACATGAATAGTGTGGCCATGATGCCAATAAAGAAGAAAAGAGGGTAGAGGGGGGGGGGGACGAGAACATACGGAAGAAAAGAAAAAGGTCGAGGACCAACAAATTACTCGAGAGTAGCTTGATAATTGATGGTGAGTTTCTATAACAGAATTAGGAATTTGGGCACGATTTGTGACAGCAATACAGTGATACAATACAGACAGCAATACAATGTGACAGAAAAATAGAGCGAACATTAGTACTAAATTAATTAAATTTCATGAATTTGCAGGAAAAATGTATGGTATGAGTTCAAAATGCACTTTGGACAGGGAAAAGAAGAAGAGGGGGGAACACGATGGAGCACCTAGGCCCGAAGGGCCTTCTATCTCCGGTATAACTGGCAGATTTGTTTTGCCTAAAACAGAAGGGTTAGATGCAAAGCATGGTATAACTAAAATATAAGAGGATAGGTAGGGACTACTAGCTCCACCTCGCTTTTAAAGGCATAAAGGACTGGAATCGATTGGTAAATGCATTAGCTATTCTTATAAACTATTTTTACATAAAAAAGTGGTGAGTACCGAAGGAATTAGTAATATCATTAGCTTATTAGTCTTAACCATGTTCCTTGTTTAAACACCTTTATTCTAATAATGGTGAAGGGTGGTCTGATACTTTTAATAGAAATATTTGTCATTAAATATGAAAAAATTAAATTCTTCATTAAAAAGGGGAAATTTTAGTTAGTTGAATTGATGAATATCATGGCATACATACACACAATATCAATTATCGTGTAATTCTAAAAGTTATAAATGTATTAAAATACATTACCTATACATCACCTATACCTATACATCAGCACATCCAGGAAAATAAAACCATGGCTTTGCAATTTGTTGGGAACTTTTGTTAAGCTACAGCAACTAATTAACTTCTTTAAAGTCGTATTTTATGGAAATAAACAATTTATAAACCTCCACACAAATAGAAACAAAATTAAATCAAAGTCATAATCTTTGAGAGATAATCATAATCAATAAGCGACCAAGCAAAACTTTAAATAAATAGCCCCTGGAAAAAGCCATCAAATCGAAAGAGCTAAAATACCAATAAGAACAAGTTCAACTCCAAACTTTAAAACCATAAAGCAGCACCTGGAGGAAATATCAATCAGAATTTCAAAGAATAAAAAATATTAATCGTAATAAGAAGAAAGTTCCACCCGCACTCAAAACCAGAGTATCGTTAAGCGCCACCTGGAGGACAAATTAATCAACTCCAGCCACAATCTCACAAGACCCGATTCATTTAAAAGGTCTTACATAAAAGTCTCAAACAAATGCCCACTGGGCCAAGCTCCTCATAATCAATTACTACTTTAATTGGCAAAAGCGGTTCAAGCGGAAATATCGCCGCCCCTGGGGCTCTACTACGCGCTTCGACGAATCATTCCACGCGACGGAATTGACGTGGTCACGTGATCTTTTTCACGGAATTGCTAAAAACGCTACTTCCCGGTGCAGCGGAATTATTCCCCGTCGGAATGAGGAGCTCTTTTTCGACGAATCTTTCCACCACCTAAAGACCGCGGGGAATCGATTCCGCCTCCGCCATATTGGATACAATTTTGGTCCATGCTGCCGTCCGAGAGAACGAGGATCCATCAAAATAACAATTGAACAGTTTTAATCTGCCAGAAAATGAATCGAAAGGTGTTATCGTGTCCTTAAACCACTTGCTCTAGCTCTAGGTTCGTCCTTACTTCACTGAGCTCCTTACTTAGAAACCCGATCAACCACTGGAACTGCCTTTTCAGTCCAAACAAAGGTAAGCCTCTTTTTTAAGTTCTTTTACTCTGTTAAAAGTTAATTTTATTGAAATTAGGAAAGGAAATTGTTTTAAAATTATATTATGTAGTATCATTATCGATATTTAATCCCTACATCGATTACATCAGCATTTAGTAAATGTAAACAAACATTACGAATACGAATACAACTTCTTGTAAAAATAATAGAAAGATTACTCTAAAATTATTTTATTGAAATTAGTTAAGTAAATAGCTTTAAAATTATATTATATGGCTGTATCATAATCGCTATTTAATGCCCTTTATCGATTACATCAGCCTTTAGTAAACAAACATTACCAAACTCAAACATTACGAACAAATACAACTTTTATTTTGACTTATTTTAAAAGTAATATTAGCCACGATTTCAGTCTCAATAATACTTATGATAACTTTCACATGTGTTCAACTTGTCGATTTGTTCATTTTGATAAGCTATGTTTATGCTTGTTTCTGAGTTATTGATTACTTAGTCATAAACTTTCTATGGCGAACAAGTTTCATATTACTTTTTAGGGTAAGTTTTTTGTCTGTTGTAGATTTGAGGAACTTCTTTTTAGATTGGTGGTATTCAAACTGCTTAATGTTCGTCTTCGGATTCTAGAATACAAATATAAACACATAGTTGAGTTAATACTAAGAATTGTTATACATGTTTTGTTGCTATTATGATATTAAGTAAACTTTTTTTGCAGATGTGAAATACCTGCCCTCTGGCTCTGTCGATAGATGTCTACTTGGCTTTTTCAAAGTGAGTAGTTTTATGGTCTTTTTCACTCCTATACACACATGTATTATACAACTTAAATCAGTATTTTTCAATCAACCTGGCACATGCTCAGACTTGGATAATGCATTGTAATGTAATTGTAATGTTGTGTAATTTTCTTCAAGTGTCACAATCATTTAAATTTTGACTTAAAATTAGACAGTCACATTGTTCACCAAAACTGTACGATGATTCTTTATTTTAACAGTAAAAAGAATTTACATTTGAAAAAAACTTCTACGTGACTCCCAAGTTGCGTAACTATATTTTCCAAGTCTGCACATGTCTCGCCAATCCGACTTCATCAACAACATTTTACAAGTTAAAAAATTGTTTAAAGCAACACTGTTGAGATGTTTTGATTTTTTAATTTGTCGATTTATTTTTTCTGTGATTTATCAAAATACTTGGCTCTTTTGCGCCTGGCTTAAATTTAATGCATGTATTGTTAAGTCACGGCTTACTAGATACTTATACAGGCTAGCCGAGTTTTAAACAATGAAAACCATTTGACAACTTTTCCCGCTTAGAGCGCTACAAGAACTACCTATATCACCCACCGCTTTCAACACTGTGGATATGCTTTGCCAGTTTGTCCGCTAATGCCATCTGGATTTGCAATGATTTCTGTACTCGGCTAGCCTGTATAAGTATCTAGTAAGCCGTGGTTAAGTCAAATACTTGGTCATGTACATGGCTTGTTACTGAAATAACTTTGATAGTTAGAGACATCTTTTCTTGAAATACACATCTCTCCCCTGGAAATTCTTATATCCCCTTCGATAATTTATTATTTTTCTAGCCATTGGATCTTAAATTTCTCAAACTTAAAATAACCGAAAGTAGTGTTTTGTCGGCATTTTTTGCTTTTATCCCATGTTTTAAAATTTTTTGATTATTGCATGATAGAAATGTTAGTTATTAAGATATCTATTATATACTTAACTTAATGAGTCTTGATCTGTGTTGATAAGGGGACATCCATAAATTATGTGAGGTGTTTTTTCTAAATTTTTGACCCCTTCCTCCTCTTTAGTGAGATTTTGCCGGACTTTTCCCCCACAAATTCTTAATGATATTTTCTTCAACGATTTATTGAATAAATTTCTTTGACATGTTCTAGCCACGTTTGTTTGTCTTGTTAGCATGAAACCTAGCATATACATTGTACACTGCAAAAGTTTTGATACAAATCCATGTTGAAATCAAAACTATTTTCTTATGTATGTTTTAATTATCAAGACTGATTGACTAATGATTTGCTGTTCTAACTAATTTGTGCAGTTTTCCTGAACATGAGCTAAAAAATTAAAGAAAAAATGTATATTTTCTAAACTAAAAGTTGATGGCGAGATTTTAATTGACTTCCCCCTCCCCTGGTGAGGTTTTGCTGAACCTCCCCTTTTTGCCCTCATGTAATTTATTGATGTCAATTAATCAACATATTAAATCTGGACAACTACTTACTGCCATATTCGCTGTCTCTGATTGGTGGAATCCTTCATTGACCAAGGATTTAACACCGATGCTTATGGCTATGAATATGGCTGATAGAGATGTTTCGAACACAGGGTTGTTGTCAGTTGTACTTCTTGTAATATTTTAAATTGAACATCAGTCTGAGCTAAACAATTTTTTTGTCTCTGTGCCAGTACATTTCAACAGGCTGGTTTCTCGAAAACCGATGTGCATTTCACTTCATGCATTCCTTGTTAAGCGCTCAGACTGGTTTCAAAAATTATTTTGTTAAAAAATTTTTAGGGTAACTTAATATTTATAATTTTATATTTTTAGGATCTATTGCTTAAAAAAGGATGCATTCATCTTAGCAGATGGAATTTCATGGTCATGCTGTGTATTTTTGTAGTTTGCTTCATCTTCCACATTGAAATAAATGTAAATTGTGTTAATATATACTTAATTTTAACATTTTCATATTTAAGTAAATTAAAAATGTGGAAATTTAAGGTTAATAAGAGTGTATACTAGTTTATTCAATTAAACTTCTGTATTCATAGAAACATTAATAAGTTCTTTTTGAACATTTCAATGTAATTTGATTGTATGTAATAAAAAAAAATTCTTGATTGAACTTCTGTTTTGAAAATTTTTTCCTTCTATTATTCTACATGCTGTAATTATTGTTATTTTCCCACTCTTTGAAAGCTGCACAACATTTTTTCTGAATAGGTTTAATATTTTGTAGAATTTTATAAAAAGCAGATAAAGGAGAAAATTGAATTCAAAAATTCTATTTTTTGCACATATATGTTTAATCATTTATGGTATTTGTACTCAATTGCTACAATGGGTTCTTATTGAATTGGGGGGAAGAAGCATTTGTTATAAATAGTTGAAACAGTATTTTTTGTAAACATTAAGGTAAGTATCTTAATCAAAAACCTTTTCCTAATTAATTGTGTAAATATCTTCCCGTATTTTTTTCATAATTAATGTTAATCTCAGGTATATATTCCAATAAAAATGTGCTTGAACTTGCAATTAAATTAAATACTGTGTTCATAATACTGAGCAGAAATGTCTTAATTTAAAGTACTTTCTCTCAAGGGGTGGGCTTGGGGCTAACACTCATATCCTCCCCAAGTTTAAAAAAAAAAAAGGATTAATAAGGGTAAATAAATGAAACAAATTTTCTGAACTTTTTAGCTCCCTCCCAGCCATTCACAATCTCTACAAAAGGATGTAATGAAAAAAATTAGAAAGATTTTGAGGAACCTAGATTTCATAATCAAAGCTTTAGAATTCATAGACAAATTTGGAATTCGAGTAATACAGTATTTGTAATGAAAAAGTAGAAACTGTTTAAAGGCAAATAAATTACTATTCTCATACCTACCAGAATATGATTATGTACCCAATTTTTCAAGAATAATTAAGTTTTTAATTTTGGAGAGAAATATAAGCTAAAAATTTATTTATTTCAAATTTACTGAGATATTTTTTTAGTTTCCAATAGGACTATCTGATCAACAGAAACTGCATTGAAAAAAAAAATATTTGTTTTCCTCAATAGCTCAAAAATTTTAAGCATCAAAAATATTCCTGCTTAATATTTACATTATTTTAGTAAAAAAAATTCTATCTTATTTAGTTTTGAAAACTTAATTAAATTACACGATGCTCTCAACAACTTGAAAGCATTAAAATTTGTGAACAACCACCACTTTCATAAAACACCCCCCGCTAAAGTCTTAGCGCACTTTTTAAAAAAGTGAATTTTCAAAACTAGAAACATGAAAAAGCCCGCGGTGAAGAGAAAACCAGGCACGTGGAGGCAGAAATCGCTGCGATTGGTTAAGAGATTCCCCAAAAACTACGTCGCATAGCCTCCAACCCAAAATGCCTTAATCCCATTCCGCTACAAAATTCTGACGAACGGGAAGTAAGACCAACGTGTTTTGACGGAATTCGATTCCGCAAATTTCAAGATTCCGACGGGGGAATGATTCGTCGTCGGAAAGATTCGTCGAAGCGCGTAGTAGTGCCCCTGGAGGCCAAACCATCATCATTTGGCGACTTTATTACGGCAAACGGACTCATTAATTCAGAAACAATTTTTACGCCGAAACTTGGCGATTTTTTTTTTCTCTTCGTTGATTGGGTTCCGAGAATTATGGCGATATAAGCGCGCGCCAGTCGGAACGGATTCGAGCCATCCGTGAGCAATTAATTCGAATGAGTTGGCGCGCAAAGAAAAAAAGGATAAAAATTGGCGTAATTGAGCGGTTTTGGCGAACCTCGCAATTAGGTTTGTTAAGGGATCGAGTTAATATCGGATTCATCAATCGCGGAATGGTTCGTTAATTAAATCGGAGAAAGACCGGAAAAATCGGGGTTTGAGACGGAAAATCGGGCCGCTTTGACGAAAGCAATTTGGACAAGCGGTAAACAATAATATAAAAGTGATAAAGGGAAATATTTGTTGCAATGATTGAGAAAATAATAAGAAATACTGAGCTTAACGTGATTGGGATTTTTGTGGAGTATAACAGAAAATCTTTTAACAATAGAGCATTTTCAATCACATGACTCGGACCTAACAACGGCCTTAGCAACAAAAGATGTTATAGTTTTTTTGCCCTACAGAGGTTAACAGTTACAGAAAATGATTAGCCGTGGAATTCTTCCATTGGAGCATTTGCAATCACGTGATCTCATACCCAAAAACTGCCTTAGCTACAGATATATAACAGACTTAGCAACAGTTAAAAGCCCTACAGAAGGTACACAGTTAAAACAAAATAACCGGTTGTGACGTCACCTGAAAACACTCTATAGAGATCCAAATCCAATAGAGTAGTAGAGTAGCACGACTTACTAGATACTATACAGGCTAGCCGAGGTAAGGAAATCATTAAAAATCCAGATGGCAATAGCTGATAAATTGGCAAAGCAAATCCACAGAGTTGAAGGCGGGGCTTAATGGCTCAAAAATTCAACTCAGCCATCTAATGGCCAACAATCAGAAGTTTACGTCATGAAAACTCGCCTTTATTTTTCCTTATTTGTCAGTGTGTTATCCTATTGGTTGGTCGATATAGGTAGGACTTGTGGCGATCCAATCGGGAAAAGTTGTCAAATGGTTTTCATTATTTTAAACTCGGCTAGCCTGTATAGTATCTAGTAAGCCGTGGTAGTAGTATACAAGGTTGTTAATTCAGCAAGGTTGAAAAATGGCGGACATCAATCTTATAGCATACAGGGGTGCTACTGACTTAAAAATCCTGGAAAACTTTTAGAGTAATGCAGTAATGAACCTTTCATCCGGAATCCAAAATTCCGGAATGCTCAAAAATCCGGAACGTTAACAGATTTTTTAAAAAAAAACTTCTTGTTCTGAAGGTATTCAACCGGATTCTTCACAAAAGATGTTGTCAATGCTGCAGCCCTGCACTTATTTTTTAATTGGACCTAATTTTCCACTTTCTTGTTGAGCTCGGGAAATTTCGATAATATCCGGATTTCCGGGGCTAAGTAGCACCCCTGAGCATAGAAAATTGGTTGTTAACTCGCCTAAAACAACTCAAATAGCAGAAACTAATGATTTAACCACGGGGATTCCGAATTCACAGGAATGGAAATCATTCGAAATCGGATATGAAAGACAGAACATGAATGTGTTGCCCAAATTAAACACTTCTTTAATTACACTATACTTTCTTTACTTAGGAGTGAAATTTTTTAAAATTCTGGTTAGGAGATTGATATTAAAAAAAAAACTTCGATTTGTATCAACCTTTTGGTGGGAGGGAAGGTATAATAGCACAAAAACATTAGATCATCTTAACGTTCGGTGCAAAATTTTCGAGCCCAAAAAAGTTACGGGATGACAGCATTGAGTATCAGTAAAAAAAAGCACAAGTTGTATAGCCGAAAGATTCGACGCAGCTAATTAAAATAAAGAAGGAATAAAAAAGTTAATTAACTGCTATGCAGATTAAGAATCTTCGTTCTTTATTATCGTAGAGACTTAACTTGCTTTAAAGTAAATAAAAAAGTAGGAGGTTAATTATAAAATACCCTTAAAAAGAGGGAAAAGTAAAGGAAAAAGAATTGCCATATCAAGGAACTTTTCAATATAGTACATAAATCAAACGCTTATATATTTAGAAAGTGTTTAAACATCTGTTCTGTTTGCTCTGTAAGCATTAACTTTAAATTCAGTTTCTTTACCTGAATTAATTTTTCTTATTCTGCTTCCATGTTCTGATATATTTTGCTCAGTTTTGTTCCCCATATATGCAAAGATGCATATTAGTTTTTTTTAAATTTAATAAGCTTTAAAATATTAGTATTTCCTTTTTTAAACTGCTGGTTTTAAAACATTCGTAAAAGTTAAAATCCAATGCGCTTTATGTTTTTTATCTTACGCTGAGGAAGTTTTTGTAGACTGATAGAGGGCATACATCACATCTTTATTATTACTGATGTATACTGATTTTAATTTCTCGAATATTTTCATACCAGTTTCTGCAGAATATTTCCAACTTTAAAACATCTAAACACGACTTCAGATGGGTATTGTAACTGACAGAACATTTAAAAAAAATTACAAGAAGGATACTAAGTTTACGCTATGGAATAATATTACAATAAATTTATCTCTCATAGCTAGTCTCCAAATAGAATATACCTAAGAAGTTCCTCTTCTGGATCATTCTTATTCAGAAACTTTAACCTAACTACTATTTGTGCGAGATGAGAAAGATCGGCAAAGTGAAATTCAGCAGTAGCATGGCGAAATGCCAAATTTAAAGCAGATACGGACATATTGGGAAGATGTGGATATCCTTAAAGTTCAAAATTTCCACGTAGCGTTACTTGTTTTCTTTCTAGAGCATTTTCAATCACATGACTCGGACCTAACAACGGCCTTAGCAACAGAAATGTTAACAGTTTTTTGCCCTACAGAGGTTAACAGTTACAGAAAATGTCCAGCCGTGGAATTCTCCTATTGGAGCATTTGCAATCACGTGATCCCATACCTAAAAACCGCCTTAGCAACAGATAAACAACGGCCTTAGCAACAGTTAAAAGCCCTACAGAAAGTACACAGTTAAACGAAAATAACCGGTTGTGACGTCACCTGAAAACACTCTATAGAAAATGCAAAAATTCAATGACATTTTTAAAAGCAGAACTAGGATAATGAGAATCCTTAGATTCTCACAAACTTTTTCTACTCGTGTGTTAAGTGCAATTACCATTTAATTTAAGATTATTTTAAATAGAGCTCCAAAACCGCTGTCCTTCTTTAACTACTCGTTAACAGCTGCAGGTCATCTAACAAGGAAACGTTCCCAGGCTAAACTCACATCAGAAATGGACGAAAATTTTACAGGCATAAGAAGATGACTCAAAACATTTACTGTGAAAAAAAATCTGAATTTCATTAGGAGAGGAGTAAATTAATTTTTTGCCGAACTCATTCCGGTAGCACCACTTGGCGACATGGCTAGTGTGCATTTGATGATCCTTTTTTGATTGGCGGATTTAAACTGCTTCATTCAAAGAAAACACAAGCCAGCATTTGTCGCTTTCTCGTCTTGTAGGGATGGATGCATTTGGCCTTAAAAGATATGAGGATTTTTTAGAATTTTTTACAGCTTTCTACTGTAATTACGCAGCTTGCGAGTTTAGCCTGGGAACTTTTCCTTGTAAAGAGTGAATACAAGGATAAGAAATACTAATCCGTACTTATAGATCTAATTTACAAATTGCGGATGGACCCTTACGTAAAGGGCCACGGATCAAAGCTGTCAAAGTGAAGATGAATACATTACAACTTTGTAATGTATAAACTCATACTTTTAAAATAATTGTATAAAAAGTGGTGAGTTTTGAAATACTATGGACAACAAATTATGGGTTTTTCGGAATATGTATTTCCAGATTCGCTCCAGTAACGTGTTTACTGCTATAAATCACAATCGCAAATTAAAACTAGAATACGCAGAGTTCTTGACCATTTCCAGAACCTTCTCACCGTCCGGAGAGTCCGGGATTCTCGGAACTAATCCCGGAAGTCTTTTGAAAACAAGCCGGACTGCAGAGATGGCAGAGCGAGGTCAGTGGAAGCGACCATCCCAGAGCATTATCACGGACACTAGTGCATCCGGTGGATTTGTCAACGGAAGTGCACCAACTTCAGAAAAAAGCACTTTATTTACCGTGAAAAATAATGGTAAAAAATAAGAAGTTTTAAAATGACAGCTACGAGACAATTTTGTATGTATATTTCGCATTCTAATAGGTTTTCTTATGGATACTTGTAGTTAAAATACTTTGGGATAGAGAAATATGTTTTGTCTGTTCAAACGTAAAATGTCTTTTTCGCCTCTTATTCACACACTTCTAATAACAGTCCCAGAAATAAATGTTTGCAGGAAATAAAGTTCACCTATATGCAGCGTTAGAAATTGGAAAAATAACTCACTGGTCCGGCGCACCCCTTCTTTGCCATTCCTACTGGTCCTCAACCAAAATGACTGGTCCACCAAATGAAAAAGGACAGGTTTCAATTTTTTTCAGATACCAATAATTAATTTTGAAGAACTAAACAACAAACTAACTAAATAAAGAAATGAGTTTGAAAATATCTTATTCATTAAGTACTTTTCTTGATTATAATATTGCACTAATTGACATAAAACTTCTAATTAGTTTCGCAGCAAACGCGGTTAGAACTGGAGAGTGGGATATTTTTCACCACAGGTCCAACACACCAGTTATTTTCTGAATGTTGCAGGGTTCCCACTCAATTTCAGAAATAAAATTCCCTGACTTTTCTAAGCTATTTACGGCATTTTTCAGATATTTCTTGCTCTTATGAACATATATTTTCAATAAATGGTGTATTTTTTCCCACTTCCTAGTGCCAAAATTGACACCCTAACATTAAATTTTTTTCATTTTCCAGGTATTCTGTATGATTTTCCAGGTTTTTGGCCAAAATGAGCAATTTTCCCTGACTTTTTAGGCGAAATTAAAATTCCCTGACTTTTCCAGGTTTTTCAGTTATTCCCTGACCAGTGGGAACCTTGCTGTTGGTGTGGTCTCGGACCAGCGGACCATCACCAATTTCGAACGCTGCCTATATGGGAGGAGGTAAGAAAAGTCTCGAGGAGGAGGAGAAATACTGTAACATGCAAACTACTCACTGTCCGAGGGCGGCTCCGTTCCAGCAGCGGCCTTCCTCCCTGACGGCCCACGTCTCGTCGCTGCAGACCGCGTCGGCCAGGTTGGCGTAGTGGCCCTTGGTCTCGCTCAGCCGCTGAACCACCTGCTGCAGCCGCGCGTACAGGGCCTCCTCGGCCGGCCGCACGGGCACGATGCGCCCGCCCCGGGCACCCCCAGAGCCGCCGGCGGCGACCCCCGACACGTCGCGGCTCGCGCGCCGCGGGTGACCGCACGCAGTCTTCACCTGGAAGAGGGGAGGAATTATAGCCACCAGTATATAATTACAAATAAATAAAATGACAAATAAAAAACCAAAGTGATAGCATAGAACACATCTGTGTATTTCTTTAATTATTCAGGGTGATTCTAAAACCTCGCCCAATTTCAAAAATAGGAAGATTCCTTGAATGGAGTACATTATGCCAATGGTAATGACCATGGCATTATATGGAAGGTTCAGAATAGAAGTGAACCAAGTCCACTTTAGCTACTTTTGAGCTACAGAGGTTTAAAGTTCAAGCTACACAGGAAAATTAATATTACCAGTTTTTAAAATTAACGTTTTTTGCGGATATTATCAGAACTAGGACTTGGTTCTTTATTGCACTGAAATTTTACATAGTTGGAGCATGTTATAGCGTTGCCAACTCAAAAATGACAAAAAGTGGACTTGGTCCCCTTTTATTCTGAGCCCTCCATATTATGGTGTGAGGTACGAAAAGGGTGAGAAGCACTGTACTACATTATTTCCCATTAAACTATATATACTCAATCGCAACGTTTCCTGACCCTATCACGTCACTACGCGGAAGCAAAAACTGCGCACACAGAAAGCCTTTTGAGTTGTTAGGAGGAGTTTCGGTACTCAAATCGTGATATAAAGACTCTTTATTAATTATTTAATGCTTACTTATTATTATTTAATGCTTTACACTTATAAATTTAACAAACTAATCATATTTTTTTTAAATTGACATTCTTCATTTCACTCAAAATTCAGACACCACGATGGGAAATACTTTGTTTGTTAGTGACGTCATAGGGTCAGGAAACGTTGCTGTCAAGTATAGCACCTTTACACAGGGATGGATGGATTTGAGCCGTAACGGGGTTCCGGTACATCACTTTTGAAAAGAAAAATTGCAGTACTTACAATATTTTTTATTCAATTAAATTTTTCTCATTTCTTTATGTAAGTGTTGTTTTTTAAGTATCATATGTATGCATTTTTTTATTAAATGTTCTATCTAAATGTGGATAATAGAAATCTATTAGCGATTTTGATATAGTTTCATTTCAGAAACATGTTAAACGCCACTTTTTTCAAAAATGAGTTAGTGGTGTCATGGGATTCTGTAGGGGTAAAGGCACATTTCAGTGTAAAAATAATAAAAATAACGGGATTTTAAAATAATTTTCCAACATGTTAAATTTCAGCTTTAGTGCAGAAACCAGGCCATAGTAAAATAAAATCTATCAGGCCCAGTTAACAATAATGATTATTTTCTGGGTAATACTTTCGTAAATCAGAAAATAGACTACCTATCTATTGCATTCTTCTCAAATATGCTCCATCCGGCGGAAAAACTAGAAGTTTCCAACTAGCCTAAAGGCTCTCTAGCCTACTCTCGCACGCAAAGCACTACGAATTCATTGAGTCGCGTGCGGAACATGGAATTAATACTCCAGCACGCACGTCTGCTGGTTCCAGGGTACTATATGGAATTAAGACGAGCGATTTGTCTGAACCTAGCGAAATTTGAGATTGGGATTTGTAGTTTGTTAAAAGTTTTGACATAATTTTAAATAACCAAAGAATAGTTTGTTCCAAAACTTCAGAGATAAAATTAAACGAACGAATTTAAGGAGTTAGATTGTTCCATTACGGTTTAGTGGTTAGTTGAAGTAGAGGGCAGTTTCAGGACAGAGTTTGCCTTTTGTCGCACTGAAAACTGGGTTAAAATTAACTTTTATTTGGAAATTACCTTGATGGTCTACAGGGTGGCCACAGAAAACCTATTTCAAAATTCCCTGATAATTCCAGGTTTTCCCTCATAATCTGGTATGGTTTTCCATGATATTTTATAGATAAAGAAAATTCTAATCTACTAGAAAAATGACTATAAAAATAGGGAAAGCGAAAGAAAGAAAGAAAATTTATATATGAGATTTTTTCCCACTCTTTTATCCCAAAGGAATCCTCAGAATCCTTTTTCGAACATTTGCAACCACACTAATTTTTATACATTCGAGATTTTATTTTGTAGGAAGGGGAACGGAAAAACATATTTAACGGCTTAAAAATCAGAAAAATGCTGAATTTATTTTCGAAACTAGGCATGTTTAGAAAATTTCCCTGATTATTATTATATTTTCTAAAATTCCCTTATTTTCCATTGATAATTCCAGGTTTTTAAGGTTTTCCAGGTCTGTGGCCAACCTGGTCTACCTTTACATGATAAACGTACAAACCTATTAGGGAGGGAATAAGGGCGCGTTTACATAGAGCGACGCAACCGTCAAAACTTTCATAAATGCTGACGTAGCTACTATGTCATAGCACCAAGAACCAATGGAAGGACCAGATTCTTTTTATTTTTAGAATGATATGAAGCGACAGTAATTACAATAACTAGAGATTTACTAATTGGTGCATTACTTGCAATATATTCTGTTTTAGATTTATATATTCCGAGGCAGTGGAAGCTTAAAATAACATTTATAAAGGGGGCGCAATCACACAACTTCAATAGCAACGAAACATGAGGAACAAGAAGCAAGCAATTATAAGTCTTAAAACAGAACAGGGGTTACTTTTGAAGATTTTCCAGTCAAAAAACTAGCAAACCAAGGCATTTTCCCGATATTTCTTGCTTTTTCGAACATATATTTTAAAGAAATAGTATATATTTCCCTTTCCACAGCCAAACATGAGACGCAGACATTAAAAATTGTCCATTTCCCAGGGGTGCTGCTTGATTTTCTAAGTTTTAAGCCAAAATAAGCAATTTTCCCTAACTATTCCCTGATTTTTTTTTTAAGTCAAATTGAAATTCCCTGACTCGTGGGAACATTGTTAAAATTAACTAGTGTTCGGCAACTAGTGGTCAAAAAATAGTTAACTACCAACTACTAACTAGTCTGGGAAATTGTAGTTGTAACTAGTAGTTAACTATTTTTTCCTGGGACTAGTTACAACTAGTAGTTAACTATTTCCCAAAGTAGTTAACTAGTCTATTTAATTTCATAACATACTTTTTGGCAAAATTCTAATGCATCTTTCTTATCTATATCACAAAATACCTCGCAAAAAGGGCCTTTAATTCTGGTTATGGTATTTTGGGTACTCTACCATCTTAATTAAATTTGTTACAGTAAAATTTTTTCTATATTTTGATAAAAATTTTAATAAGAAATTTTTTGAAAGTAGTTGAAATTTTGAAAGTAGTTTCAACTAGTAGTTATTAAAAAAAGTAGTTCAACTAATAGTTGAACTAGTTTAAACCATAAGTAGTTAAACTACTAGTTAACTACTAGTTGATCAGTAGTTAACTACTAGTTGCAACTAGTTCTAGTTAACTAGTGCCGAACATTAAAATTAACATAGTGTGGTGTGGAGAATTGTTTTTCTTTTCTTCAAATTTATATGTTCTGTAGTTAAATGTTAATTCCATCCGTCACCTGAAAGGGTCGTTTTCCCCTTGGTGACTAATCTTTGAAAAAACTTGGCATCTTTCTGAAACAGTTTTTGTTATGTTGAATTAATAAAATATTAAATTAAAAAAATAACTGTTCCATAAAATAAAAAAGGCATATACAATCATGCATCGTACCAAAAAGCTATTCTAACCTCAGCACCGACCATGGCGAATTTGACAAGGCGGAACACCCCAAAGGTCAATCGTCAGTCTTGTCACAACCGGGGACAGCAAGAAGCGCACGTTCCAAAAAAAAAAATCGTCATCGAAAAAAATCCGACAGCCACAGCAGCTAATGCCAAGTTGACATGCAAGGCCGGGACGGTTGATGGCCAATTAATGGACGACAAAAAAAAAAGTCGCCTGCCGGCACGTGGGGAGCAAGCACGCATGGAGCTAGGAGCAAGTGGAGGGAACATGGGCTGAAATAACTGAAGCCAAAGAAAGCCTAAATTAACTGTGGTAATGACTGGAAGCCATCTTGAGTAATGCATTGAAGTTTTATTAAACTTTAAAACTTTTCTCTTAAACTATATCTGGTGACTAATTTCATGTTCCATGAAACTTTTGGATTTTTATTTCGCACTCTTTAAAAGACCTCTTACCTCTGAATAAAACATGAATAAGTAAGATGGATTGTATGCCAATAATTTAAAAGGGATGCAAATATTTTATTTTAAAAATTAGTGGAGTAATTTATATTTTATTCTAAAATAAAAATTTTCATGGAACATAGTAACACTTACCAGTAATAGTTTTTGAAAAGAAATTATAATTTTGGTTAGTTACACCATGCATTACTCAAGATGGCGGCAAGACTTCACGGTTGCTTCAACTTGATTATTGAGTTCCTATTGACGATGCTCCCTCCACTTACTCCTAGCTCCATGGCAAGCACGTCGGGTGTCGTGACGACAGGAATCGGTGCAGGAAGATGTTATCGTTTGGAATTAGGGGTAGGTATTAGAAAGAAGAAGTTCTGTGTGGGATGAGTTGACAGCTGAAATGCTTTCCACCTTATGGCGATGTAGCGACGGAAGCTAGAGCTAAAATGAAGCTGTAGTTGTGATTGAATATTTCATCCACGGCGTGCTCTAATCACCACTAAATAAGTAGCTTAAACGTGGAGCTGTATATATTAATACCTGTTTCAACCAATGTCATCAAAAACATAAGACTGAAGTATCATGTAAGAAGTCAAGAAGCCCCAACTCCGGATCATTTAAATCGTTTTAACTAGCCAATGAACTCGATCGAGGCAAAAGGTCATTTTAAATTTTTTATTACTTGTAAATATTAAAAAAAAGGAAAGATTAAATTTTAATATTTCATTGTTGGTTCTCGTCTTCCATATCATTTCGAGATTCGAATCTATGCGGATTGCTTTTACATTTTTAGTGGTCCGTTACAGGGCCGTAACCAGACTTTTGTTTCGGGGGGGGGGGGGTTGACTCAAATATTTTCTGAGGTACCTCCTTACGGGTACTTTTATATGTTAAGTTTTAGATGACAACACTGAATTGAAATTTCGAAGCACTAAATTTCAAAATTGTATAAATATATGAATTCGAAGTAAAAGGGGGGTCTGGGGGTCCTCCCCCAGAAAATTTTTGAAAATTTGCCCCTCAAAAGAGTGATTTAGCTCATTTCTGAGACCCTTTAGATTACACCCATAGAGCACCATTCATTGTAAGCGGCCGAATTTTCCAGGTAAAAAGAAGGTATATTGTAATAAATGGCGAAATGTTTAGGGGGGTTTTAGGTTCCTACTCCAGAAAATTTTTTGAATTTTCCCCCTAAAAGTGGCATTTTAACTCATCTTGAGACACTTCAGGTTACATTAAAGAGGACCACTCCTTGTAAATCACACAAGTTTGAAGGAAAAACCGTATACTTACTAGATTTCAAAATTTCGAGGGGGTTTGGGGGTCCTTCCCCAGAAAAATTTTGGAAATTTACCCTTAAAAGTAGGGTTTTGACTCATTTTGAGACCCTTTGGGTTATACCCGAAGAGGATATCGCTCCTTGTGAGACATAATTTTCAAGAAAAATAGCAGTATAAAAATTTATGTCAAAATTTCGGGGGGGGGGGGTTTGAACCCCTAACCCCCCCCCTTGGATACGGCCCTGGTCCGTTAAATAGTTCCACAAACACCAGAACAGCTATAAGTATCAAAAAAGAGTCTTCAGACATTAACATATAAGGGGCCATTCATTAATTACGTAAGGGTCCCGAGGGGGAGGGGGGGTTGGAAAAATCTCTACATACCCTTACTTGGAGGGTGGGTCAAACCCATTCTTACGTAAGATTTTCCAAGTTAATTTAAACAAATTCCAATTATTCTAATCAAATTACTATTGAATAACCCTTTGATTCACGTCAAACTGAGAGTTTAAGTGTAACTGATCCTTTTCTAACATTTTATTATTTTGAAAAACGAAATGGAATCTTACGTAAGAATAGGGGGGAGGGGTTTGAAAAATCTTACATACCCTTACATGGGGGTAGGAGGGGTTCAAAATTGCCAAAATCATCCGTACGTAATTAATGAATGGCCCCTAACGACACTAGATTTCTTTTACTTTTACAACATATATTTAAATGAGAGAATACTTTTTTTTATAATAAGTAGCTGTTCTAGTGTTTGTGGAACTATTTAACGGACCACAAAAAATGTAAAAGCAATCCGCATAGATTCGAATCTAGGAATGATATGGCAGACGAGTGCTCCCGAGTTACCGTTTGAAATCCACCGTTTCGTGTTCTGTCCCTTAAAATCAAAATCCATCCATTTCATCAGTGACTCGACAATCCATTAAAACCGTTGAATCCCATAATCTCCTGTCTCAATCAATAGAGCACCATAATCCGAGTCAGCAGCTTCGCTTTACCCCTCCTTGCAAGAAAGGCCCGTCACAATTAATAAAGAGCCGCCATCCATTTTAAATCTGATTCCTTAATAATTGCGAGCGACATCCGGGCATTAAGGGGTCTCTCGTTAAGGGGGTGGGGGGGGGGCGATGACGTTAACGATGATGTAACCAGCTGCAATAATAAAGCTTTTCGAAATAATTAATGTAGTTAACTCGTTCGTTAATGAATAACGTGGCGTTTGAGTTGATACAATTTATTATGACAAAGGATGAGTTCTCCTGGCTGTATGTAGGGTCGTGGTCTTGGGGATGATAAAATACTAGACTTTTCGATCTCTGCTACGGAGGTTATCATCAGGTTTAAAAGTTCTTAATGAAAGTTCTGAACTTAAAAATATGAGGTCAAAATTTATTTTCTTTGGTTTCTTCTTTTTGTTACATTTATTTTTTTTCTATCCTTTGTTAATCAAATTATGAGTTATTTTGTACCTTGTACTGTCCTTGTTTTCGCTTTATGTCCTTTCTGTGCGTGTATTTATGTGTCTGTTTATGTGTGTGTTAATAAATTTGATTTGATAAAAAGATTATGTTGGTTATGCCTTAAAAATGCTACAAGTTGAGATGAAGATAACGCTAAAAACATAATAAGCGTCATTTTCATCTCTCAACATTTAGGTACCATCATCTTTTTCAAAACTGATATCTTACAGAACTTTTTCGAACATTATATATTTTTTTTTTCATTTCCCAATTTTAGGGCGGCAAAATGAGTTTTCATATTCAACTTATATTTCCGTGCGTTTTATTGAAGTTATTTGACCAAAAATCAACACCAGCCGCAAAAATATTTTTAATTCGTTCCCGTTACACCATAAGATTTTTAGGATTTCACTAAATGCTGCGACAGAACAAATGTTTTTTCAAGGTACAATTAGCAATAATTTATACTTGAAGCCGGCATTCATTTCTACAGTTTAAATAATTTATGTAACAGCGCCCTCTCTCTCCTAACTCTGAAACTGAGAAGAGCGCCCCCTAGTGGCGGTTATGTACGTTTGACAGTAGACTCCAGACTCTTGGAGGGGAAGGACGTACCTTCCAATCCGTCCGTCACCGAACGATAACAATGATATCCTTTTTATGTGTAGCATTCGTATTTTGTGTGCTGTTTGTCTTGTGCTATTAATTGTCCTTTAAGTGTTTTCATTAAATTAAATGTTATATTATATTAGCTATTTTCAGTGGCGCAGCCAGAAATTCCTTCTGGGGGGGGACCAGTCAAAAATAATTTGGGTTTCTTAGTTTTTCAAAAACGATAGAAGCTTTATGTAGAATTTATTAAGATGAACGCGAAAAATTTCTTTGTTGCTGAACTTCTATTAATTAATAAATTTATTAGTACCTCCTAATTATTATAGTACAAAATTTAAGTAAATAGTAATAATTTATTAGAACCTAACTCAGTTCTACTGTTACAATTTAGTTTATCTATGACTATAAGAGCATTTTTTGGAGAAGCCCAGGGCCCACCCGGGGCTGTCGCGCACTATAGAAGTACTATAGCAGCACTTGCTATATACTATACTACTATAGTACTATACTATAGTACTATATACTATATATATAGTACTACTATACTATAGTACTATAGAAGCACTTGCAGAAGTACTATAGCAAGTGTGAATCTTGGAACTTTTACTTAAGAGGCTTCTTTGATGTGAAAACTGGCAGTGTTATTCCTAGGACTTTTTTTTGGAGGAGTAAAAATACTAATTGACTTTTTTAGGAGGAGTGAAATTCAATTATGAGGAGTGAGATACGGAAATAACATAAACTACATATACAGAGACAAAATTTCGATTAAAAATGCTTACTTTTTAATAGACAAAATGAAATTGAAAAAAAAAATGAGGATGCTATTTTGGGTTATTTGGGCTATTTTGGGCCTGTGTACATTTGTTCTACTTTTATAACACTATTAGTATAATTTTTTTATATTATTATTTTAAATATTATTTGTATATTGTATAACAAGATGATTATGGGCATTAAAACCTTACAACGAAAGGAGGTTTAAACAAAGAATTTGAAAGATCATTTCTCTAAAAAGAAACATTAAACAATTGATGAATTTAACTCCAGTAGTTGTCACAAGAAAGGCTTGCTATATATTGCTCTTGTTATTAAAAAAGTTTACAGTAAGCAATTCCGATAAGATAAATTACTGTTCATTAAGTTTTAAGATTTCAAATCCTAATTCTTCTTACTCAACTTCTTTCTTTATCTCTGAATAACAATTAATATTTAGAGCTTAATCACTTATATATACTTCATTCTCGTTTCTTCTACGTTCTTTGTAAGGCTGTGGGCCCTGAGCCTGATTTCTGGGAGGGCATTTAGGGCCCAGGGCCTCACTAAAAAGCTTTGAAAATGTGAGTGTGTAAAATAAGTAAACGAATTTAAAATCAATTTATTAAGTTTTTGAAGTTTCAAGTAAATATATTTTAATTTACACATTTTTTAAAACTGGTATTAAAGATGATTTATTTTGTTATTTTGAGTCCAATGAATTAAGTTTTATTTTAAGACATGTCGAGGGTCTCAAATAGGTCTTTTGCCCTGAGCCCCCTAACTTGTAAATCGGGTCCTGTCTGGCCCTTGATACATAAATTGGTTAATAACTCTTGAAAAATTTATTGCAATATCCAAATACGCTTGAGAAAAAGAATTAAAAGAATGTTAAAGGAAATCTAGTTGTTCCGATTCGGACCCTCTAGTTCCACTAAACAAATAACAAAAACAGGTGCTCGTGCACACACACACACACACACACCACAGGAGGTCAGACTCCAGTGGAGAGCTCTCCAGTTCTGGACAGGAAATTGCTCCTCTTCGTCACGCCCTCCCCTAGGTGTGCTTATCTCTCCATCCCTAGAATGCGCACTGGAGAGTAGAATAACATCAGACACAAACAAATTTTTAACTTGAAAAAGTTTAAATTAATTAAAAAATAATAAAAAAAAATCAATTCGTTAAAAAATGGGGAAAGAGATTCGAACATTTTTTTGAATTTTTTTACGAATACTGGAAATTCCTTATAACATCAGGTGACCTCTCGGTCCCTGGGGGGGGTTTGGTCCCCTTGGTCCCCCCCCGTCGCTGCGCCCCTGGCTATTTTCCTTGATTCTTTGTTTTGTGGCTTTATTGACAACAATAAGCTACAAGTGGCGCCCTGTACGTGGGCCCTTCTTCAATCCCCGAGATCGGCTCAGTGTTCTGATAAGTATTTGATTTGTTTAATGCCATCTAGGAATGGTTTTATATTTTTATGGTTTTGAAAGCAAAAAGAGTTTATGTTGAAGTGTTCTGTTACATTTATGATTACATAACTTAAATTTAAATCCAAACTTCTTTAATTTCCGATTGTCAAAGTGATGGTTGTTGTTGTTGTGAGGTAAGCATTCAAACCATAAGGTAAGCATTTAAGGCAAAGAGGGTGCGGCTCCTGAGAAAGTGAGGCCCATAAATGGCAGGAGTCCGACTTCTGCCTCATGAGATGATAGATGCTGCTACTGATGGTTTACTGATGATGGGGAGAAAGTGATGTTTTTTTTTGTCGTGTCTAAGATGAAGAACCAAGGAATCTGAGACAAGAATTTCAAATATGTCCATGAGCATTGATGACGGCCCTGGCGATCTGTTCAATGCCTTCGTCATACAGATCCACAGCAAATGGGAATATTTATACCCCTATCTTCCTCAAATCCGCACTAATGGCTGGGCAGGCAAAAATGTGAGTCGGGGTTAGCTGTGTGTCTGGGCAGTTATCACAATTTCTATATACTCTAATGCCCTCTCTGTCCATTTTCATGCCCCAGTAATGACCAGTTCTGAGTGCGAATTCAATTACCCACGAATACAACCGCCAGGAAAAACTTCAGCACATTAATCACTATAGAACTTCTCCAAACAAAATTGAAAGGTTTAAAAACCCATCCCAAAAATACAAGGGGCATAACATTTAACCCTAACAACACCAAAACGCGATTTCGTTCTTCCACAAAAAGAAACATTTCAGCTTTTGTAAAAGCAATTCCTCATTTCGGCTCCGAAAAGAAGCACCTCTAAACAAAATGCGATGTCCTCCATTTCCTGGATATTAATGGCGGGCCGTGCGAAACCAGCGGCGGGACATTCTTCATTCGAAATCTGTCTCATCGCTCCCGAAACACTTGGAACTAGTCCACGACGACATCCCGGCGAAAACATACTGGAGCGGTGACAACAACGACCCTGCAGATGATAAATGGAATGTTCGAGGAAAGAATGAAGTTAAAATGCCGAGAATCGTCTGTGTCGGAAGGCAATGTAAATTCTATCGGGAGTAGGGTTAGGAATTGTGTACGGTTTTAAGAAGGCACTGGTTATTTCCACGAAAGTAACAACTCAACTCTACTCTAATCTCGCTATTTATTGAAAAATATTGAAATTATTGAAAATAACAAAAGTAGCAGCCTGGAATCGAACCAGATACCATTGGGTTACTAGCCTCACACTATACCACTGGGCTATCGGTGCTGATGCCAGGATTGATCAATAACATAATTTTAATGTTTTAAAACACGCAATAACAAGCTCCTATACTTGGTTGCAACGTTTCTTGAACCCGATACGTCACAAATGCGGAAGGAGAAATCGGTAAACACGAAGCCTGTTGGGTTGATAGGACGAGTTTCGGTACGCAAATCGTGATTGAAAAGCACCATATATGCATGGGTTTAACAAAATAATCATATTTTTTAATTGACGTTCTTAGTTTCACTCAAAATTCAGACACCGCGATGGGAACTACTTTGTTTATTAGTGACGTCGTAGGGTCAAGTTAAGTTGCTGTCTAGTATAATACTGCGCATGTTTCCGCTGTCATTAGCATTAGTGTGTAGTAGCATTAACCACTCCGTTTTAAGAATACAAATCTAGGTTGTTTCAGTCACCACTATAAAGGTTAAAAAAAGTTTATTAGTATAGGCTAGCGGCATATTCTTCCTATCAATGGATCGCCCTCTGGAAGGGTTTGACCCTGGACTCGGTACGGTTCGCTCTGACCTACAACTCCCTGTAGAGAAACCGGAGAAGTCCGCAGAGGAGATCAACGCACAGTTGGTCGCGAAGGAAAACGAGCGGGATTCCCTCGCGCGCGACCTAGAAGCCGTCCGAGGACTGCAACACCGCCACGACGAGGTTCGTCAGGCTGCGACTGTGATGACCGGCATCGAGGCTGCACTTATCGGAAAGTTAGAACAAGTCAATGATGAGTTGAATATGTTAAATTATCTTATTGAGAAATTCTTCAAACCCCGCTTCGTCCGACTCGCGTGCCGAAAAAACGCCGCGCCGATCGAACCCGACGCTCAAACATAGCAACAACGCAAACAACAACAGAAGTTCTGATAATGTTGTAATGGATTGTTCTGTAGTTAATGATGATTTGTCTGATACTAATGTTGGTAACCGTACTGTATTAGACGGCGAACTCCCGCTCCTTAAGCCCATCTTTCCGAATTACGATGGTGCTGATAACATGTCTGTTTACTCTGAAGTTGATGATGTGATTACGAAACCCAAACCTCCTCGTATACAACCTGTGATCATGCCCTTACCCACAAACTCTTCGCTGTTTGTTGCCGATCTGAAAAAACTTGTCCCTGACTTGTCTGCTAAAATCCGAGGTCCAAACTTGTATCTATATGTAAACTCTGAAAATGAACATAGAGTGTTGACTTCCACTTTGGATAAAAGGGAATCTCCGTACTTTTTCCGTGTTCCACGTGACAAAAAACCGGTAAAAGCCGTAATCAGGGGTCTACCGATCAATGCTGATAAAAGCGTGATCAAAACTGACTTGTGCGATAAAGGTTTCGAGGTTCTTGAGATAAACCAAATGCGCAGCACTACAAATAAATCATTTATGCCTCTATTCCAGGTGCACATTGCCAGGTGTGAGGGCGCTAGGGACATATTTAATGTCTACGAGATAGACAACTTAATCGTTAGCGTTGTGCCATATGTTAAGAGGAAAGGTGTTCCTCAGTGCTATCGTTGTCAGGGTTTTAACCACTCTTCCCACAACTGCGCCATGCCAATAAAATGTGTTTTTTGTGCTGGGGCACACAATGTCGGAAACTGTGACAAAAAGGGTACTGATGCTAAACCAACGTGTGCAAACTGTAAGGGTGATCATTGTGCTAACTGGGTAGGGTGCGAAATGTTTCCTAAACCAAAAAATCAAAAACGAAATCAAAAACAGACTGGAAAACCAAACCAAAAACAAACTGAAAATACTCAACCAAAAACCTTCACGTCCAAAAAAGCTGACCCTGGTATTGCGTACTCTGATATACTTAAAAAGGTACAAAATGCTCCAAATCAAACTCCACCTGCATCAAACACTGCTGATATGTCTGATGTACTTAAAAATATGAGTCTTTTCATAAGGTTTTCTAACATCCTCACAGGTATTTTCGGTTCCACCGAAAAGTTTGAGGAACGAATCTCCAAGGCTGAAAATGCCAGCTCACAAAACGACAAGTTATTTGCTTTACTGGGTCAATATTAGCTCGTGTATATCTAATATTAAAGGTCTGAAACTAGTGTACTGGAACGCTAACGGTTTACGAAACAAAATGAACGAACTGCGTGTGTTTGTGAATAAACATTCCCCTGATATAGTATGTGTACAGGAAACATTTTTTGGTAGAAATGATAGTCCAAAAATGCCCAACTATGTGCTGTATAGTAACCCTCGTGTTGGTTGGAAAGGAGGGACAGCAATCTTCGTAAAAAACTGTGTTTCGCATCATGTTCACTCGTTCACTAATCTGCCGCCTTTTAGGTTTATTGATGCAACAGCTATAACTGTTATGGGTCCTACTGGTGCCCTACTTATTGCCTCGGTCTATGTAAAACCAGGTACTGATCCCATGTTTACGCTAGATTTCGAAACCCTACTGTGTTTGGGCAGGGAAGCCCTGCTTGTGGGAGATTTTAATGCACACCACCGTCAGTGGAACTGCAGATCCACAAACGTGCAAGGTAAAAGGCTGCTAAATTTTGCGAAAGCCGCGGAACTTGATATTTTAGCGCCTGATTCTCCAACACACTTCCACTACGATGGCAGCCCGTCCATTATTGATCTTCTAGTAAAAAGGGAGTTTCCGTATGATCTAAAACTCACGTCCGTAGCGGAATTATCTAGTGATCACAACCCTGTGATTGTGGAAACCATGTTCTCGGTGCCTAAACCGGAACCCTTTTTCCGCCCAAATTGGGAAAAATTTACTGAACAGTTGAGTAATGTTGATTTTCCTGCTGTAATGCCTGAAACTGAACACGACTTAGATGTACTTGTGAAAAATACAGTGTCTAACATAATGACTATAAGGGAAAATACAGGTAGATATGTTCCCTCTACGCAAGCAAATACCTTGCCCATGTCTCTACGTCCTCTACTTAGAGCTAAGAACCTGGCCAGAAAAACGTGGCAGGATACCAGGTCGCCTAGAGATAAGACAAAACTCAACAGGTTACAAGCCGAATTTAGGCTGGCGCTAAACAAATTTAGGGAACGCAAATTTAGGGAGGAAATGGAGGCCCTAAATCCTCAAGATAACTCACTGTGGAAGGTAATAAAATACCGACGTGCCAAAAACAAGAAAACGACTATCCCAGTGTTGTCAAAAAATAATAGTACTGCTTTTACTGTGTCGGAAAAAGCCGAAATGCTAGCTGATAGCTTGGAGGCTCAATTTTGCGAAAATGAAAATGGTGATGCTGATTTTGAAAATGAGGTAAACACACGTGTACTATCAAAACTATCTGAAACGCACATTGAAGAAATCCCTCAAGCGTATCCCTCAGAGGTAATTGCGTATATCAAAAACTCTAAAATAAAAAAGAGTCCAGGAGGTGATCAACTGACAAACGAAATACTTAAACATTTGCCTATGAAAATGATATTCATAATAACTATGCTCGTAAACATGGTGTTTAAACTAAAGGTTTTTCCTACAGAATGGAAACAAGCAGTAATTGTGCCTCTGTTAAAACCAAATAAGAACCCTGCTGACCCGGTAAGCTACCGTCCCATTAGCTTACTTCCCTCTCTTGCCAAGCTAACGGAAAGTCTGTTGGTCAAAAGACTCCTTGTTCATGTTAACCCTATAATGGCTCCCGAACAATTTGGTTTTCGTCCCAAGTTATCTACTCAACACCAACTCTTAAGGGTGGTAGAACATATTCATGATGGGTTCCTCGCCAGACGATCCACTGGCGGGGTCCTCTTAGATGTAGCTAAGGCATTTGATAGAGTATGGATAAATGGAGTACTTTACAAACTATTACAAGCCAATACACCCCACTGCTTTGTGAAACTCATTCATTCGTACTTGACAAATCGTACTTTCAGAGTGAGAGTGAATAAACATCTTTCCTCACCTAGGGTAATACGCGCTGGAACGCCGCAAGGCTCAGTGCTGGGTCCGCACCTATTCAATATCTATGTGAATGACATACCCAAGCAGCCGCTGGTGCAGCTTTGTCTATATGCTGATGATACGGCACTGCTGGCTCAGGATAAGGATCCTAATAAAGTTGTAAAACAACTAAATGATGCTCTTTCTGAAATTAGCATCTGGTTAAAACATTGGAAGATAGATATCAATGTAAGCAAATCTCAATCAATCCTGTTCTCGCATAACAGACAACTCCCCCCTCCCCCTGTGCTGAACAATACACTAATACCTTGGACTAATGAAGTACTTTATTTAGGCGTCACACTGGACAGGCGATTAACCTGGGCCAAGCACATAAAAAACACTAAAGACAAATTTGGAGTTGGAGTCAGAGAACTGTTTCCCCTCTTAAATGGTAGATCCCATGTGTCAATCAATACCAAACTGATGGCATATAAATCTGTGTTAAGACCAGTTCTCTCCTATGCTTGTTGTGTATGGGGCCAAGCGGCCAAGACCTCTTTCAACAAACTAGAAGCCTCACAAATGAGGGTTCTCAGGCTAATACTCAACGCACCATACTACTATCGAAATATTGCTATACGTAGGGACCTTGATGTACCCACTCTTAGGGACTTCTTCTCTAAACTTGCGGTGAAATTCTTTGCTAATGTAGAAAGCAGCGAAAATAGCTGTGTACAAAACATCAAAAACTATGACCCTCGATTCGCGCGATACAAAAAACGCCCTAGAGCTCTTCTGCGGGAGATTTTGTATGCTACTACTGAGTAGCAAATGATTTGCATGTGATTGACCAATCTCAAAATTCTCTAAAAGTTTCCTTCAGGAAGCTTAGTGTAAAAAACCTCTGATACACCATGCTTTGCATCTAACCCTTCTGTTTTAGGCAAAAAATCTGCCAGTTATACCGGAGATAGAAGGCCCTTCGGGCCTAGGTGCTCCATCGTGTTCCCCCCCCTCTTCTAGAGAATCACCCCAACTCCTTAATCAGCGTACAAACCATCTTTTCGGACTCAAATCCTGTCAACAAATATCCTTTTTCCACTACTGCAATTTCTCAACGATTCCAGCCTCCGTGATCCCCATTGCTCCGCCCACTAGCTCCCTGGCTCAAGTGGAGCACCAATCAGAAAGCTGTATTTCACAACAGACATCCAATCGACTCTTTCCCTGTCCAAAGTGCATTTTGAACTCATACAATACATTTTCCTGCAAATTTATGAAATTTAATTAATTTAGTACTAATGTTCGCTCTATTTTTCCTGTCACATTGTATTGCTGTCTGTATTGTATCACTGTATTGCTGTCACAAATCGTGCCCAAATTCCTAATTCTGTTATAGAAACTCACCATCAATTATCAAGCTACTCTCGAGTAATTTGTTGGTCCTCGACCTTTTTCTTTTCTTCCGTGTGTTCTCGTCCCCCCCCCCCTCTACCCTCTTTTCTTCTTTATTGGCATCATGGCCACACTATTCATGTTTTGTACCACTCATGTCCCCTATTTCCTGCGGTTCAAAAGCGCCTTACGGCGCTGTCAAACCACAAAAATTGATGATGATGATTCAATTATTAGATTGTGATGTTTGGTTTGTTTAAATGATTCGGGGTCCTAAATAATTAGCAAATTTTTTAGTGGCCCAGCAATAAATACATAATTCTCATCTTCATACATCATGTTATTTGAGTTCAACGATAGAAGTTAAAACCGTATTACTTCGTCACCTTAATATCAAACACTATTACTATCACCGTTCGTCAAACTTCGGGAATCCCGATCCTGGGCGATCGGATCATTTGGAGAAGCTCATTTCGTTGGTTCGTAAGCGCTGACATCATCAAGCTGGAAAGATCAAAACCAATCAAATGAGCTTCTCCAACGAACCGATTCCGATCGCAAAGGACCGGGATTCCCGAAGTTTGCCGAACGGAGAGAGTAGTGTTTGATATTAAGGTGACGACTTATAAAAATATACAAAACCCCATTGCTAAGGCTATTACTATTACTCAAAGAAATGGGCGTCGTCAGTATAAGAGAATATGTTAAAGGGAATGATCCGGGATTCCTCCCCTAAAGGATTTGCAGATTTGTTTTATTAACTACGAAGAAATTAACTTTATATATTTCAGCACCCCGCTTAATTTGTAAAATTCGAAACCATTAAAATAACTTTTTTCTAAAATGTTTGTAAATTATTTATAACTTTATACTGTAGGGTTGTCTTACTTCTAGGGGTTCCCTCCAGAAAATTTGACCCATAAAAAGAAGGTCAACCTATTTTTGGTGTGCTTGGAATTTGAGTAATGTTCTGTCCAACTATACACATCTCAATCAAATAGATTTCACACAAATTTACAAATTTTGGATTTGCTTTCTTTTACTGACCAGAGAATGTGAGAGTTAAAACCAATCAAAATCATGCTATCGTAATATTTGCACGACCCCATCCAACAGATACGAAAGTGTATAAAAACTGCCTCACCATAATAAACCCCTAACATCAAAGCTTCCCCCCCCAAAAAAAACCGATTATTTACATAACACAAACGATACTCTTCTTAAAAAGTAATTTCTTACAGCCGAGAAACTACATCAACGAGAATTCGCACAATTCCAATTACCTCTCTGTGTATTATGTACTCTGGATTTAATGCTAAGCCTAATTAATGGTAACTTCAAAACACATTTAATCCCACCCCAAAAAGGGGAGAAAAAAGCTCCAGCGGTAGAAGAGTCTTTGAAATGCTTTAGTCAACACAAAAACGGGATGAAATGGTGAATAATTTAAGGAAAAATCGCGCTATTAATTCCTTTGATGGCAACGCCAAAAGCAAATCTTGTTTGCCGATGCTTGGTTGCCAGAACCGGCGAAAATCATCATAGGGGAATTTATAATTTAATGAAAACAGTGATGCCATCAAATTCGTGGTTTCGTTAGCACAGAGATTGTTTTCATTCAAGGATTTTTTTTGGCATCAAGCAAGCTCATGTATATTTCTATACTACAAGCATTAATGCATCGAACTAGAGTTTTTTAATGAAACCAAAATATTTCAACTAACAGTGTTTTATTTTAATGCTTTTCTATTGCTTTGTATAATTTGTAAAACATCGCCAATAAAATCCGATTTACACCCACTGAGCTAGAAGCAAATAGCTCAGTATTTATTAAGGATGCCATCAGGGCTGTTAAGACCGAGTTCCAAGTTAAAAGATGTTGATGTCGGTTTTCAACATCCATCTTTAATAAATACAGGCGCCGACCGCGTAAGCTTTATCATTTTATCTCGGTTTTCAACATCTTTTAACTTGGAACACGGCCTTAACAGCCCGATGAGCTCATCTTTAAATCATGCCATACTTTAGATCAAAATCTTTAGTTCTAGTCAAGCCAAAGTTCATTTGCCTTCTCATTGGTCGAACGAATTTTTTTTGATGATGCTTTTCCTTTTTTGAGAACGTTAACCAATCACGGTAAAGATGAGGAACGGCTCAACAAGGACTACAGAAACTTTTATATTTTAGTGTCTCCTCTCAAAAACCCTCGCCAAATCTCGAAGCCAAGCTGCATAGCAACCCTCATCAATAGGCTAGCAGCAGACTATTCAGTGCAGCGACTAAAAAGGCCACGGAGCTTAACGATATTTGAGGGATTTTACGGCTCAAGAAAGGAGACGAGACACCGGTGTCATCAGCTTGAATGGGAGGGCATTAGACTTTGGTAATTAAAGCCAAGTGCTGGGGACCAAATTTTTGATGGCGGTGGGAGAAAGTTAATCAATTATTTTAGGCTTCAGGAATGAGTCGATAAATTAAGGGTTTAAGGGAGTTCTTCGGTGAAAAGGAAATTTAATCTTTTGGAGATTAGTTCGATAGCAAGGCGATTTTTAAAGCTGTCTTCTATGCCATTGTTTTCAAATGTTTTCTAAATCAATGCCTAAGCGTCTGTACATAGACAGGAAGAAAAAAATATCACGATGTTTCTGGACAAGTTGGTAATGTTTAGTATCTAGTACTGCATATTACAAAGCTATTCGTGCTAGATAAAATCGTTAAATACAATGTTTGACATTTTATGTACTGAATGCAATACCTGAAAGACCTTAATCTAAAATTGTAAGGTTGTCCTGAAAGACGTTCAAGTTTTTTAAAGTTTTCTTCTGAGAACTATACAAAAATAGTACTTTTATTCTTGACTAGCTTTACTTATGCCAGTAAAGAATTTTACTATGGCAGAATAGGATGCTTTACAAATGCCCAATTGTATAGGCTGTAAAATTCCATTACAGATAATACAATTTTAACATTATTTTAATATAAATCCGTTGAAAGTTATTTCAAAGTTCTGAACTCTTTTTAAGGAACAATTATAATTCAAGCAATTATGTTAGTAATATAGTTATTTTTATTACATGAAATTAATACGAACTATGTTATGTTCCCAAACTGATTTTATGAATCATAAATTCCTTATTTATTAAGTGCCAATTCTAGGATCCTAAAATTAATTATTTTCCTCAACAATAGGGTCCTACCTCCTACCCACAAACAAATACAGCTAAAATCCACAACTGGTTTCTTTAACTGTAGAATTCTACGATCGAACATATCTTCTAATCCATTCATAAGAATTCCTTTCTAGGCAACAGTAACACAAACCTGAACAAGATCCTGAGCAAAATCCTACTACATTTTAAAACCTGTCTGTATCAGAAAAAGCAATAAAAATGGCGAAAAAGACCATTTGTCTTCAATGTGGTGGACAGGCAGGTGACAACGAGCATCGGGAAAATCCCGCAGAAAATGTTGGAACCGTGTACTACGCACAAACCCTGTAATTGAGAGAGATGGATGCTAAGAGGGAAGAAATAAAAGTTCCCGATATGGGAAGAATCGGGAGTTCTTTTTGGGATACAGTTGAGCTGGTTAGAATTAAAGTGGTGTAAGTCCACTGAACGTAGTTTTGAGTAATTGAAGGAACGGCGCCTGTGTTATTCCTACGGAGAAGGCACCTTTTAGGTAGCTCTTACTGATTATCACACTAGGTAAAGGATCTTAAAATATATCCAAATCCATGCCTTTCTAAAATTTTGTACTTTTGGACTTATACCAAACTGGGCAATGACAAGATCACACGAAAATCGGCTAGCTATACTTGAAAGAAAGGTTTTAAGAAAGATTTTGGGTGCTGTAAACATCGATGGCACATGGAGGCAACGATACAATAACGAGCTGTATAACCTTTATAGAGAGGCAAACATAATCAACTTTATAAAAGTCAACCGCATGAAACTTGCTGGACACCTCTGCAGGTGGAATCCTTCCTCTCTAACTTCAAGGATCTTTCAGTTTAAGCCAATCGGGACCCGTTTAAGAGGCAGACTCAAACTTAGATGGGTGGACTGCGTTGATGAGGATTTTAAAAAATTAAGAATTAGCAATTGGAGAACCCTATCCAAGAAGAGAGCAGAATGGAGGAAGATCCTTAGGAAGGCCTTGGCCCACAAAGGGCTGTGGAGTCAAAAAAGAAGAAGAGGAACTTATACCACTTTTATCCTGAGGAGCTCAGTTGCTGGGCCTGTTCTAATGGATAGGATTCCCTGTGCTACATGAAATATGCCAATGCAATGTAGTATACATATTTTTTCATTACACAGCATTCGTATTGCAACTACATATGTTCTGCTCAGTGCCATTGAGTAATGGTTTCTTGATAAAAAAAAATATAGATCAAACAGTAAGAATAACACAGTAGTCAACCAACTACACTATAATACTAGACTGCAACGTTATACTCGACCCTGGAGAAATAAGCTGAGAGCAAACAAAGAAAGTAGTTTCCAACGCGGTGTATGAATTTTGAGTGAAATTAAGAACTTCAATTTAGAAATATTAGTTTTTTAAACCCATGTAATAGCGTATTTTTATCATGATTTGCGTAACGAAACTCCTCCTAGAAACCCAATAGGCTTTCTGTTCATTCAGTTTTTCTCTCACGTAGTGACATCATAGGGTCAAGAAACGTTTCAGTCTAGAATAGGTATTTTAAACGCTTGCAGCAACAGTGATCTTTTACATTGGAGTAACAAATAGCTTCAGTCCATTAATAACTAGTTTTTCTAGTGGAATTTGTCCCATTCATCCCCACTCTCCCCTACTTTTTAAAGACAGTAGTAAGTAGTAACTAAAAATTACGATAGTTTCTTGAAAGAAGAGGTATATTTAATTTCTTTAGGAAAAACAAATTCCGATGTTCAGCATATTTTTTACTTACAATCTACATTTTTAGTGATATGGATGTTTTAACACTTTCACACATTTCTTAATTACAATATAAGCTGAGGCTGATTGAAGATCTGATTATATTCAGTCAAGTTTTTAAGCTTACGATAATTAACTTTTCCTAATCAAATAAGGACTCAATATACTGTTGCCGAGGTCGGGTATGAAAAGTTGATTTCTTAACTACATTCGGTTTTCGTTGTATTTCCAAAAGTCAATATCCTTACGTAGTAGATCTTGGTGGAAACAGATTATCGTCTTTATCCTTCTTATTCTCAGAAACGATAATTTCAGAACACAGAATGGCGGCGGGTTTCTGGCTCATTCTTCTCGATTTCTGCCTCGTTCTTGTCTATTTCCGCCTCGTTCTTGTCTATTTCTGCCTCGTTCTTGTCTATTTCTGCCTCGTTCTTGTCTATTTCTGCCTCGTTTTTATCAATTTCTGCCTCGTTCTTGTCTATTTCTGCCTCGTTCTTGTCTATTTCTGCCTCGTTCTTGTCTATTTCTGCCTCGTTCTTGTCTATTTCTGCCTCGCTTTTATCGATTTCTGCCTCGTTCTTGTCGATTTCTGCTTCGTACTTGTCGATTTCTTCTTCGTACTTCTCGATTTCTGCCACGTTCTTATCGATTTCTGCTTCGTACTTCTCGATTTCTGCCTCGTTCTTATCGATTTTTGCTTCGTACTTCTCGATTTCTGCCTCGTTCCTATCGATATCTGCTTCGTAACTCTCGGTGACTTCTGGAGGAGGCTGAAAGTCATTGAGGCCAGCTTCGTTGAGAAAAACGTGCAGGGGCAGCACCGACGTGACGATCATGAGGGCCAGGAAGAAGCAGAGCAGCAGCGTCATCTTCCACGCCGTCACCACGGGAGCGAACAGGATCTTGCAGAAGATGGCCTTCATCAGGTTGTAGAAGAGCAGGAGGTACTTGCAGAAGGAGATCTCCTTGCGGAAGTTCCGGATGGTCAGCCGCATCTCGAAGAGGATGTGGTCCACCTTCTTGGACACCGTGCTCTGCAGGGTCGACTCGTAGATGGAGGGACTCGCGGTGATGACGGTGGACAGGAGACTGGAGGACGTCTTCACCATGTCGTCCAGCCCTTTCTCGTAAGTCATCAGCAGGTGCCTGACGGTCAGCAGCGAGTCGTTGAAGTCCTTCTCGAAAGCGATGACGTTGCCCAGGTTGAGCAGGATGTCCAGGTAGGCCTTGGCGGCGATGTCGATCTCCTTCTTGACGTCCTCGTCTTTGGTCCTCTTGCGCAGCCTCTTGAGCACTCTCACCGCTCCCAGGTCGATCACTCGCTCTTGGAGGTACCGGAAGGAGTCGAAGATGGGTCGAACGTCGACGCCGTCTATCTGGGCGGACAAGTTCCTGGGAACGGAGTAGAAGGAGTCGTTGTAGCCGGTCAGGTTCTGGATCCGGTTCTTCACCGAATCGGCGATGGAGGTGTAGTTCACCCCAGCAACCAGTTCCTTGGCGTCGCTCTTGGAGGGAATGTCCTCGGGGATGAACGGGACGTAGGCGGTACCGGCGGTGCATCGCGTGAGCGTGCCCTTCACCGTCATGTTGAAATCCGCCGACGAGAACATGTTGAACCAGTGGGGCTTCTCGTGGAACACCTTGTCGTCGAACGTCACGTCGAAGATGGACTTGTCGCAGACGCTCACGCACGCCCCTATCGACACCACGGATAAAAGGAACAAGAGCAGACTCAGCACCCACATCAGAATCATCAGGCAGGTGTTGAAGAACGAGAAGTACAGCAGGACGCGTCCGCACTGCACCTGGTACTTCCGGACGGGTCGGTCATCCCCTCGGACCAGGACAGAGACGAACGCGGTGATGTGCACGGTCAAAGCGGCAAAGACGAAGACGATGCTCACCAGACTGACCGCTATGAGGAAGCAAAAGATGGGAAAAGCTCCGCTCATGGAGTCCGTCTCCAATTTCTCAATCTGATCGCTCACAGAGTCTTTGTCGCTTCTGAAACCTCTCTCCACGAACGCGAGGTACTTCTCGATGATCAGGTTCAGCTTACTCTCGACCTCAAAGGCGAAGTGTCGCACTTCGGAGACTAGGTCGGTGGGGTCGAAGTACTCCTGGTACGCTATGTCCTCCAGCTGGTTGTTCATTTCGCGAAACCCCAGCTGAAGATTGATCTTCGAGATGTTCCTCAACAGGACGATAGGTTCTTCCAGCGACTCCACACTTTCCGAAGACACCTGGAACTCGGGCAACGAGACGATGGTGTCCAATTCGGCGTAATCGAACCTGTTGCGGATGTTCTGCACCGCTTCTTTGTAGCGCTTGGACAGTCTCCTCAAGTTGAGGACCGTGCGGTTCACCTTTTGAGGTAGGTTGTCGTGGTGGTGGGACAGCTTTTCCAAAGCCTGCGTCATCTGGTAGTTGAGGGTGCCGGCGATTTCGAACACGGGGTAGAACACCCTGTGCACTCGGTTTAGGTACTCCTTCCCAACGTCTTCGTCCACGTTGTAGAGGGCCAGAGACGATTCGAAGGTGTCGTGCGACATCTCGCGGATGTAGTTCTCGAACAGGGGGTGCAGCATGGTACTCAGGTGGAACGCAGACTGCACGGACATCTCCGCAAACTTGAATGGAACGGCCAGGGTGAAGTACCCCCGAGCGGACGCAATGCCCAGAATGATGGAGGATATCAGAGCGAAAACACTGGACAAAACGAACACGACACACGCCGCCCAAAGACTTTTATGACCTTTGACGCATAATGTGTCGATTTTTCCCTGTTTCTGCTTTTTTCTATAAACGATGATGATGGCAAATATGCCCGGAAGAAAGCATGCAAATAGGATGCACAATGCCATAATGACGCCTACAGGCGTTTGAGTGGTAAATGTCGACTTCAAGAGAGTGGATAAAAAGCTGTATCTCTCACGCCAAAAGATTCCAACCAAAATGGCTTTTTCGATCGCTGGCAAAACTGATACCTCTAACATGGACCTCAAATATTGAGATGAAGAGTCCGCATATTCATTGAAGATCCATTCTTCAACTTGGCGGAACCTACCAATATTATCTTCAATAGTTTCATCGTCCATGACAAATAGTTTAAAAGGAAGGTGATGAAACTAAAAGCATTTTTGGATAGTTGAAATGAGAAAAACAAGTTTCAAAAAGAGTGCATGTATATATCATCAACATAAATAAGCTACAAAACAAATATGATGCCATCTGTAGTATACACAAAAAAAATATAATAATTTCTCAAAAGCATTCTTTGATATTGGATTTTAAGTATGAAATGAATAAAACTGTTTAAAAGTTATCTGATAATATTTTTGTTAAAAATTGGAATAATAGTAACAGAAGGGAGTTATCCCTTAACTAGATTTTAAAAAATAACCCTTCAATTAAGGATATACTAGTTCTGGCTATTTAACAATACAAAATATTGCTAAAGACTCTCATGGTATACTAGTTAAAAACTGACCATTTAAAACTCTCGTTTTCTGGAAACATAGCAAACAGGATTTCTTTGTTAAACCAACAGGATTTTTTATTATGAATTTAGGTTCTGGAAGGGTTATTTTTAAGATAAGATTTAAATCTCCTCTCAAACTATTTCCCTCTCCAAGAATTTCTCCATCCCTAAAACAAAAACTCTAAAAACCTAAACCGACGCTTAAACAAAACACGTAGGAACATTTCCCGAGAAAAAGCGAGCTCACTTTATGCAAGAAAAAAATCTCAAAAACAAAACTTCTCTCAAAATTTTGATGGATCCAAAAAACTTCGCGTCATGTGAATGTATTAAAAACCCTCCGGCGTGACAGGCAATTTCCCAGACAAAAAACTACAACTTCCACTCAGGCAAACTAGACTGTGGAGAAGATGCCTCGAAATTATTCAAAAATCCATCTTCGTTGCCACGCGAGCAAGCATAATAATAACAACAAAAACACTGCAATAACACTTTTCGAGGTGTCAGGGGGAAGCTGGGAATTAACCGGAAAGTAGGATACACAGGTTATCAAGAAGAAAGTGTCCTTAAATGGAGTCCAGGTATTAAGTAGACTAAGCACCTTGACATGCAACCTACGCAATGACCTTTCTTTGTTATATCTTCGCCGTTTTTAAGCGAAGTGCATTACGAGATATGGTTTAATTCGGTCATTAAGTTTTTTTTACATCCACCTTGAAAATGTAGCGGTTTTTAAAATTATCACGGTCGAGTATTAAATAACTCGTTATGATGGAATACAGCGTTGACAAAGATTTATATAAGGGAGGCAGAAGAATTTTTAAATTTCATTATGCAGGAATAAAGGAGAAGTGCAATAAACATACCCGCGAAATATAAGGCACTGTTTCAAAGGGAGAGATTGGCTCGGAATGGTAAGATTTGAATCTTGGTGGACTTAATGTAAAAATGATAATATCCACTAAAAATAATGCAAAGCGAAAATGGAGGGTGTGGGACTACTGATCCCCCAAGAAAAGTTTTTTGAAACTTAATCCTATCCTCAAAAGTAGTTTTTTAAATACTTTTTGGACAGTTAGGGCCCTTTGGTGACTCCTTAAGAAAATCAATGAAAGAAATAATAATCCGGTTTAAACAAGTAAATTTTTAAGTTAAAAAGAATATATTAAGAGTATCTAATGTTTTTCTCTGAATATCCTACATTATATTTAAAAATATATAATTGATACATAGTTTTGAAAATCTAATAATTTTAATATTTGAAACATTTACTAGGTACCTAAGAAAGACAAATAGAAACAGTTTATTTATGGCTCAAAATTTGATTGCTTAACTAGCATTGGGGGGAAATTGTATGAAACGTGATTAACTAGACACGTTTCCTTGGCACAGTTGAGCCTATTCTTAAAACAGAAGCTAGCTAAGATTACCCAGAAAGATAACGTTTAGTCAAGAACACGAGACTGAGTTTGGAGTCTCTTGCCAAATTTAAGTTTCAGAGTTCTCTAGCTCAGTAGTTCTCAAACTGTGGGTCGCCAGTCAGTTTTTGGTGGGTCGCGACAAGTTTTGGAATTTAAGAGTTTCCTTAGCAAATGATGTTGGAAATGCAATTTATCCCAGATTATCAATAAAAACGAGTTAAAACCCTGTTTTCAAATTTCAAAAATTTCTCTGGGGGAGGACCCCCAGACCCCTCCTTTTGATTGTGGACCTCATTGTTGCTCCCACAATCAAACAATTTTGTACGCTTAGGTTCAAGTATTTCTTTTTTAATTAATAAAAAGTTCATATAATCTCTAATACTTGCATGTAATTTATTATAGTAACAAAATGGTTGATGACCAAACCCCACGCGCACGGAGCTAAAGTCTTGTAGGGGGTATGGGAACATTAACTGAAGATGAGGTGGGTCGCGTTAGAGTTTGTTTATAAAAAGAGCGTCGTGATGTTGGAAAGTTTGAGAACCCCTGCTCTAGCTCAAGTACGTTTTATATTGTCGGTCGCGCGACCCATTAGTTGGTCAACAATCAGATTTTGGTGAGTCGAAGTCTGAAAAACACGAATGCAGATACTGTTTAAAGACACAAGATCTTTGGAGTGTAGCCGAAATGAAGGCTTTCTATTTAGGAAATAAAATACTATCCGGAATCCCATGCTTGGGTCGGTATTTATGCACGATTAGAATTTTTTGACTATTTGACTGGTGAGTATTGTACGTAGACACAGAATAACCCCACTTCGTTGCATGTTCTGGTTTATTCTATTGGCAATTTAGGTTGTAAAAAGGTTTTATCGTCACTAGTATATTGGAAAAACACTTAGGAATAGAAACTTTTATGTCTATACTAGACTACGTTTCTTGACAATGGAGAAATAAGCTGAGAGAACGTAGGAAGTAGCGCGATGTCTGAATTTCGAGTGAAATTAGGCACTTTACTTTAGAAATGAAATTAGTTTGTCAAAGTCATGCATATATTGCGTTTTTTAGGTCAAAATTTTCGTAGGTCATAATGTACTACATGCATTTAGAATGATGCATTTCGCTCGTCATGACTTAATTTTCAAGAATGGTTGAATAGTATAGTCCTTGGGTTTCAAATGCATATAACAGGTTTCCCGAAATACGGGAGTCTTAAACAGAAATACCGAGTCATGCCATCAAGATCATGGGCAGAGTGTAATGAAGAGGGAAATTCGGTATTTATATACCCGAGTTGAATTATTGTACTGTTTGACTGGTGAGTGAAGTCGCCACACACATGATAAAACTACCTACTTTATATTTTCTCACAAACAAATCCCAGAAAAAAAACGCAAATTACCCATACACCACAATGAACATCCCAGCTCAAATCGCCAAAACAAGAACAAACCCACTTTCCAAGCACCAACCATCCCCAAACGGAAAAAGAAAAATCGTCTGAGAATTGGCCACCACAGCTTCCATTCGACTCGTTCCCAATCTCGGGAAAGGCTCCCGAAATAAATGGGAAAACGAGAAATAAAAGGATGGATGAGGCGTAGCTCCCGACTGATGGCCTCGCCATTCAGGATTGGGGGTGTGTGGGCATTTTGGCAGGTGGGCGACAGAAAGAGAAGAGTAAGCGCTTGCATTAAACTAAACCCCCCTTGGAAAAAATGGATACGTCCGTCTGAAGTTTCCACTTAGTATCCGAATAGTAAGTGTTCTCTTATTTTGAAATCGTATCACGCAAAAAACAGATGGCTATTTGACACAATGAGTATTCACTAAAGGGAAGCTTTAAGTTTTAGAGTTTGTAAGTTAGTTGAAAAATTCGCTGAAATTAAAATTTTCCCAAATTTAAATTGGGCACCAAATTTAATTAGACACCGTGATGGGAACTACTTTGTTTATTAGTGACGTCGTAGGGTCAACTTAAGTTGCAATCTAGTATAATATAATATATTGATATGCATATTCATTACTCCATTGCGTAAAAGAAAACAACAGACGCCCACCATCGAGTCAGTAACGTCGCAACATTACCGTTTTGCCACTCCCAGGCACAGAGGTACCCAGCAGGGCTTTCAACAGGCGTTTATTATCTATTCACGAAACTTTGGATAAGACGGTATCTTGCTTTATGAAAGCTTCGAGTGTTTGTCTTCTCAAAATGTGAAACGTGTGTGATAGGGAAGTGCAACAATGAACTCAACGTAAATGGTGGTTTCTCTAAGACAGATAGACAGGTGAGGTGAAGATGTCGGTTAAACGTTACACTTATAAAGGCCTAAGGTTCTCAACACGCACTATTCACATTTAAGTATCAATCTTTTTGACGGTTATTACTTATAGAAAATATAAAAGCGAAATCAGAGAGTGTTCTAGAAATGTGTGCTTTGAGTTGTCTCAGGGCAAAAAAAAAAAAAAAAATGCTTCATTACAAAACTAGAAAAAATAAGAAACCGTAAGGCAAACCCGTAAATAATTTTGTCGGCCTTAAACTATTTCTAACCCCCACCACCCAACACAATATTTGTAGCATTTCAGATAGTAGTACCTGTCACAATTAAGAATTTTCGCTTTTTTCTAAATGACAGTTGAATCACTGAACATTAATAAATAAATGAACAGAATAATTTAACTCCGATTAAACCGGAATACTTCTTTTCTTGGCAGCTACCAATTTCAGTTAGGTGTTCTCGATTGTTAATTTTTGTGGATAACACTTGATACTTTTTGAACTTGACACTTAAAAGTAGTATTTTAACTTATTTTTGAACATAAGGAACCTTTCGAGTGACACTCTAAGAGGACCACTCCTTGTTCACAGCAGTTTTAAGGGGAAAAAAGCAAAAAAAATTAAGGAAGGGTTGAACCCCACAAAACCCTCTTGGATACAAAGTCCCTAAGTGGATACTTTAAAAGGATTTTCTAGCTCGAAGAAATACTTCTGCAGATTATACCCTCCGGTATACAGCAAATAGTCACATAAAATATTGGGAAATTTGGGAGAGTTGCCTATAACACTTATACAGTACAAGTTTAACCAGAAAAATATCCCAGATAACTATCCCAAACTTAAATAACCCCATCAATAACTTTCCAAAGCACATCACATCATTGTTCAAGTACATACTTTTAAACTACAATAAATCAACACTATCCTGATAAGCCTTCAAGTAAATGTCTAAAAAACCCTCCCTTTCAAACGGAATGAGAGAGTTTTGTATTACGGGCACGTAAGCTTCTTATATTCAAAGCAAGACACTTTTGTGGTCATTAGCTGTCAAGCAGCACATGCTTAGTTTTGGAACAAACGTATACAATTGTTGGAAGTCTCTCGACTGTAACTAACTAGTACAGTCAAATTAGGCGAAAAAAGGGCCGGAGGTAAACATTTAGAAAAACAAGCAGAGACCCCCTGGGATGTATTAAGGGGGGTCTAAGGATGCCTCACCTGAAAATCCCAAAAAATCCGGTGACGGGTTTTCCGCCATTTTGAAAAATAAGTCGGCCATATTGGATTTTTCCATAGTTCATAAAAACAGCTATAACAGGCGAACTAATTGGTTTAAAATGTTCGTTCTTGTTTTAAAATGCGTAATTCAGTGCGTTCTTTAAGTTTCATGCATCAATTATTGGTTCTAAACCATAGATTTTTTTAAAATTAAGCTAAAATAGCAATTTTTTTGTAATTTTTTCGGTTGCAGTTTTTTCGTTTAATACTGTGTCGTAACTATTATAAATATCAAGACCGAAACAACTGGAACTTGTTAAGGAGGGTCTTAGGCTATACCATACCAAATTTCTAAGAAATCCTTCCATTAGTTTTCCGCCATTTTGAAAAAAACGGCAGCCATACTGAATTTTCGATATTTCTTAAAAACTGCTATAACAAGCGAACTTATTGGAATAAAATGCTCAATTTTTTTTTTAAAATGCGTGTCTAAGTGTACCTTTTTGAAATATTATGCATTGAGTTAATATTCTTGAAGATTTAATTTTAAAAACTAGGAAAAACAGTGATTTTTTGGTCTTTTTCTGTTGTAGTATTTTTATTCTTATTATTGAAGAAGGTATTTAAAAAAACTGGGTATGATGCTTTGGGATTTGTTTAGGAAGGTCTAAGGATGCCTAATGTAAAAATTTTAAAAAATCCCTCCACTGGTTTTCCGCCATTTTGAAAAAGAAGTCAGCCATATTGGATTTTCCAAAACGACAACTACAGACGAACTAATATAGATAGAAGGTTGATTTTTTTGAAGCACGTGTTTATATGTGGACTTTTTTATAAATATCTTAAACATATTTAGGTTTAAAAAATTTAAATAATTGAAAAAATTTAAATTTTAAAATAATCGAATTTTAATGAATTGATCCATAATTTTGATTTTCCCTTTTTTTTGTAGAAAGGTTCTTAAAAAATTAAGATAGATATTAAAATAAATAGTCAAAATAGTTCATAATTCGATAAAAGAGGTTTGAAAAAGCCTTGTACGTATAAAAATTTAGAAATCCCTTTTCATGTGTTTCCTAATTTCCTGTAATACGACCCCATTTGAAAATCGCGTTTGACCTTCATGTTTCGTTGAACTTTACTGAGACCATAGAGGGGTTTAGAACATGTTTAAAATGTTCTACAAAATTTCCTCGAACTGCTTGGTGGGGTATCCAATCCCCAATAATCGTACGTATGTCATTGATGGGGGACACCTACTACACAAAGTTGTAAGGCAACGTCCAGCAACTTATACGGTATATGTGAGCAATTCGTTTCCTATGTTTTACAACATTATTGTTTTACAACATTATTGAAAGTGATATGTGGTATTTGAAGGCTATGATGGAGGTCCTGGTATAAAAGACGTGGAGCACCTACGAAGAGGGTGATTAAAAAAATCAATTGATGTTAATGTTGGAGAATGCAATGATGTTTTTGCATCTCAACATGATTTTCTTTCTAATGAGAAGAACAAATTCTCATTTATTAGGCTCTTAAAAGTTTATCTGAAATCTGCCGGATGTGATGTTAATCAAGCAGTCGGTGATGCTGAGCTGACACTTTGATTGTTTCTCAAGCTATTAAAATAGCAGATTCCTGCCCATCTGTAATTTTTGGAGAATATTCAGATCTTTTTGCATTAGGGATTGCGCCCATGCAATAAAAGAATGTTACATACTAATGCTTGGTAAAAAAGGCAAATATGATCGAGTATATAGCATTCAAGAACTTCAGAAGAGTCTAGGAAAGTACATGTTGGTACTGCACGCCTTTACTGGATGCGGTTCTACATCTGCACCATTTAGAAAAGGGAAGAAAGCTTTTATTTGCTCTCTTCAGACCAGCCTCTTCGTGGCCAGATGGATGTTTTCAATAATGCTTCATTTTCATCGGACTCGATTTCGGAAGACGGAGAAAAGTTCTTTTTGGCCATGTACGGTGCCGAAAGGGACGTTAAATCTAAACAAAGCAAGACATCACCTATACTTATCCACTGTTGGAAAACAAAAAGTGAGCAGTACTTTCAATTTGGCTGTGCTTCCACCTACTTCAGATGCTGCACGTCAGCATTCTTTACGCGTGTATCTTCAGGTCCAGCAGGAGGTTCAATGGTCTATTGCCAACGGAATGGGGGTGGAATCTATCTGATGGTAATTTTTTTCCAATTCCGCCGTCAAGAAATGTTGTTCCAGATGGACTGTTAAAACTAGTTATATGCAACTGTAAAAATTCTTGTGAAAGATTTTGTGACTGTAGAAGAAGTGGACTTGAGTGCTCTTATTCTATGTGTGGACACTGGACAATGTGCTGGTTCAGGACGCAGTGACAGTTCCCAAATATTTGATGAAACTGAATGTGATGCAGATACAGCTGATGAATCAGAAGCACGTTCAACTGATTTAGATGAAGTCAATTAACTCCTTGTTCAAAGTAAATGATTCTAGAGAAATTCTAACTTATCAAGTAGAAAAGGACGAACGATGCATAAGAATTTCATTCCTTTTTTCATCAATGTAACTTTAACTTTGCCATAGTTTATTTCATACAATAAAAGGACATTAAATATTATCTTGTGTGGTGATTTCATAACCAAACTTGAAAAGGTTAACTTTTTTTACTTTTTATTAACAGATTAACATAAGACTTATATTATATTAATTACCTCATTATTATTAGTAAGACTTAGTTTATTAAAAAAAATTCTGTATAAGGTATTTCAAAATACTAATCATTCAATATAAGTAGTTTATCAAGCACTTTTATGCACATTGTTGAAAACATTTGGGTATTATTTCTTTTTCAAACTAGGGGGAAATACGAAAAGGGATATCTAAATTTTTATACAGGGCTTTTTCAAACCTCTTTTATCGAATTCTGAACTATTTTGACTACTTATTTTAATATCTATCTTAATTTTTTAAGAACCTTTCTACAAAAAAAAGGGAAAATCAAAATTATGGATCAATTCATTAAAATTCAATTATTTTAAAATTTAAATTTTTTCAATTATTTAAATTTTTTAAACCTAAATATGTTTATGATATTTATAAAAAAGTCCACATATAAACACGTGCTTCAAAAAAATCAACCTTCTATCTATATTAGTTCGTCTGTAATTGTCGTTTAGGAAAATCCAATATGGCTGATTTCTTTTTCAAAATGGCGGAAAACCAGTGGAGGGATTTTTTAAAATTTTTACATTGGGCATCCTTAGACCTTCCTAAACAAATCCCAAAGCATCATACCCAGTTGTTTTAAATACCTTCTTCAATAATAAGAATAAAAATACTACAACAGAAAAAGACCGAAAAATTACTGTTTTTCCTAGTTTTTAAAATTAAATCTTCAAGAATATTAACTTACTGCATGATATTTCAAAAAACTACACTTAGACACGCATTTTAAAAAAAATTGAGCATTTTATTCCAATAAGTTCGCTTGTTATAGCAGTTTTTAAGAAATATCGAAAATTCAGTATGGCTGCAGTTTTTTTCAAAATGGCGGAAAACTAATGGAGGGATTTCTTAGAAATTTGGTATGGTATAGCCTAAGACCCTCCTTAACAAGTTCCAGTTGTTTCGGTCTTGATATTTATAATAGTTACGACACAGTATTAAACGAAAAAACTGCAACCGAAAAAATTACAAAAAAATTGCTATTTTAGCTTAATTTTAAAAAAATCTATGGTTTAGAACCAATAATTGATGCATGAAACTTAAAGAACGCATTGAATTACGCATTTTAAAACAAGAACGAACATTTTAAACCAATTAGTTCGCCTGTTATAGCTGTTTTTATGAACTATGGAAAAATCCAATATGGCCGACTTATTTTTCAAAATGGCGGAAAACCCGTCACCGGATTTTTTGGGATTTTCAGGTGAGGCATCCTCAGACCCTCCTTAATACATCCCAGGGGGTCTCTGCTTGTTTTTCTAAATGTTTACCTCAAACCCTAATTTGACTGTACTAAACCACTTGTTACTTATGAATAGGCACATATTGCAAAATGGTTTATTACCTGAATGGAAGGCATCCTTTCTCATATTTACATATTACTTTAGCGACTTTCATTGAACTGTAGAGGAGGATATACGGTGTTTACTCACAGACTTTCTAAATAACTTTTTTCTATTTCGGGATCAATAAAATTTACTTGAACTGTGTTTTTCTAATAGGGTTTGAAAATTATTTGTGAGTTACGAAATGTCTAGTCGTGCCATCAAAGATATACTCATTTATTCTACTTTTAATTAGAACAGGCACATCAAGGTCACGCGATTTCGCCACTTTTACCATTGTAATGCCACAGTTTTAAGACCCTCACTAGGCAACAAAGTAAGAAAAAGGAACCTTGATACGCCTGATCTAAATACAAGGTGTATAAATTTCGTTGTATCACACTTCCGGATGAGTATAATTAATTACAAAATATATTAAGAACTTTTAACTCAGTCCGCTTTTCATTCACACTCTTAAAACGGCATTTTCAAAACTGAGTACACTCAAATCTGAGTAGTATTCCACCAACTTGAACTGGCTCCGAATCAAATTTACTCAAGTTTAAAACATGCATAAAGTCATTTCTGAAAATATGCAGGTACTCAAAAATGATACATCATTGCCTTTGTCAAAATTACCCTCTTCGATGGTACAGTATTTGATCAGAATGTGACTAGTCTAGGGGAGAGGGGGGCACCTTTCAACAGATTTCGGTTTTTATTTTTTGTGACCAAACGAATTGACGGATCATAAAACTTTAACTTGCATATCCTACCATGGACTTTCGGACACATAGTATAATTTTACCCAAGTTCCTTGAGAAAATTAAAAGGTCCAAAATTGCGTTTTAAAAAAGGTTCTCGGGTGGGGCAGGTTTCAACACAGGCGGGGCACGTTTCAACAGTGGGTTAATTTTAAAATTTTAAAAGTTTCAATTGATTTTAAGTTTATTATATTGAAATATACATTATAACAAATACATTTCATTAATTTAGAGTAAAAAAAAGTGAAATTTTTTGCAAATTTTGGAGTTTTTCTGTTGTTTCGTAGGTTATGAGTTTTTCCACACAACTAAGTGTGATATTTCTTTATTTTTTAATTTAAAAGTTCTTTTGAGTTATATTCCGAAAATATATAGTTAATTCAACTGTTTTGCTTCAGAATTCACCAAAAATTTTATTTTTTGATCGCTTTTAATTTATTTTAAATTTTGCTAATTACTATAGTCATCAAAGTGGTATATCTTAAATAATTTTATTTAAATCAATGCCGATAACTACTAAATGCATAAAATTGCTGTTGTGAATCGTATGGTAGCCTTACCATTAAAAATTATATGTGTATTTGAGTAAATTATCTTAATCGATTTTCAGCTGTTTTTTCGCTAAAAATAAACAATTAACTCTAATACAATGCTATTATTTCTTGAATAAGTTGTTTAAGAGCGTTTACTTCAAGAAAAAGTATTGCGAAAGCACAATATGCTAAGCAAAACGAATTTTTGTGGTGTTGAAACCTGCCCCGCCCTAAGTGTTGAAAGGTGCCCCGCCTTTAGTCGTCACGGTTCAAGACCCCTCAAACGCTTTAGAATAAAGATATTGGTTTGAAAAAGGTATACATAGAAGCAGAAGACCTTATTTAATAACATATGTAAAAATCAATCACCTAAACTAATAAAAAGTTGGTAAAATCCGATTTTTTAAAAGAAATTCAAAATTTACTTTTGGACGTCAAAAACGACTCCACTCGATTACAAAAAAACTAAAAGGTGAAATGGTAGGAATACCACGGACAGATGTTGTTATGACAAGAAACATTACTTGACACCAGATGGCATTTAAATTAACCTCATAACAAACGAGAAAATGATTTTAATCGAAAACGAAACTGTTGAAAGGTGCCCCGCTCTCCCCTACTTGTAATTAGAGTGTGATGCCACATCTCAGCGAGGAGGGCTATCACGTGTTTAAATCTAAAAAAAGTCAAAATTAACCTAAAGAATATTATAAACTGCAAACATTAAACAAAAATAAAAATAATTTTAGTGGTGACTAATGAATAGTTTGAAATTCTGGTATTTTAAAATTGAAAGAATTGAGTTTTCATATTGAAACAAACAATTTCATATCAAAATGAAACTATCGATGTACTTAGATTTGAAATCGCTATTTTTCCCAGTGCAATCACCTAATTTCTCATGCAAAGGTTTGAGACTAGAACATGGAATAAGGATTCCTTAACAAAATATAATTTAGGAAGAAAAACGGCAGAGTAAAATATGTTGATTGTGGGTTAAGAGCTTTACATACAATTCATCATCACCACCACATTTGGTCAATTTTGAGATACTATATGCCGATCCAAATGTGGTAACAAACAACTTAAGGGAAAATAGAGAAAAATCAAGGGAATTACGTGAGCAATTGAGTGAGAAAAAAAAATAAAAAAATTAAGAATGGATCGAATAAGGCACTGGTTATTTCCACGAAAGTAACAACCAGTGTTAGTCCTAGGATTTTTTTGGAGGAGTAAAAATACTCCTTGACCTGTTTAGGAGGAGTGAAATTCAATTATTAGGAGTGAAATACGGAAAAAGCATGAACTACATATACAGAGACACGAAAACCGCAATCAAACTCCCTAAGCATCAGAACAATAAATGAAAAAAATTACTATGGCTGTATGAAAACACAATTAAAAAGTATGATAAATAGGGCGCAGTGGCTTTTGGCAATTGGCATTTTCCAGAAGTCAGGCGAAAATGTCTCCGCTGACTGAGATCAGTTGGGGTTTTGAGTAGAATAATATTATTTGCTGATTTCGATGGGGCACGCGGTGCATTTTTTAAGCTAAACCTTTGTGAAAAATTCAAAGAGTGAAAATACTCCTGTCTAGTTTTTTAAAGAGTATTTCCGATTTTCAAGGAGTGAAATACTCTCTCAAAGGAGTTAAAATTATCTCTGGTAACAACTCAACTCTAACTAATCTCGCTACTTCAGAAAATTACAAGTTAAATAAAAGCAAAATACTCAAAATTAGCAGCCTGGAATCGAACCGAGGACCATTAGGTTACTAGCCGCACACCATACCACTAGGCCATCGGTGCTGATGTCAAGTTTGTTCAATAACATAATTTTAATGTTATAAAACACGTGATAACAAACTCCTATTATTGCGCATGCTTCAACTTTGGTGGAAATAACCACTTTGATTGAATCAAAGTATGAAAAATATAGGAAACTAAACGTGGGGACAAAATTTAAGGAATTTCTCACTTTAGATGCTGACTATTTGACTAGTGAACGTGTTCACCGCTCCCTTAACCTAACATTTTCCTCCTCGCACAAAAAAGGAACTGTATAATGAACAAAAAAAAAAAACCTCAACACAGAAACACGGCATTCACGAGTTTCATCTCTCCACGTCACGTCAGGATAAAAAGCTCATCTCAAGAAAACTCTCTCAAGATTCATTCATAAGATCCAAAACCCACCCCCGGAACACATTATACGTCCTCTCGACGGCGGATTAGCTCTCTCCCGAAAGAAAGGACCCCTTCCCGAAACTTATCCGCCCCCCAAAATCCACTCCGAGATGGTCTTCGAAATGAATTATTTATCACCTGTTCCTCTACTTCGCCATATTGGAAAGTTGTCTTTCCCGCTCAGCTGCCGCGCACTGCAGGGAAAGTGAAGGACAAACAAAGTTTCGCAGTGGAGGCTTTTAATAGAAACTGTCTGCGGAGAGGTAAATTTCTCATATTCCTCAGTTTATAACTTGGCTTTGCGTCTCTATAGAGGATGCAGATTCAAAGTTTACGATCTTTTAACGCTAAGTGTTTGGTACAAGATTTGTTGTAGCATAAACTAAACAAAATGAATCTATCTAAAGATAGGAGCTTAAAACGAGAATGAATCGTAGTTTCATAAAGTGATCACGCTCATCAGTAAAATAGTCCGCAATTCTATCAGCAGCTGCACATAGGCCAACTGGGAAATTGGCTTATGTAGATCTTTTGGTTGACAACGCTCGATAATGCTTTCTCAACTCAAATTTTATTATTTTCAAAAAAACAAATCAGCAAAACTAGGAAAAACATTTAGGAGTAAGAGTAATTGTACTTCGTTTCGAAGAAATTGGTTTCGATGGTTCCAAATTGTAAATACGTATAGTAAAAATTTCACTAAACAAAGCTTCATGGTTTTGATATTATGTATTTTGATTTATCACTGCTTTATGCATACAAGAAAAGGTAAAACTTTTTATCAAGAACAAAAAGAAATCGGCGAATTTGACAACCTACCTATACCCCTATACAAAAATACACTACCTATGCAAAAATTATCCCGCTTTTTCAATTGTACTTAAAAGTCTTCTACTCTACTCAAGTCCAGTTTGTACATGTATTATATTTTTAAAAAATCCATGGCTTCACTTACAGTAGAAACATTTTTTGTTCCAAAGATTCTGATTTGAATCTTCATATGGAATGGTTGGCAGTAGTAGACATTAAGAGGATATTAAGATTAGTTTCACTGGGATTGGTTTAATGCTTGACACAAAATGGAAAATAAAGAGAATTTGATGCAATTATTTGACATACTTATACAGGGTGTTTCAAAATTGCGTTGCACGGCTTTTATTCGGAACCAGCGCCTCCTAGGGTCATGGAAGTAAGGTCTACCCCTAGGTTAGTGACCCTGGAGAATCTAATGAGATGACTTACAGCGCTCCTAGCGGCGAAATTAAAAAGTTAAAAAAATTAATTTAAAAACTAAAAGAGATAGAGTAAAAAGTTCAGTACAAAAGTTGTTGCCAAGATCATAACGAACTCAAGTAAAAAAAATTCATCAAAATAGCTTAATTATTCGAGGAGATATTCACTGTTGAAAATGGCACTTTTTTGAGTGGCGAAAAAGGGCCCGGCCACAAATTTAGAAACGCTTTCTCCGTCATTATCGTGCGGGAGTTTTAAGCTTGACAGTGACTGATTTGATGGATCAATCGAAAATAATGCTTCAAATTTTTTTAAAAAGGAAAGTCCAAGCTTGGACATTTAAGAACTACCACGATCAGAAATCGTTACTTTTGCGAGATAAATGTTTACTAAAACGGGTATTAACGATCAATCGCTAATCGAAGATTAATTAGAAATAAATATTTCGAAAACAGTTGACTTTTTAATGTTTTGCATATTGGTAGGACACAAAGTAGGAGAAAAGGAAGAAATTCACAGTGCAAAATTATAATTTATTGAGCTTGCTCAAAAAGATTACCATGGGCAACAATACACTTTTGTGTCCTTTCAACCATGTTAGAAAGCACATTTTGGACCATATGGGGTGTGACAGTTGCGCAACTGTCGATGATGCGGTTTTTTAAGTCCTGGAGACTCGTAGATGGCGTTTCGTAAACTTGATTTTTCAAGTGACCCCAAAGGAAAAAGTCGAGTGGATTAAGATCAGGAGATCTTGGAGGCCATTCAATACTCCCACCATACCCAATTATCTTATTGCCAAATGTGTCTTTGAGGAACTTTTGAACCAGATGTGGCTTGTGCGGTGGAGCGCCGTCATGTTGGAACCAAAGTGATGGTAACAGTGAGAGAGGAATGTCTTCCAAGAAATCAGGCAAGATATCCTGCAAATTCTGAAGGTACTTGTTTCCATCCAGCGAACCAACGAAGAAAATTGGTCCAACTAGACGGTCCCTCCAAACACCGCACCACACATTTACTGACCACTGTACTTGATGTCTAACACTAACTCCCCATGCAGGATTTTGAAGAGCCCAAACATGAGTGTTATGCCTGTTAAAGATTCCATTGCGATGAAATTTTGCCTCATCGGACCAAATGATATTTTTAAAAAAGTTTGGGTCACTTTCCAATTCATTAAGTGCCCAATTGCACCAATCGAAACGTCGTTCCTCATCTCCTTGTAGCAATCCTTGCTGTGGTGTAACATGGTAAGGATGCGCTCCATTCTTGTTCAAAACCCTCCAAATTCGACTTACTGGTAAGCCAGTCAGATCGCTCATTTCTCTAATACTGGTGTGAGGATGGGATAGAGCGTATGCCAGTAAGTCTTCATCTGGTATGCGATTAGTAGAACGTTGTCTCATCGAATAGTGTCTCCTAAGAACGCTTCCTGTATCTTTAAGGCGCTGCACAACTTTCCTGATAGTCGCTGATGTAGGATGAGGATCATTTGGAAAGCGATCAGCAAATACACGTGCAGCTCGAACCGAATTCCGTAGAGTTTCTCCATAGATGAGAACCATTTCTAAATACTGAGATTTACTAAAAGTCGTCATGTTTGAAAAATAAATGACGTGAAATTGCTTTATAATTGAGAAAGAAATCAACTTCAGATTTAAGAACTATAATTTCCTTTCTCTCATCTGAAATAATCAGCACGCTTGTCAAATTCAAGTGACGTTTTCCCCTCAGGCCAATCTAAGCGCTCGCTGACTGAATAACCATATTCGAAATTATACTACCTTGCGGCAAACAAATCAGATCCCTCAACGACAATCCCTATCAATATGCAAAACATTAAAAAGTCAACAGATTTCGAAATATTTAATTCTAATTAACCTTCGATTAGCCATTGATCGTTAATACTTTTTTTATTAAAAATAATTTTCGATTGATCCATCAAATCAGTCACTGTAAAGCTTAAAACTCCCGCACGATAATGACGAGAAAGCGTTTCTAAATTTGTGGCCGGGCCCTTTTTCGCCACTCAAAAAAGTGCCATTTTCAACAGTGAATATCTCCTCGAATAATTAAGCTATTTTGATGAATTTTTTTTACTTGAGTTCGTTATGATCTTGGCAACAACTTTTGTACTGAACTTTTTACTCTATCTCTTTTAGTTTTTAAATTAATTTTTTTAACTTTTTAATTTCGCCGCTAGGAGCGCTGTAAGTCATCTCATTAGATTCTCCAGGGTCACTAACCTAGGGGTAGACCTTACTTCCATGACCCTAGGAGGCGCTGGTTCCGAATAAAAGCCGTGCAACGCAATTTTGAAACACCCTGTATATTGGAAGCTCCAAATTTAATTATTTAATTAAAATTTACAAGGACGGGAGTATCAAAGTTTCTTGCTAAATACCACAAAATCAAAATATTCCCAATCATTTTGAAATCATTTAGAAAATCATATCGATGGTGAAGACGAGAAACCTCGTATCTCCAATTTTTCCGAAATAGAGTTTTTCATTGCTACCTACCTATTACAAACTACTCCACCGATTTTTTTGCTCTCCTGAAAGGTTGGGATTTTGGAGATACGAGGTTTCGATATCCTATTTTTGAAATTTACCCTTTGCAAAATAAATATTTTCATAAACTAATTAGTGGTGAACAAAACTTTCAACTTGACCTTCCTTACATTAAATTAGAATCAGAAAGAATAAACAATTTCACAGAAAATAAAGGCCAAGATTTTTGAAATTTTACACGTTTAAATGTAATGCATCTTTTCAAAAGTTCATCCTTTTGTATTTCACCTCTAGCAAGTAATCAATTAGTCTCGAATCAGTTCGCAAAAATGTGACTTTTATAGCAATACAAAACGTGATGAGAAAAACATCATCGATCATTTCCACCCACCAACAATTACCAACTCATAACAACAGAACATTAACTAATCACACCACAGGCGTTAACTAATTTCCGAGTCACCCACCCGTGGCGACAAAAAAAACGCTGGGCGATAGGGCGCCGCAAAAGGCGCCCGCCCCGGAATCGGAAATTAAAGCAGACCCTCCAAAAATGGAAATACGCAGCCAAGAAGACAGGAAAACTATAATTAAGCTTTTTAGTTGCAGCCTCAGAATAAAATAGGGACCCTCCAAAACTGTTTTTGAAGGATTCATTAAAACATAAATAACTCAGCCACACAGGCAAATGAGAAAATTCATTAAAACAGTGAGACTTAATCCGGAACATTTGTTCCGAAGTTGGTTGAATAGGGATTTTGTTCTAAAAAAGTTATTTTTTTTTTCGGTCGGTTTCTTTAGCGGAGCGAAATTAACTGTTTCGAATTTTTTTTCTTTTGCTTATATTATTTGTTTTGCGAATCGTTTGCAGCAGTTGTGTGGAAATGGTCATTTTAAGTAATGGAACTGGCAACGGAGGTGGAGCGTTGGAAGTGAATTGAATCGAGGAGTTTTTTTTTTTTTAAAGACTCAAATTGGAATTTAATAGAGTTTGTTTTGAATCTTTCGGTTTAATTAAAAACGGGAGTAAATTCCGATTAATTCATTTGGAAAATCCGGTTTTCTAGCGAGTTTAATTAAATAAGCAATTTAGAAGTTCAAAGAATCAAAAATTAAATTTTCAGAATGAAAACAGATTGTTCTTTGAACCGTTCTTTAGAAAGGAGAACCATTTCATTATTTATGCAACATATCCTATTTATAAACTAAGTTTACATTCATAAGAATAAACATGGCAGAGGAAAATAATTAAATTAGCATCTGAAGTTCCCTGGAATTTATCTTTTAAGCAACCTAAACAAAAAAAAGTTACTAATTGGAAATAAATATCAGTTTCACATTGAAGCAAAAAAAACACGCTTATGCAATGGACTCTAACCGTCTGACGTCACACGGAACCAACACGTGACCTACTGAGCTTGCGATTGGTTACCACAGATACTACACTAGTAGATCTACTAGTGTAATATCTGTGGTAACCAATTGCAAGCTCAGTTGTAGGTCACGTGTTGGTTCCGTGAAGTCTCGAACCAGATAGGCGGTTAGAGTCCATTCGACTTTAGCGTACTAAAGTTAATTACTACATCAAAAAAGAAAAGGAAGAAATATTTGAGTGTGTAATAAAAAGAAATTCATGTTAACTATTTTTATTTAAAAATGAAGAATGATTCAAACTTACTAACTAAGAAATAATCAATCTTTAAAATAATCGACTAATAAACACACACAAGTAAATTGATATTTAGGGTTTATTATGTTAAACAGAATATTGAGAGTGAAATGTAAGGCAATTTTAAGGATTTTTAAGCAGTTACATAGAAACTTTTAAAGGGTACGTACAAATGAATGAACTTTTTGATCTTACAAGATAAAAATAAAAAATTATATTTTACGTTATGTTCAAACGTAAGAAACATTTTAAAAATATCCACAAGTTTAAACCAACCTTGTCTCAGCCCATATGTAATGACAATAATTTTGTAAATTCCAATTCCTACTATGTGTTTTCTATGTTATTATTCTTAATTTTCTTGAATTTCCTAATTAAGTTGCGTTAGGAACATTATTTTTCAAAATATTTATAAAGGGAGTAAGCGCAGCGAGTAGCTTCTGTGAGGATTGCGAAGCGAACCGAAAGGTCTTGCGTGAGAAGTTTCTGTAAAATTAGGTTAATAGTGTTTGTAAAAATGAAGAATTTCAAAAAATAATTAAGAATCAAAATCTACTCTTAAAACATTTAACGAATTCCAAAGATCCTATGAGAATACCGTTATTGACTCAATAACCCACAGATCGGATATCCTCGCATATCAACTTTCAACAGGAAAATGACAAAAAGGAAACAATAACTCATCATCACCGGAACTTAGCCTCTCCCCATGACTCAAACGTCATTATTGGAGGGAAAAATGGAATGACTGACATTGACTAATAACAATCTCAAATGCAAATGAACGGTTTCCACGAACAAAACGCGTGGTAACTGCAACTGCGAGTGGTTATTCGCGATTATTTGTAGCTTCCTGTTGGCAATGGAAGGACACCCCCAGCGGATGTAGCTCAAATCTAGTTAAGGTAATAAAGGAAATAATAAATGGTAGCTGGAAATGAAGCTATTGTGGTCAATGGGGTAATTTTTTCTGTGGTTTGAGCAGTTAATTTCAGAGTATAATTTTTGATGACTGTTTTAGTCCAATAAAACACTTCATGGAAATTATCATAGTAGCAAATGAGTAAATATGACACAGTGACAACTGGGAAGATATAGAAGAACTTGATCTAAGACTTGAAGAACTTGAGATTGTTTTCCTCTTATAAACTTTTAAGGTCAACAAATATATTGAGTTTACCGTTGTACGAAACTTATCAAGGCGGGTTTTCACCGCCATATAAAGTTCAAACAAATAATCGAAATTTTCACATGCTACTTTCAATATTGAGTTTGAAAGTGTCAAACAACCTCCAACATAAAACTAAAATTTGTTTACTCATGGTTTACTTATGGCCTACACAACCAACTTTTCCCAAATCAGATCCCCGCCCCAGCAAAATACCTTAACATTTTCTGCCACCTCAATTAGGAGGACGCGGTGAAAAGAGAGGTTTATGAGGTAATATAACCAGAGAAGATGCAACTCTACTCTCTGTAATACGAAGAAAACGCCAATCACAAATGCAACACTTACGATTCCCCCAACAAAGAGAACAATATAAAATAATGGCAACGGATTTGGGAGAGGGGGGCCAGGTGCTAGAAGTAAAGGACCCTCTTTTGAACTGTGATAGAAAAGTGGGGGGGAATTTTCGCCAAAGCACGATATTTTTTGGGATCATCTTGTACATTATATCGCCACACCAGGCCACCTTTTTTTGTCTATTTTTAATTAAGTCCGATAAGTTATCGATGATGCAGCCAAATATCGTAACTCACGATAGATTTGTTGAAAACTAAGCACTTTGTTTTGAATATCTATACATTCTGTGTATTCCGTTCCGAGTGGAAGTGACAAAAACTTGATACCGCCATATTCACAGTAGCTTCCCTTACACTTCCACAAACCAAATAAAAAAAATCAACCAAAACCACCACACAGCGATTAAAACAAAAGCTCTTTTATCAGCACCCGCTTATTACCTCCCCTCCCTCTAAAAAAAAAGCGAAAAATCACCCCCGAACCGCCTCATATTCCATCCATAGCACACGTCAAAGGGGACGAAAAGGGGCGCTAGTCCCCATCGGGGTCGTGAGAACCGGCCCAGATAAAATAATCGTTCATTTCCATTTTCCAAAGAGAACAAAAACAGTTCGATTGATACAAGAAAAAAAAATCCTGAAAAACTCGGCCGGCTTCCTCGTGGGATAAACAATCCACCCCATAATTTCGAACGGGAATGAAAACAATCGGAATTCTGGGAAATCGAAAGAAACTGCATAACGTACACGGACTTTTAAATTGAAAGGCGGTCGGTAAAGAATTCTCCAACTTTTGAAATCTTTTATTTTCGGGCTATTAAAGGGGAATAGTCGGTGCCGTTCAAAGCTGACGGTGCTATGGTACGGCACAAATGAATGTAGGTAATTACAGTTCAAAGGCGCTAAAAACTAAGCGATAGAGGACGTACAACTCGAAATTACATGAACATTAATGTTTTGAGACGATAACAAAATAGTGGTGAGAATTGTTTTTAAGAAGCGATAGTACTCTCAGATTCTGTCTAGAACTAGAGTTCTTAGAAACTATAGTCATACCTCCAGGAGAAAAACTTTTGACGTCTTAGAATAGTGTTGTGATTGTTAAGTGAACGGATTTTTGCTTTCAATTTGGAGACGGCGATTCATAAACGATGAACAAACGTTTTGCGCAAAGTCTGCGTGGCTGTCATTTGTCTTTGTATTTCTTTTCAGACTTTTTTTTTGTCAATTTTCTCCTGGCGGTATATGACTATAGGTTTTTTATTGATTGAAGGAACATTTCTGTTAAATGAATTTTTCAAATACCACAGTAATTAAAGTGAAGGATCTATGTTAGTGGCAGGCCCTGAGGCCTGCTACTAACCTCAGCCTATAATTTCAGCAGGCCCTGAGGCCTGCTGAAATTATAGGCCCTCTAGGCCCGGGCCTTAGAGGCCCCATAATTTTAGAAAGTTAACAAAAATTTATAGTAGAAATTACTTTTTATGCTTTCTAGAATGTTTTCATTACTTTTTTTAAATCGAAAATAAAAATTTAAACCTTTCAGCAATGTAAAAAACGTAAAAGATAACCGAGAACGTTTCTGACCCTGACTCCCTGACTATAGTAAATTTTCACTAAGCAAACAATTAATTTTCACGCTTCTTCATTCATATAGCACCAAACGTGGCAACGGGGGGTCCCTTCCTGCATGTTTGGCCTAGTGTTGCAAATTTTCTAAATCGGGCCCAGGTTAGTGGCGAAACCTCGTAAGTTCCTGCCTTTTTATCTATGATCTTTGCGGGCGAAAATATTGTATAAAGAATAAAGCTATTTTTTTAACAACCAAACACAGTAAAATCGACCAAAAAAAGTGAATGTCCAAACAGGCAGCAAACAGAAATCTTCTACCATCTGAGGAAAGCGGAAACCTCCTCCTGCCAGGGGGGATGGGCATGAATGAAATAAGGGGATTCCGTGCATTCCGGGCGAAATACAACAGCTGCCGGTGTCTTTGGAATGTTCTCGAACAGGGGCGTATTAATTAGTTGGGATAGTTTACGAAAATCGTTTGAAATAAAAAAAGATCTGATTTGAATAGTTTGGTGCCTGCGAAGCGTGAATTGTTAATCGTTGTTAAGGCGGTATCGTTTGTCTTGGAAGATTAAGCTGCAGTTACAGTGAAGTAGAAGGCGAACTGATTAAGTAGGGGGTGAAGTGGTGACAAATTAGTGTGCAGAGTGGATAAATAAGAGAGGTTGTGTGTAAGGTAACCAAACTACTGAGGACTTGGAACAGACTTACTGACATGAGGTTTTTAAAAGTGAAGGAAGGTGTTTATAAGGCAATTATTTACTTTTGAAGTCTTACGATTAAATTTATGCTCGGATTTAAAAAAAATAAGAATTCGGTTATTATTAAAACATCAATAAACCTTATTTTTAGTGGTTTTTAATACACGTAAAAAGTGGCTCTATAATATTCACCAAACAATCGTGGTGCTTTTTTATCTAATATGTTAAATTACTCTATATACACTCTATGTAAAATTCCAGAATTGACAGTGATCGGTAACACCCCATCTTTATAATGCTGATAAATTTAATATATTGTTCTATTAATAGAATTTGTAAAGCAAAACGTTAGGGAACACGTGTATTAGAAAGGTTTCAGAAATAAAATTCCCTGACTTTTCCAGGTTAATTTTGAAGATTTTTCGGTACAAAAAAAACCTAGCAATTCACGGCATTTTTCGTATATTTCTTGCTTTTTTGAACATATATTTTCAATAAATGGTCTTTTTTTTCACTTTCTAGAGCCAAAATTGACACGCAAACATTAAAAATTGTTCATTTTCCAGATATTTTTATAACTTTCCAGGTTTTGGGCCAAAATGAGCAACTTTCCCTGAGTTTTCCCCGACATTTTAGGTGAAATTAAAATTCCCTGGCTTTTCCAGGTATTCCCTGACCGTGGCAACCCTGTATAGAAAGATACCACACGGTGAGGCATCTTTCTACAAGAATCCTTCGACCCTGCACTGTCACATACATTACAAAATAATAGGAAACACATAAAACACAAAAAATTCCATTGTACCCCACTTCCAAGGTCTCCTCGGAGTGTCTATTTACATCAAGAGCACGGGATCGTCGGTGTAGCTTCACTCGCGAACGCATAAAAACGGTTTTCAATGCTCCCGTCCCCATTTTTTACTGGTTCCGAAACATTCTCCGACGTTGACCACCCCCAGTGGACACACAAGCGCCTCGGGATATTTGCCGCAGTTTACGAGCAGTAACGCTCAAGAGAATTGGACAGCAGTGTTTATGGGCACAGCGGGCTACTTGTGCCCACTGCCCATAGAAGGTGTACCCATACTCAGGAGGAGTGAAATACGGAAATAGCATAAACTACGCATACAGAGACACGAAAACCGCAATCTAACTCCCTAAGCATTAGAACAATAAATGAAGAAAAAAATATAATCTGTTCCCTCTCCTAAAACGAGCAAAAGTAGATTCAATCTTTCCTAATTTATTTTCCGGCTACGCCATTATGGCCACAAACCATTTATATAAAGTTAAATTTCATAGGTATTTGCAGTCTAATTGATTGGAATCACTGCAAAAAAAATTCGGTGGGGCACGACATATTTTAAGCTAAACCTTTGGGTAAAATTCAAAGAGTGAAATACTCCTGGCTAGTTTTTTTAAGGAGTATTTCCGATTTTCAAGGAGTAAAATACTCTCTCAGAGCAGTTAACAATATCTCCGCCTATACTCTTTTGAACTTTTCTTTTCCCTTAATACGGAAAAGAATTGATAAAATTGACCGAGTCAACTTTAGAGTAAACTTGAAACACATAAAAATTTTACATATAATTTTATATTAATTTAAAACTGGTGACTAATTGTGTTTATCTTGTTATTTGATAGTGTCAATTTGACAATCAGGTTGTCATCAAAAAGACTAAATTGATGATTAACACAGATCAAATAGAGATAAAAACATATCTTACAGCCTCGCATAAACTACCTATCTTCTTTTTTTTCTAAACTAAACTCATTGGCGCAACAGCATTAGTGGGGCATGGCCTACGATGCCCATCTTCGTTCTCTTGAACGTGGGGTCCAAGGGTGCAAGGCATATGGATATGTCCCGGTTAGGAAATAAAAAATCCCGGTTAGGTGGTCAGTCTAATACCCCGTTCACACATGAAAAGTCAATCTAGATTAAGTGCTACTCTAGCTTAAGTCGAGCATGTGTGAACGAACTGGATTAGATTTAATCTAGATTAGCGAAAAGAAACTGGATTAACTTTAATCTAGTTTCCCGAACTAGCTTAAGTAGGTTTGACAGTGTCGCTCTCTAGCGGCCGCTATGGAACTTCATTCACGCATGTGTCAACGAACATCATCCGACCGCCGTAAAACCAAGAGGATACGAACAAAATGGTTGTTAAAAAGGAAGAAGAATTGGTCCATCCGAAAAAATTAATTTCTTTGAACGAACTGTCTTAGTTTTAAACTAGCTCAGAGATAGTTAAGAGTTTAAGTTATAGTGGCGACATCTACTAAGAGAAATAAAAACAAAAAACACTGCAAAAATGTTTTTTTTTATTTGATATTACATCAGCACAGCCGCTTGTAAATTAAATATATTTTCGAAAGGGATAAAGAAATTGGACAACCCAAGAAGAAAAATAGCTATTCTGCAAGTATAAGTGCAAAGTAAAAAAAGTTTGAGTGGTAGACTTAGGCTTAGAGACGAACTCTTGGACGGCAGCCATTTTCTTACTCGTAGCGCCACCTGGACGAACTGTCTGATTTAATCTAGTTTAGTGAATAGAAACTGGATTAACAAGTGTGAACGGGTAAAAATAAGCTAGTTTAAGTTAAACTAGATTAAGTTCTCTCAAGTTAATCTAGATTAACTTTTCATGTGTGAACGTAGTATAACGCAAGATCCCCAGTGTTTAGTTCCCAAGCACGCTTAGTCCTCAGTTTAACGACCCACTGAAAGGATGAAAGGTCGAAATTTTTTCTAATTTCATGAAAAACGCATTCAGTTTGTCAAGGATAGGTGTTGATACTTGATGATACTAATAGACTAGTGGGTTATTGCTAAATAAAAAAAGCTCTACTGTGTCGTCTTCTTGTTTTTGTTTGTTTACTAATAATATTATTCTTGAAATGATTTAATAAAAGTTGAAAAGGCTCGTATTTTCTTCTTAATTATTTACTTTTGTGGGGTTCAATAGTTCTGAATAAGTATGTATTGGAATGTGCAGAGATGTCATAAGTTTGTTTCTTTGATTTACGTACTTTTTGCAGTCCCGGGTATGTTATGGCCATAGCATATGATCATTGGTATCTAAATATAGGCATTTCTCTCACTATAAGTATAAAGTAACAAAGAAGTATCTCTACTGGTGAATTTTTAAATTTTTTAAGATCCAATGGGTTGCCAGAAAGTCTAAAATGTTTTTTTTCTTTAACAATGATCTTAAATATCGAATAGGACGTATTTCCCTGGTATTATCTCATTGGGCCTGACGATACACGCATACAAAATAACAACCGTTTCATCAAAACCGGGGATAGCAAGCCCCACCACAAGGACAAAGCCCTAGCTAGACAGTGGAGCTCCAACTGTCCCGAAAAGGTAATGTTCGGCGGGCGATGGGACGGAAAGGCATTGCCGGGGACCAACTGCCCGGAAAGTCGCTCTTTTCCGCGGCAGCGATCTCACGACGACGCGGCGGCGAAGATCCACTCTTGAATTACGGCGTTTTGGAAGAGAATCGGCGGTTTGGAATGGAGTTCAGATTTAAGATTTCTCCCCCATCGAACTAATGAACGCTTTAAGTTCTGATTTCTTTCACCCTACATCGGAGGAGGTTCTTAACCGGTGCGGTGGTCAGTGATATAAGGTCTAGAAATAAGCGATGGGTTGTTAAATTCGTGAAGATATTAGTCACCACTAAATAGCTAATAATTACTTCCTGTATAATAATAGTCCTGCACTGTTAGTAATATTTCTATAGTACTTGCAATTTCGAGTGAGAGGTTAATAATTTATTATTTTCCTTCTTCACAGTATGGTAAAAACTATTAATCGCTCCAAAGTCTCATATTTCTCAACATAGACGCCACTCAATACATAAAATATTAAAGTTTTCCAAGTTAGTGATGATGACAGTGTGGCCGACTCAAAGAGGATATCATAGATTTTGGCAAATCGGGAACTGGGTCTAAAAGGCTTGCATTCAAATTTTTGTAAAAAAAAAATAAATATTTATGCACTAAATAAAATAATTGAATTGCGGAGTTAGACAATACTTTATTCCTCTCATTCCATGGCAATTTCAGGATAACATTTTTCAAAATAAATTGTTGTTCTGTCGTTGAATACCGTGAATTTTAAATATGAATTGAGTAGTAGGAAATTCATTCCTAGTCCACGAAATCCCTGACTTTCAAAACGCCATTTAATTCATATCAGAATTAAATGTGTCATCTCTCCGTCTCGTAAACCTTCTCTCGTTAGGGGACATCCATAAATTAAGTGAGGTCAAAAGGGAGGAGGGGGGGTCCAGGAAAATCTCACCTGGGGGGAGTCAATTAAAATCTCTCGTCAACTTTTAGTTTTTTAAAATATACGTTTTATCTTTAATATTTCTTAGCACAAGTTTAGAAAAAAAGCTCAGATTAGTCAAAACAGCAAATCATTAGCCAGTCAGTCAATTACAAGTTAGAATCATGTTTTCGATTTCAACGTGTTTTTGTATCAAAATTTTGCAATCTGGATGGTAATTTTTATGCCGATGAAACAAAACTAGTGGTTGAGAAAATCTCACGTGGGGGGAGGGGGGGGGGGGTCCAGCAAAATCTCACCAAGGGGGAGGGAGGGGTCCAAAATTTGGAAAAAGCACCTCATGTAATTTATGGACGTCCCCTTATTTATTTATTTATTTATTCAAACACCACCATACAGAAATAAGATTCCATTTACATGGGGAAAACACACAATACAAAAAAAAAAATGAAAGGAGACATAACACCAAAATTAAAGCAGAGACAACACAGTTACTTTAAAAACACCTAGGCTCATACTAAAAATATCCAAATGATTAACAAGATTATTATATAATTTATAAAAACAGTTAAAAGGACAAGAGTTGAAATCAATACCAATTAAAAACAATTTTCTGTTACGTAAAAAGCAAGGTTGAGCCAGAATGTTACAGCGGGACAGCAAAAAAGGACAATCAATGAAATTATTAAATAACTTAAAGAAAAACAACAATAAAAGATAATTTCTTCTAACCAGAAGAGTGTTAACATTAAAAGAAGTGATGACATTGGTTACTGAAATAATAGGATTAAAATCCCGTGTATATTTTCTATATAAAAAGCGAAAAAATTTTCGCTGTATTCTCTCCAACTTATTAATCTGAACCATTGAGTGAGGGTTCCAAATCACTGAGCCATACTCAAGAACTGATCTGATTTGCATTTTATATAGAGTTATTAGGGTCTCACATTTTGTAAAATCCTTTGAAGTTCTTATAATAAAACCCATTAATTTAAAGGCACGAGAAATAATATTATCTATATGAGCATCAAAATTCAAATTATATTTAAAACAAACTCCAAGATCCTTTATAGAAATTTTTCTTTCAAGTACTGCAGAATCACATAAATAAGAATGGTGAGTAATATCTTTTTTTCTACTAAATGACACAACAGCACATTTTTAACATTAATTTTCAAATTATTACTAGCACACCAATACAATAACTCATCAATATCACTTTGTAAGAGATAGCAATCAGAAAGATTTTTAATAACTCTAAAAAACTTAAGGTCATCTGCATAAAATAAATAGTTGCAGTTTTTAAAGCCAGCAGGGAGATCATTAATAAATAAAATAAAAAACAGAGGTCCAAGTATGGACCCCTGGGGTACCCCAGAAGAATTAGAATAATCTGCAGAAATGGCTTCCCCATAACAAACATTGTTAATGCGTCCAGTAAGATAACTCAAGACCCACTGAGCCGCTTCGCAGGAAAAACCAAGATGAAGTAACTTATTCACTAGAATACCAATATCCACAGTGTCAAAAGCCTTTTGAAAGTCCGTATAAATCACATCCAACTGAGCTCCCATTCGAAAAGCACTCAAAATCTCACTATGAAGACAAAGCAAATTAGAAACGCCAGATCTCTTTGGCACAAATCCATGCTGATTGGGATCAATTAACTTCTCCACCCTGCCAAAAATCTGATCCTGCATTACATATTCAAAAACCTTAGAAAAAGGGGAAAGTATTGACACAGGTCTATAATTCTCTATATTGGATGATGAACCAGAATTCTTAAAAATAGGAATAACATAAGCTTTCTTCCATAACTTGGGATACATATCACTTGCAATAGATTTGTTGTAAATTATAAGTAAAGGATAAATAAAAATATCTCTACAGGCCTTCAGTATAAAGCCAGGAAAGTTATCCCAGGACAAACTTTTTGACGGTCTAAGTCTAGATATTGCTTTAGCAACATCCTCAGAAATTAATACGGTTAAGTTTAATGACGTCGACCTCATTCAAATCAGAAATAATAGAGAAGTCAGGATTCGAGGATGAAATGTGCACCGAATTGAAGAATTTGGCAAAACCCTCTACAATAGAATTATGCCCTACAAAATCCTGACATCTATCAGACATTTGATCACACACAATATTACTTTTTTTAGTTTTCACATGTGCCCAGAAGGATCCGGGATTATCCAAAATATTTTCTTCAATTCCAGAAACATAATCCTCATAAGCCAATTTTACTGCGCTTTTCAATTCAGCCCTACATTTACTGAAAAGTCTATAAGAATCAGGAGAAGGATCTTTTCTGTATTTGTTACGAAGCCTATTTTTAGCCCGCAGAAGTCCAACAATATCCCTCGAGAACCACTTAGGATACCTTCTACCATTCCGAGCCCTACATCTAGGAACACAACGTGACAGAATGTGATTTAACCTATCATGAAAAGCTTGGACCATATCATCAATGTTACTATATTCGTTTAAAAAATTCCAATCCATCTCATCAAAAGCCTTATATAGTAGAAAATAATTAGCTTTTTTAAAGTCAAATTTATTTTCACAGTAATTTAGTTTATGTTTAACATTTTTCTTTACCCCTAGTTCACACCTCAGAGCAGGATGATAATGATCCTCAGCCAAAAGCACCTCCTCAGAGCGAGAGACAGAAATATCAAAATTACACAACACTAAATCCAAGAATCTGTTACAACTGTTAGGTATATTATTAAATTGACTCAAACAATGGAAATCCAAAAAATTGCCTACCAAAGATTCAATAGAACTAGAATTATTCATTACCAATTTAAACTCATTAAACATAAGAGTAGGAATATTAAAATCACCTAAAATCAAGATATTAGAAAAATCCTGCTGCAGTTCACTATCCAAACGATTAAAAACATCTTCATAGACACTCAAAGGAGAACCGGGGACAACATAAATCACAAAAATAAAAAATTTTCTGTAATGAGCTGTCACACACAAAGCCAAAGACTCCACCGTAGCAGTACACATACAAAGGTTTGGCAAAACCTTTACAGAAAAATCACTAAGGCAAGCAATAAGCACTCCCCCTCCCCTTGTGCGAGATTCACCAAGATTGCGATCAGTTCTAAAAACTCTATATCTGTCATCAAAAAGCTCATCCGACAAGATATCACTCTGCAGCCAAGTTTCAGAGAGGCATATTATATCAAAATTTGATACAGCAATACTATGATAGAATTCAAGAACCTTTGATCTCAGGCCGCGAATATTTTGATAATAAAGCTCCATCCTGCCGGAAGGAGATAGTCATATACTATTTCCAGTTGCATTATTTGCAGGCATGTCAGATTCACTATTTAAACAATCAGGATCAGAATATATTTGCTCCTGCTTCAATCTACCCATGAATCTAGACACGATGCTGCCCTCAGGCCACAGATCGGGCTTATTTCAAATAGCCCGATCAAGATACAAGAACAAAGGTTATAAGTGAAACGCCTCCCAGCCACACTCCTTCACCAAACAGAGAAGACAAAAGAACTTGAACAACAACTTCAGAAACCATTTCAAAACTGATTGATGAGCAAAACTCGCTAAAAAAACCTAAAGTACCCATAAACGAACCCAACTAACAGCACAGAACACACAAAAAAAAAATACTCTCGACCGCCCACAACAAAAACCTTCGTACGCAACGACGACAACGGGTGGACCAGAATCCTGAATGAAGAGCAAACGATTTCCGCTGACAAACTTCTCAACTCCACTCACATTAGCATCCCCGAGAGAAACAAAACGCCTACCACACTCCCACATTAAAGACGGGCTAAAGCCGGGCTCCATTGTGAGAGCAAAAACGCCTACGGACGAAAGGAAAAAAGTTAGGAGAGTTTTCCTGAGCTCTTTAACGACTGGCTAGGAAGTAAGTAATAACAGAAGTCCTTTCTCTTTTCGACTTCATAGTTCTCTCTCTCTCTCCATTTTATAGTTTAATCAATGGCTGTGTCGGGGCTTTTTGGGGTAGCGAATTAAAAACCGGTTTTTGTATTAGGGATTGGTGTTGGAGTGGTTTGATGGTGCGACCTGCGTTGGAGAGGTTCAAGGTAATAATTTTGGGGTTTTATTAGTGTTTAAAAGCCAGTAGTGGGCGGCGAACAGACATGGCGGAGAGGGTTTAGAGAAATAAAACAAAACTTAAGATTATAATAGAGGTTGGAGCCATAAATGTGTTGTGGGAAGATGCGAGCCACGGGGAGATTACCCCATTCGACAGTACTACGATTCAAAAGTCACACGATAAAAATTAAAAGATAATTTTATACTTAAAACTTAACTCACTGGCGCGACAGCCCTAGTGGGCCAAGGCCTACGATGCCCATCTTCGTTCTCTTGACCATGTGGCCCTGGTGTGCAAGGTTAGGTGGTCATAATTTTATATTTAAAATGCACAAAAATATCACAAATATTAATTTGATCTTTTTTTAGTTTATGATTTGATTGTCACCAAAGTCTCAGACCTATGCTGTTTGTCAAGCTTTGTTGAAGACCAAGTTGATCGTCTGTGGGAACCAAAACCCCCTAAAAACCAAGAGACATTCGTATGGAATATCCTAAAAGCAAATTATGAGCCGTAGAAATTATAAATTTTAACATAAAAAGTGTGAAAAAAAACTAGTGTTCCATCTGAATTCCGAATGTAAGTTTTTCCCACCATAGAAAAGGGGACAAGTTGCGTTACGTATGAAGATGGCCTCATAGTGAAAAATAGTCAATTCTAATCATCAATTAGACGTTAAATCATGAAAATAATCACTTAAAGTAACCTTCGAACCTTGGACGTTCGCTCACAACGTCCACTGTAACGGTTTTTGTTTTCAGTACTATACATTTCCCAGTAACTTCACAATGTCCCTTAATCTTATACCCATAAAGCATGCTTAAACAAATATGATGGAGGGACTCACCTTCTTGGATAGCTCAGGTCCATTCTCCATGGCGTACATGATGGCCTCCGAGATCTTAGTATCCAACACGCCCAGCACCTCCTCGATGTTGTACGAGGACACCAGCCCGGACGTCAACCTCTCCAACCCGCTCACGAAATCGCTCCAGGGCTGGTCCAGCTCCGCCACGTGCGCCAGACACCCCCGCACCACGTTCAAGCAGTACCCGCTGCAGGGCTTGGCACCCGCATACCCCGCACACTGCGAGCAGTACACCAGCTTGGTGAGCCCGGCGTTGCACTCGGGGCGGAACTGCATGGCATCGGTGGCGGTTATGACCTCCACCGCCGTCCGGAAGGCCTCGAGGAGGGTTCTTGCCACCGCGAAGGACTTGGAGACCTGCGCCGCGACGCGGTCCGCGATGTCCCCGAAGGGACGGATTTCCCTCTGCGTCTCCCGCAGGCACTCCTTGTAGTCCTCGCTGAAGTCCTTGAGCTTGGGGTTGATGGAGTGGTGGTAGACGAGGGGGAAGAGCAGGTCGAAGAAGGAGGACAGTCGGGCGTCCAGGTCCACGGGGTCCCCTCGCACGTGGGCCGCGAGGTCCCGGTAGAGCTGCGAGACGGGCTCGCGCGCCACCCCGTCCATCTTCTTGTACACCTCCGAGAAGAGGACGTTGGTGTTGTTCTGAGAGGCCTGGATCAGCTCCAGGAAGGTTTCTGCAACAGAAAGGGGAGATGGTAAGTAAAGGTAGTTGCGGTCACAATTTTTAATAACGTATCGAAAATTCAGTTAAAGTTCGTATTCGATTATACACTCTTCTTAAAAGCTGAGGGATAGACCTCGGTTGAAGTTTTTACTATAGGGCAATTCCACCGTAACTCACGCTACATTTTTTTCAAAATTACTATTTCAAGTAATTTTTTAAAATAGAAATTACCATTATTTTCTTTCTAAAAAAATCATGCATATTGAAATTTATGCTCTTAACTTAAAATAAGTTTTGCGAATCTTTTAAAAATTTTAGTTTTTTAAATATTAATTAAAATAGAGTCGTAACTCACGCTACAAGAAAAAGACATGGATTTATTAGTATAAAATTCAGGATTGTTTTTCTGCTTAAATAGTGTTTCAATAATTCTATATGCTTGTCAGGTTTTCGAATATACTTCCCTTATTCTAAAATAGCAAACAATTTTACTGAGAATACTTAAGAAAATAAGAAATTAAATAAAATTTAGAAAGCTGTTCGTAACTCACGCTACAGTACTTCGTAACTCACGCTACATATTGAAAAAAAGTTGTTGAAAATCATAAAAAAAACAGCCAAAAATATTACTTGAGCACATTTATTCATCATAGAACGAAAAATCAGTTATAAAAATTAGAAAATTTTCATCAAATATTCATAATTATTAGTATCTTTCGAAAAAATCCACAGTTTCAGAAAACATACTAAACCCCTGTTCTTCGCTCCTTTTTTATGTCATTTGGTAAAAATTTTAATTATTTGGCCATGTTAATAGTTATTAATTTTTTTTAAGTTTTAAAAATTGTTCTTTCTGCATTCTTTAACAAAAAAAAACTTTAATATCCCCCTTGTTCTGGAGAATTGCAGCATATCGGAAAACATTTTTCCAGAACATTTTACCAGAAGAAAAGTTCCTGCTCGAACATTATACTGCTATACTACCACTTGATGAGAGACCTGTTCTGTTTTGTGTAGATTTTGGGTCTCTGATCTGAGATGTGAATGTCGCACCTTCAACAAGTCCCGTTGTAGTGTAAATGCAATGCATTTTGGATATAATCTTTAAATGGAGCTACATTTTCAAATGTTAAACACAGTAGTGTGTTTATTAAATATTTTTCTTTCTAAATCCGGTTTATAATAGGTATACGAATTCCTTAACTTAGAATGTGACGTTACTTTTATATTTATAAAAGTCAACAAATAGCTAAATTTTTAAATTCAGCTGAGTTACCGCAATAATGTAATGGATATTAGCGCAAGCCGTAACTCACGCTACAATAGTTTTTTTGCTTTATAACATATTAAAACTGGATATTACTTATATTTAACTTTAATTATGAATTAAGATGCTAAAAATTGAAGAGAATAAAAAATTTGGAAGTTTTTAATGCTTTATTGGATCCGTAATATTACTATAACCTATTTTTTCGTAACTCACGCTACATGATATAAGCGTTCAGTTTTAATCATGAATATAAATGTGATAAAATAAATTTAAACACTTAATTTCATTTTTATTATAAAGTTTATGAGTATATTTAACAAAAAAATTGTAAAAACAAATAAATTATTTTTTTAATTTGCAAAATTAAACATATCTTTTTCATTAGAAGATTAAACTTTAAAACAAGCAGTTCTGAAATATTGACTTTTAGATGCTGTGATTCCGATAAAAATTAACTTACACAAAATTTAAACTATGGAAGCACAAATACATCAATACTGCATAGTTATTCACAAAAATAATTAGAAAATTTTATTTTTTTATTTTTAATGATCATGTCCCTGTTCATATGGAATAGCCCTATACTAGACTGCAACTTAACTTGACCTTATGACGTCACTAATAAACACTTCAACCATCTTTTTTTGTAAGCGGGTACAAATAACTTTAAAACAAGAAAATATAATTTTAATGAACACAGTCTATTAGAAACGAAAGATAGCTAGCCGTATTTTCACTGGAACGATACTGTTTTGTGGCGAACTTAATCACCACTCAAATAGTTGAAATATTAAATTAGGGCATAAATACGGACTGATATAAAACTCTCGTATCGGTGTCTCCCCATGGCTCGCATCAATCTTCCTAGCATAATTAAATAGAAGTTCTCTGATTACGTTAAGGCGCACGAACCCCAAACTATTCTTTGCCTCGCAACACAATTTTCTCAAAAAGATGCGAAACAAAACATAAGTTATGAAACACCACACATAAAGGTAAAGGACCATCTTCCCAAGGAAACAAATCACTAATTATTCATGAAACTGGAGGAAAATCTTCATTAACCCTCATAAAACTCCATCTTCGGCTCAAACCATTTTCCAATACCGAAAGAAATCCGGGAAAAATACCCGAAAACCATCTGGAATCTGGATATTAAAGCCCATTCCCGTCTTTATTGGAGGAAAAGGAACGCTTTTTCCGCAGGTCGGAGCGTCTGTTTACTCTCCGAGAAAACTCCGGTTTCGAACGGGGAGCCCTCTAATGCTCTGATTAATTATGTAAATTGGGAGGAAAGAGGGGTAGTAAATAGATTAGAGAGGAAAGGGAATAGTTACAGCTTTGGAATTAAGAATAAAGGATCTTTTTCTATACGCCTTATTTGAGAGGAAGGTTTTAAAATCGCAGTGCGCTTAATCGAATTGTCGTTCGTTCGTTCTCAGGGAAAATAGTTTAGCAGGGCGTAATGGGATGTAATCAAGGAAATGCGATTGATTCAAGCTTAACCCTTTCAATCCTACATCGCCCAAGACCGCCACTGAGTCCTGAAGAGAACACGGAGCGGCCAGGATGGAAAGGTTTAAGGTGTGGCGAGAGTAAAGAAGATACCTGGAAAGTTTTTTATCTTAACGACAAGTGATGGCACTTAGAAGGATGGAGCTGTATTTTTTTTTCCATTGAAGGGTTTCCGCATTCTTAATCTCAGAAGAGAAAACCGACACATTTAAAACAACGAGTGTTGAGAATTGGTGGTCGAGTACCTATAACTAAAGTTTGTTTTAAACTAAATCTTATTATATTCTTTAAAAATGGCATGTTTTGTCAATTTATTAAAAACGGTTACAAGGTGACATATTTTTTATCCTACTTACTACATCAGTAGTTTATATAAAATAAATTTTTGCTGTCAGAAATGTTTTACATAGTTATTTATTGTTAGAAACTTTGTTTCAATAAACTAATTTAGTGGTGATTATGAGATTAATATCTATGGTAGAAAAAACTAAAAAAAAGAATGCTTAATGCTAAAGAATATTGGCTCTTTGTATGCTTATTTAAAAATTGCTTGTTTAAAAAGTGTACATTTTATATTCAGTTTAATTATATTTTATGGGCAAATTAATAAACCTTAGCATTTGTTTAACGAATAAAATCAACATAATCACGTGGTTTCGTTTCTTGTATCCTCTTTTCTTACATTAGTACCAAAGGGATATTAGCCACAATTTCAATTTCATAATTTCTTCCAATAATAAAACAAAACAGCCACTTTTTTAGATTCCTCCTCGAAGCTACAACAATAAGTACACAAACTTTTAGGGCACTTGCATAATTTTACGAGATTTCGCGATGCATCAAGTCAATCAGTCAACATCTTGACTTTCAACACACGGAGAAGCATAACACACAAAAACATTCAACGAGCAACAGAACCCCATCAGCTTACCCTAAAAATTCCGAAAAACTCAACAACGCATCGACCGGAAATCCATCAAGCCTAATCGAAAGGAAATCACGTTCGCTTTTTTACAAGTTATTAACTGCCATCCATTTTCACACACAGAGGGGGCACACTCCTACTACGAGGGGTGGACCAGCCCCGATCGATGCTCCCTCGGGGCGGCAGGTGGTCCCGGTGAGCGATAGATTTCCGATACCCCTTACGCCCCTCGTACATCACTCGCTCGGCCCCAAAGGATGGATCAAAGACAGAGACTTTCTTGTCGGGTGTGGTCAGGTTGGATTAAAATAGTGACCACGTGACCATGAGAGAAGGAACTCCTTTTGGAGGAATCTTTCTTTGACTGCTGACAAGATACTACAGTGAATATGGTCGTTAGTTTAAAAATTTATTCACCACTATTTTTAGAATGAAAAAAAAAATCTTAAGGCCCATGCCACGCTGCATTTAACGTGCGAGCTGTCACGTTTCTTGACGGAGGGACTCGAGGTTCCCCTCGAGGCCTTTCCAATACAAGAGAGGGGGTCGAGAGTGTGTAGTTTATACGACCCCCTCTCTTGTATTGGGAAGGCTGCGAGGGGAACCTCGAGTCCCTCTGTCAAGAAAACCATCTTAATGTGACAGCTCGCACGACGAGCTCACAATTGAAATATTTTATTGATTATAATTTATCAATGAGTGAGTGAAATAATCATTTCTGTCCTATTATGTGAGAACAAGCCAATGCAGTAGCGGATCAAAGGGGGGGGGCACTCTGTACAGTGCCTCCCTTGGACCAAAAAGGTCATTTAAAACTTTACTTTTACAGGTCAAATTTCAAAATTTTTCTGGGGGGGGTGCCCCCAGTGGTACCACAAGGGGATCCCGAGTGATACTTTTTAGAAATTGTCCCAACATTTTTCGTTAAAGGGTAAGGGTCATGGTGTGGAAGTGCCCCCCCCCTTGGAGCTGGATCCGAGCCTGAGCAAATGACGGATACAGGGGGTGGTACAGGAGCACGTGCCCTTCATCAGAAGAAGGGTAAAATTTCACTACATAAAACGTCATCTGTAGAGAATGGTTTGTTTAATAAATCAAGAACTGTGAATTGGTTAAATATTTAGCTTAGTTAACATTCTGCAGAGTGCAGACTTTTTGACGTCACATCATTTGACGCAGATTATATAAATGCTGCAGCCCCGCACTTATTTTGTAATTGGGCCTAACTTTGCACTTTCTTGTTACGATCGAAATTTTCGATAAAACCCGGAATTCACGCTGTTAAAAAACCGGATTTCCGGGGCTACCCCGAAAAAGCAGCACCCCTGATAAGTGTGTCAATAGAAACCAATAATCCGGAATGGAAAATTCCAAAACGGGGCTGACACCACCCAGACAAACGGCGCCCCGGGCAGAGAAAAACGACCGGGGGGCTTCTCAACACCTGCTATAATCGCACGCCCCGCCGATTGTCAACTTGCCCCGAACGCCCCTCCATCAAAAACCCCGTCTGGAGAGGCCATAACTCAGCCCTTCCTTTAATTTATTCCCGATTTCCCGTTTCCAGGAGAAAAGGGAGATGGAGATGTTACCAACAGGAGTCGGGGGACGGCGGTCGTTAATTTAGGGAGATACCGGTTCTGGTTCCGGTAGAGATTTTTTTGGTTAAGGGAGATAGCGGAAATATATGATTTCTCTGGAGGGGATATTGTATCGGCATTGTTGAAGATAGGGCTTTTTAACCTTCTTTTGGGAATTGGATCTTTTTTATAGACCCATATAAAATTTGTTTGAAATAAAACTTTTACTTGTTCGCTCAAATTGTTGTACTAGTAAGAAGACATTATGTTCATTTTTTACTTGAGTTTAAAATAGGGATGAGGGGTAGTAAAAATAGCACGTAAACATTTAATTCAGGAAATATAATCATCCACTCGGTTCTGAAGTGTAAAAAAAGGGGAAAATCGTTTTTTCTTTATTTAAAATAAGTAATAATTCTTTTTAATTTCTTGTTTAATTTAAAGTTGCAAAATTAATAAAGTATTAAAAATACTTAATTCATTAATAGAAGACATTAGAATTAATATTTAAGGGGAGTCAGCACCCTAAAAAATATTTTGGTAATTAACTGAATTTTATTATCTTTTTTGAGTGTTGAATTTTATTTAACTCCATTCTAATCAATATGGCACTAAAACTGAATTTAAAGAGCGTTTCATAAAATAATTGCAAAAAAAAAATTTCCATATTTGGCTTAGATTTCTACCAACTTTATAGAAGTGACTACATTCATAAGTTCAAAAACCAACGAAAACACAAAAAAATTGCACTGAATTTAATGTCAAAACATTTCGAAAAATCTACAAGACATTTTAAGACAGTTCTTTAATACAAACTAAACTGTATCAAAGTGAAAAGCACTATAACGACTCATCACCAAACTTTTTCCCCAACTTTAAGTTCATTCAATTAAAAACGTTTCCTCCCCCACCAGACAAACTAAAAAAAATCTTTTATACATACCTCCGCATACCTTCTTTTGGAGACACTTCCCACTTACGAAACCAGGCTTACTGCCTCAAAAGATCTAGAAACTGGGCTTTTGAAATATGCTCTCGCCAGTTGCCAACGTCCAATTAAAATATACACACAAAGTATATTCTAGGAGGGAGGATGGCAACACTAGTATACCTTAGCAGGTGAAGTTTAATCAAGTTGGCATTTTTAAGGTCCAGAGATGGAGAGGATGATTCTTTATGTAGTCTGACGATGCAGAATGAAAAATGAGATTTAAATTTGGAAGAACTAGTGTATGTGAATTACTAAGGTTGTCTGGAGGTTAGAAATTCGTGAAATGAAAAACAGCAGGGTAGAAATAATTTCTAATAGGAGTAATTAATATGAAGATTATGAATGATTATCAAAATTGTATAGAGGAACCAATACAATTTTGATAATTATTAATTCAGATTACAACATTTTGAAAAATAAATATTTTAAACGATATTTCAAAGTGTTAGTTAAATTTAACTTAACGTACAGATAGTTACTCATATAGATTTAAATGAAGTTAGTCACGAACTTATTAAGTAATACTTGTCAAATGTGTAGATACACTGTATATTTTTTCAGTATTCAGAAGTCAGAAGTACACTTAATTTTTCTCAACCTGAATGTCGATCAAAAGGCGAGTTTCAAAACTTCTAGTTGCATTAACCTCAATATCGGCATGAACTTTTTTATTATTCATCCTCCAACCCTACACTATAACCACTCCTCTTTCTCATCTTAAGTTATCATCTTAATTATTATTATCATCTTAAGTTTATAATCTCATCTCTAGGGAGTCGATATGAACCACTCTGATTCCCCTCTGCCATAAAGGATTGTGTGATCATCTAAAAATAAAACACCGACTATTTGACTGAAATAAGTAGCAACAGTACAAAGCACTTTTTATTCAAGCCCTAAACCGTCATCAACCCCTACAGCTACATCGACTCCAAGGGGTCAATATCTACCAATTTGGAAACATCGGTTTAAAAAGAACGACTTGCTAAAAAAAAGAGTCAAGAAATAAAAGAGAAAGGATTGGTGAATGGAATATAAAAAACTGAATTTTTGACTGAAAAGAGTGGTTACAGTGTTCAAAGCTACTAGTTTTAGAGAAGTTCGTTTTAAACTTTTTTTTCTGCTCGATTTAATACAGAAGAAAAGGCGTTTAATCCTTTACACATTCCTCCGCGTAAAAGCGATATTGTTCTCACCGAGAATATGGTTTCCAAACATGCGAACCTTTTTTTTTTTTTCTTCTTTTTCAGAATGACCGAGGTAGACGTAGGTTATTGCAAAACTTTCCCCAAGTTTCCGCGAATATTCGAAACGAGAAAATGCGATTTTCACGAACAATAACTTTTCTTGTAAGAACATTGGAGAGGAATGCAAAAGAAATATAAAAAAAGTGTTTTTGTTCAATTTTTGCAGCAGTTGAGGAAAAAAGGAGTTTTTATTTTCCCCGATAAGTTTGCCGGAGAAGCAAGAATGGAGAGGAATTGCCGATGAAAAATGAGTTTGGACTCAAAATTCTTCTCGCTTTCTTTCTTCTCGGTGACATTCTATCGAAGGAACAGAAAACCTGCAATCAGCTGTCAATGGCTTTTATTGATTCGAGGGCAATTTTCAGCTACCGTGTCGTTTTTGTCCGTCGATTGTCACAGGAATATTGAGGGAAAAAAATCTCGGAACTTTTCCCCAAGAGAATAGTTTGCGATATTTTGAAGCTCAGTGTGCTACATTAAAGCAACGCTATCGAATAGTGCTAGATTAATATTAGTGGTTCAAAACCAGTGTTTCGTGGGTCATAGATGGTTCGTGAGTGAACAAATCAAAAGAAAGTAATAGACAACTAAAATTAATATTCAGTACTACAAACTTTCCCTGCAACTCTATCAGGCTATACTTAAGGGATTTGAAATTTTGGAGCATGTACAAATACACCAAACCTCTACAATGCCAAATAGATGTGAAAAAAGAACTAATTAAAGAACATAATTATAAACGGGCACGTATTGCTATCTAACTCGAGGGACCGAAATAACGTTACAACGAGAATCGTAACAAAGATCAGTGTACTGCGAATTGAATTTACCTACGAGTCAATATTAACACAAGAATCCCACATCGCACCGAGCGAGTGGTTCATAACAATTTCACTTCAGTTTTAATGTATACATATTAGAGAGTAAAGATTCAAATATTAATTTTAGTTTTGTAGAAAAAAAGTGGTAACAAACATGCGAAATAAACCACTTATATTTTAGTGGAGAATGACACCCAGAGTCTTTCCCAAAAACGAGGTAAAAACGATCCAACCAACTGAAATCTCTTCAACCAAATGATCTGAGTAATAAAAAACGATATCTTAAGACCACTCTTTTCTAGTAATCAGAGGAATAAACCCAGGTTGATTATTTTCTATTTATCCCACAACCAATCTTGATTAAAACAATTTTTTATTTACAGCTATAATAAAGAAAATTCAAAAACCTCGTCAATTTGGTTGATATCGTTTCTACCACGTTTTTGGGAAGCTGCATCCAGCTCCAATTGGGGATGCAACGATTTTTCAAATTTAATTTATTTCGATAGTAGAGCTTCTTTAAAAATTTTTTTTCAAAACCTGATCATTTGTTAATTTTTAAAAAATTAAAAACTACAAAGCGCAGTTAGGGTTCGGGATTTGGACGCATCACTACTGTCTTCGGTACGACACACTAGTACTGTCACTGAAATGGGAATAATGACTTCAGAAGAGTAGATTTTTAAGTTGAATGACCACTTCCATCCCTCCACTTCTTATCTAGGCAATTAAATTCATTATAACATTAAATAAGCAAAACTTGATAGTCTAATCCAGCGTTCGAAATTGGGGTGTTTTGCTGGTCCGGGACAACTGAAAAACGGTTCGGACCAGTGGAATCCGAAAACTACTAGTCCGCCGGACCAGTGATTTTTCGAGCACGTAATCCTTTTTAGACGATTTATTTTAGTGATAGTGGTATTTTAAATGCGTTTTTGATGATTGCATTTGGTGAAGCAAGTACATATTTTTGACAGAACCCAAAATGTGGCGATATGGGATAGGGGAGCCCCCGGCGAAAAAAAAATACTATTGAATAATGAATTAATTTTTAACATTAAATTACTATTTGGAACTCAGATTCAGTGCAATAGTTACTGTATAATATTTAAACCGGTCCTTTTTAATTTGTCGGACCAGTGATTTTTGTTGCGGACCAGTAAGATCTGGAAAGCACTGGTCCGCCGGACCAGTGTTTTTTTTCCCAATTTCTAACGCTGGTCTAATCTAGTGTTTCCCAACCTTTTTCTGCCTTTCTTAAACTTTCCATGCCCCCCCATGTACTTTAAATTTTCGAAAATCCTTCTTGAAAAGTAAATAAAACTTGGTGGTCCATGCCCCACCTGGGGGGAAATTTGGTTAAAAGTTTTCAAATTGCCCCCCTAGAAATTCATATTGCCCCCCGGTGGGGCGTGCGCCCCACGTTGGGAAACACTGGACTCTAATCCGTGTTTGATAAAAAAAAACGCTGATTTTTAAAAGTGGAGAATAAAAATTTTCATCTGGTAGTGAGTTTTTTCTTTTTTTACGAAATTATCAATTTCAAACCCTGGATTTTCCTGTTCTGTACCTGAAATCGTAATTAAGCAGTATGTTTTTTATACATTTAAGTATAGAAACACAGGGGAGTCGGGAAAGGCGAGAAATTCTAACCGCGTTCACAACAGCCAACCTGTTCAACCGGAGAAAGAGCTAAAGAAGTAGGGGAAAAGGGATCTCCGAAATTGAATAGCCCGTTCACAGGCGCATTCGTCTTACCGGTCTTACCAGTAGAAAGAATCACGTGACAAGCAAGCGAGTTCGTAGAAATGCATAACGGGCAGCAAGCGAGAGCGCCCTCTACAGGAGGTTGATCCAATTAAAACATTTCCTACTGCTATTGCCCAGGAGAGAATTTCCATCTGATAGTCAGGCGATTTCTTCCCTGTGTAGGGAGAGCGGTGGAAGAAGAACCGGTTTTCTCTGCTTTTCCTCCGGAAGAAATGGCTGTTGTGAACGCGGCTTATATGTATAAGAACTTAGCGGATTGAAAATTACAACTCGCTGTAAAAATAGAACACGCTAAGGCAAGACACATTCCTTCTAATAATTAGACTTCAACAAGTACTTAAATATTTAAGTATTATAGTGGTGAGTGTGGTCGCTATGAGCATCAGAGTCTGAAATTGTGGTTTACTTGCCCTGCGTACGAAGACAAACATACGTACGACAAACATCAACAATTTTAAGAGAATCCACAGAAATTGAATGAACCACTGTATTACTCCAATATTCCCCTCCTCAACCGCCCCCAGCATAATCCCACGAATCCTCCCCATTCCTCATCTCGGGCGATGAGTCTCCGAGAAACAACCCCCCCCGCACGACGTGATTTATCCACCCCCGAACAAAAAAGGAAGCTATGAATAATTAATTCCATCCAGCAATTTATGCGTTCCTTTATACCACCCCCCGTAAGAAAAATCTTAAACGGGGGAAAAAAGAGGGCGAAGAAATGATTCGGAGGGTTTTTCTTTTCGGAGTTGAATGGGCGATCATTTATTTCCGGGTTTTCTCGGGGGAGGTTTTAATGCCGACGCCCTATTTATTATTTTCCCGCATAAAAAAAAACTGGTGATCTTGCCCCCTGCTTCTGTTATGGGTGGTTAATGAGATGTTTATTTGATCTTGTTCTTGGGTGGGTTTTTTCAAGGGTTGAAAATCAATTAAACGCCCATGATTCCATAGAGAGCTACTTTTGGTTAATAAAAACAGGGTGCCTTTTATTAGCCTTGAAAATACCTGGTGATTAAAAAGAAGGGTGCAATTCCGTTAGGGTTCCCGCTAAGTATCGCCCGGTTCTATAGTAGTATAAAAAGTAGAAATATCCATAAATAATTTTAAACTCCTGAATTAAAATGTTTAATTAGATCAATAACTATTCAGTTTATTAATGAAAGTCGGAAAAATTTGTTGATATTTGGATATAATGTGTCCAAAAGAACCGGGCGATATTTAGCGGGAACTCTAAGGGCCCGGTCAGCCAAAAAACCAGCATGGTATCTCTTCAAAAAATCGGCAGTTTCTGGTTATCGGACAATGGGAAAACCGCAAACGACACCACTCTATCACCCCCTCCGCGGGGCATGGCGTGAAGCTCACTTTAGGGTTGTAAACTGTTTTGACGGGGTGGCTGATGGTAAAGTTTTAGCTCATATTTGGCGAGGAGAATCCAATTTATTCAACTGTTTTCACACTTTTTGTTGCCTTGTAAATTTAAATTATAAAGGTTAGGCTTTAGGTACAGGACCACATTTTTTCTGTAACTAGGCAAAATGAATGCCTTTAACAGTGGTATAGAATAAACATTAGAGAAATAATATGATGAAAAATTTCCAAGGTGCATTCCCTTTTTAAAACAACAACCCTACTCATTAATACATAGAAATGATACTAGATTATGTGAACCTCATCATATTTTAAAAAACCTTTCTATAGTTTTTGTTTGAAACAACGTTTCTTAAGTTAAAAATTAAAAAAAATTATTTTGGTTAAATTTAGCTGTACTAATTGTACCCCTGAAAATATAGATCATGCTTTGAAACTTAGTACAATGATTCTAAGGACCTATTTAAAGAATTTTCAATCGTGATTCCATCACAATTTTCCTTAGGATTTAAAATTGTAATTTTTTTTTAAATTTCAAGTTATTATTGGTGAAATATGACATTTTTAGTTTTTTTTTGTGACAATTCTAAATATTTAAAGGTCGTAGAATACAATTTCAAGGTCCAAACTGAAAATAAAGGTAGAAAAATGTATTTGTTTTCATAAAAAAAAACAATCTGAAGCGCTAACTCTAACTTAAGCGCGCTCGCATAAAATACCCTAATATGGGAAGGTGAATTTACTTTACCAAATTTTCCCTGTGTGTTTGATGTGAAGGGCACGCGAACTTTGAAATTTCACAGTCCGGTTGTTCTTCAAGAGGAACAGATGATTTATTGCCCACTTCTGTCAAATTCAAATTTAAGTCATCCCCATCAACTTGTTTCGAATTATCAGCAACCTGTAATTCGCTCTTGGTTCGAAACGCAAGAAAGTGTAGATAATTTACCAAGAGACTATACTTCATTATAGTCTCTTGGAAAATTATCTACACTTCCTTGGATAAATTTCATCCGTTTTCTTGATTCCTCCCTCATGTCTCCTCTCTTTAAGTATGATCCAAACAAGATAAAATGAAAAATTAAAGGTATCGAATCATTGAAAGTTGTTCAGGCCAAAATCTAAACTTCTCGCAAACAAAACTAAAAAATTAAAAAATCTATGAAATAAAATAACTTTTTAAAAACAGAGTTTTTAAAATGGACTAAGAAGTGTAAAATAATTTTTCAACCTTTTGTAAAACGAAAAACGTGGGGCTTCTGCAATAGATAATTCATAACTTATAACTTTCAGCACTCTATTTACCTATCTATACACGATATAAAATAAAAAACATGAAGAGTGATAAGAGATGCTGAATAATTAAATACCTAACGCATGAGCCCCACGTTTTTAGTTTTACAAGGAGTCGGAAAAAATATTTTATACTTTTAAGCTCATTTTAAAAAACGTGGCTTTTTATTTTATGTTTTTAGGCTAAAAAAACCGTTACTTCATTATAAGGTTTTTTAATTTATAAAAGACCGCAGAAATGTTTGATTGCTATGAAATCAATTCATGTTTAATAACTATAAAAATAAGTGTTTGTTTTTTATGTAACCCAGAAATTTCACATGGCATTAGAACAATGCTTTTCAAACTCTAAGAAACATGCGTTTTTTGAATCTCTTCAAAAACCTGAAGGTTTTATAAGATAAACCCTGTTATTTTTTACAGTTTGTTATGAAAAAGGTGGATTATTTTGTAAATTATAAGTGTGTTTTTCATGTATTCTTAAATACTATCAATAGATAGTATATATCCGGTGCTTAATGGATTAAAAAAACAATTGGTTTTTATGGTACATTCAAATATCTAATCCTTAATGAATTTAAAATAAAAATAGGGGTTTTTTTAACCAAGGGAGTCTATTTAGAGAATTAAAAAACCAACTGGTTTTTATAATGCATATTTAAACATCCGGTGCTTAATGGATTAAGAAAAAAAAAAGGTTTTTATGATGCATTCAAATATCTATTTCTTAATGAATTTAAAAAACCAAGGGAGTCTATTTAGAGAATTAAAAGACCAATTGGTTTTTGTTATGCATTCAGATATCTAGTTCTTAATGAATTAGAAAAAAACAAATATATTTTTTATAAATAAAAAACCAAGGAGTCTTTTTGAGCATTAAAAAACCAACTGGTTTTTATAATGCATATTTAAATATCCGGTGCTTAATGAATAAAAAAAAACAATTGGTTTGCATTCAAATATCTAGTTCTTAATGAATTAAAAAACCAAATAGATTTTTCATAAAAAAAACAAGGAGTATTTTTAGAGCATTAAAAAATCCTTTGGTTTTTATCATTAATTTAAATATGCTAAAACAAAACGTCTGGAAACTATTATAAAATTGGCGGAATTCTTTCCGCCAAGTTTTAGCCCATACTCGCCAACCCCCACCCCACGAGATAATTAGGGCACGGTCAGCCAAAAAACCTATGATATCTCTTCAAAAAATCTGCGGTATCTCTTCAAAAAATCTGCCCTATCTCCCTATTCATGACCCCTCCAACAATAGCGAAGGAGTCCGAAGTCACCTCCCCCAGTCAATTAGCAGACACCCGATAGTGACTTCTCGCTCCTCCCCGAGGGCTGTCTTTTGTTGGAGGGACCATTGAAGGGGTTGATTGCGGTTTTCCTTTTGTCCGATAACCAGATACTGCAGATTTTTTGAACAGATACCATACTGATTTTCTTGCTGACCGCAGCCTTAACCTACTCCCAAGTGACTTCGGTCCCCTTCGAGGGGTCATGAATGGGGAGATAGTGCAGATTTTTTGAAGAGATACCATACTGATTTTCTTGCTGACCGCAGCCTAACGGAATTGAACCAAAAGAAGTTTAGTGGATATTGAAGAATCTGATGAAGACCTAATCGCTCAACCTATCGAAATGAAACTACGGATATACTGCTGATTTAAAACAATGGAGCTTTCGCGATTAAATGAAATTATTCTTTTTTAAATTTTGAGAGGAAACTATTCCATCTGAAACTGATCAGCACATCGAAAAACCAAAAATAGCGTTAGACCGGAACATGTACGTTGGAATCTTCCCTCGAAAAGCATTGGCAAATTGAAGCTTTTTTTTTGACCAAAGACAACATAAGATACACACTTAAAAAAAAAATTTTTAACGTGTCTACAGTCTCCTATATCCGATTGGTAATCATAGGGGTTTTAACAACTAGTAATTTTTAGACAAGCGTTTCTCACTCATAATTCTGTTTGGGATAATAAGTTCAAGAACACTCGAAATAAAAATACTTAATATCCCCCGCCGTCATTCTAGTACACCTAATCCTAAATTTCTCAAGAATCCCTCTCGGCAAAGAGAGATTTCAATTTTTGGTGACGGACCTGCTCCGTACAAATTTGAAGAGAGGACATATAAATAAATCTTAATTTTGCAGAAAAAGTGGTGACTATTGTAATACCAGTCATCAATTTTGCACATACACATGAAGGCTTACAAAAATATACTTTTGAAAATAAACTGGAGATATTCGGGTAAATTTAATGATTTGGGCAAGGTTTTTACATACATAGTAAGTTAAAATATCTGACGTAACAAATCTTTTTTTTTTCAAACAAACAATCGAATTTTCTCAATCGAACATTATGAACGAAGGTTCGCATCCAAAAAGAACAAATCCCTCTCTATTTAGTACGAATCGATCTTACCGATCCCCAGACACGGGTAATTATTATCGGGTGAATCGCTCATCTAAGCACTATCTGGAACAAAAAAAGGGGCGCACGATGAGTCAGTCAGTTGACGCCCCGAGCCATCTCCCAGGCCGCGTGGCTCTTCGGAAATACGTCATCATGTCAGTTGGCTTTGTGCTGTTTGTTACAATGTAAAAAATGTACGAAGATGAGCTGTTTGAGAATCAGAGCCGTATCCAAGGGTGAGTTTATTGGGTTCAACGTTCAACTCCCTTCCTCACCCCTAAGGGCCGTAACTAGACTGTTGTTTCGAGACAGGTTTTGGACCCAACCTTTTTTCTGAAGTATACCTCCTTACGAGTACATTTTCATGTCAAATTTTAGATGACTTTCACATTTTATAGTATTTTTGGTGAACTTAATTTCAAAATTTTGTAAACACAATGTGAATTCCAAGTAAGGACCCAGAAAAATTGTAAAATTTTTAAGGGGGTTAGGGGTCCTACTTGGTCCTAAAAACAGTGTTTAAATTAATTTTTAGACTATATCACACAAAATGAAGATCACTCCAGAAGAAGTCACAGAAGTTTCAAGGAAAAACAGTACATAGGTTTAAAAACTTTTGAGAGGGTTTTTGGGTCCTCCCAGAAAGTTTATGAGAGGTACTACTATTTTATTTCACTTTTGGTACAGCTAGTTTTTACATTGGTTCCCCTCCTTTCTTTTCAACCAACTCCCAACCCACTCCTGCATATAAAACTTCACAACTCGAATTCCAAACCCCGCCAAAAAAAATCAAATCAGGGAAAACGAAAAAACATCGATCCCAAACCAGCCACTTTTGAGCCAATCGATTTCGCCAATTTCGGATCCGAGAGCACATGTTTATGCATGAGGAGGACCCAAAGGATTGGCCACGCTCCATGTTGACGACTGTCAGTCTGGGTCCTTTCCACCGCACACCAGAGGCCGTTGGGGAATTTTTCAGCCCCTGCTGCCAGATTTACGATGCCATTGTGCCACTTTTGGGGGGATGTTCTGGTGGAGAACAATCGGCGCCGAAGGCGATTGCACGGAAAAAGGCTGGGTATTCTTCGAGAATTTGAATAGTAGGCTTAGAAGAAGTTTGTTTTAGTTATGTAGTATTCAAACATGGAAGTACACTATTTTGATATTAACATGGGATGCTAGCCATATTTTAGAAAACAATAAAGAATTTTTATTAATCCCAATTTCTTTTTTGATGGGGTAGATAAAGCTTAGCTAGACAAAACATCATAATAGAGCTTGTGGTTAGGAAAAGAATTAAATATTGCTTTAAGAATTTTTGTACATTTTAAAAATGAACGCAAATTCTCAAAGCAATATTTTTTCATCAATAATTTAGCTTTACTAATTATTGTTAAGTTTTTTTTGTCCTTGAGAGGTTGTCTTCAAGATGGTGACAATAATAACTTTTAACTATCGTATTTCTATAGTCGTATTTTGCAGACGACCTTTTAAAAACAAAAAATTAACACAGTTTTTATAAATTAATTCAAAACGTAAAAATTGGCACTGGAATTTCCCCGCAACCACAAAACCCTATTTTCCAATTGCCTCTGGCAACTTTTATCCACGCTCTAGAGACACAAGATTGCTTCGAAGACAGCCCTAACCAGAGAGATTCATGCATTATCTTGGGTAAGTCTACAGCCAGCGTTTCCCAACCAGGGTTCCTTGAAGCATTCTCAAGGGTTCTGCAAGCCATATGAACACTCTATGATGGTTCCAGGGACATGGTGTATAGTTGAAATTGTCTTTTTAAAGGTTCAAAGGAACTTTCTGAAATCAGAGGGTAGAGTTGAAACGCTATTTTTTTTTTTTTAAATTAAAATCTCCAAATACGTTCTGGGAGAGTATCACTAAGTAGAAAACTAGGTGTTTTTCCACAAAATTGAAAAATCCTTAGAAAAAATCCTTTACCAAGGTCCAACATGTTTATAATTCATTCAGTTTTGAAATTTTCTTTTGAGAATTGAGACGTAAAATAAGACCATAGGTTAAAACATAAATTCAAAATCTTGTCACTCCATTGAACCTATGGTCGATTTTACGTCTCAAACAATTTCCTCCTTCTGTACGTTCCTGTGAATCCCCCAAACACACTTTCGAAAAATTCATCGACATCGTCTCACTCCCTCCCCGTTCCGGAGATCCGCATCCAGGTTTCCAGTTTCCCACACCGAGACGATCCGAATCAATAAACCGGAGCGGATCCGGGAAAATTAATAGGCCGGACTCGACTCTATTTCATCAATATCCAAATGCCGCGCGCTCCATTAGAATAATGGAAAGTGGGCAGCTCGGAATTCGTAACTGGAGCCGGACTCCAGTTTCCGGGAAGAATTCCGGATTCGACAGCTGGAGAAGAGACGGGAAGGCACTGGGGAGGGTCGTTCCATTTTCGCTGGGATGGTTTAAGGTTGTAAAAGGGTTTAAGTGAAGGATTTTAGTACTTTATAAGGGAAAAGCAAGATGTTTTAAAAGTCCAAAAGGTTGTGACACTTTGTAAAGGATGTAAAGGATTATTTAACTGATATTCGGGTAACTATTATATCATATGTGACAAACTAATGCATTAATACTGCCGTCCTAAGCTAGAACGTCCTAAGTCCATTTTTTCACTTTTTTAGGTAAGGACGTGGTCTTGTAGATCTCGGTCACGCGCATCTTTTGAGCTAGTCTAGAAAGTCCTGTGGCCATGAATAAGCCATAAAAATTTACTTTGTCCTATGTCCATTTCACTATATTTGCTGGTCATCGTAAGCTAGAATGTCTTATGTCCACGAAATTCAGGGACATAGGACTTTATAGCTTAGTAGAAGTGACAAGAGTTTCGTGGGTAGCACTAGGATATTCATGTGGTGTTCACTCGATGACGTCACGTAACAGTATAACGGAGGATACCAACCCGTACACGGCAGAGTACTTGGTATAAAAACTCGATTATCTCAAAACTTGAAAAATGGACTTAGGACGTTCTAGCTTAGGACGGCAGAATACCAGGGATGAGATTGGCAAAAAAGAAAAAAGTCTGAAAACTGCGCGAACGACATTTGATCTCTTAAATTGAGAATAAATCGGAAAAACTATTAATAATTAGTTAATATTGAATTTGCTAAATATGAACATTTACTATGTAAAGAGCCTCATAAGTCAAGAACATCAACTTGAATTTAGAAAAATGAAATTCCTAGTCAAAAATTTCAGTTCATAGGCTGATTTTTTTAAAAGTATAAAAGGTCTGAAATTTTCATGATACTTTCAAAAAAGTCTGAAGATATTTTTAAGGGGAAAAAAAATGTTTTTCTTCTTTTTGAAGTTGAATAGTAGTTGCACCTGCTCCGTATCGAATTTGTGGTGAGGGTTAACATAACCAAGAAATTGGAATGACGCAAGCTCCAATCGTTATTTCGTGAACAAAGATCCGCAAAAACAACGAAATTAATGAGAAGAAAAACTTGTTAGCTAGAATAATCTTAATTTTGCAGAGTTGAGAATTTTCCAATTTTCTTCGGAACAAAGTTTAAGTTCTGATGTTCAAAATAATATAGTAAACAGTAACTACCCCTCCCCCCCCAAAAAAAAAAAAATAATTCTTAATTTTTTGAACATTTTCCCTATAAAATTAGAGAGAGAATCCTCTTTAAGTAATTCCTCACATTCTTTCGTATTACAATATAAATTTTTTGCAAGAACAATTCCGAAAATATTTCTTATTCCCAACCCAAAAAAAGCTACCGCTACCTAATTTTCCAGATAACTCCCCTCAACTCATCGGATGAGAAAAACAAATACTTCATCTTCTTTGTATCAAAACAAAACGTTATAACTGAAAGCAGATTCAATCTTTCTCATATATGTCAAAACACATACACCATTATATGCTAACACAATGTATAAATCCTTTCCGCTACACAGTTGAGACATGCTCTTATTGAAATAGCAACACGCGTAGACTACCTATACGCAAATCTTTTGACTGGCAGATTAAAATCGACAACAGCAACTTTATACTAAACGAACAATTAATTGTCAGCAGCATGGGAAGAAGTGCAGAGAAACCGTTCTTTTGTGTTGCTTGCTGCATCACACATGTTATGCAATTATATTTGGAATTATTGGGAGAAATATACAGTGTGTCCATAATGTAACGACCCTACTTTAATTGGGATTGGAAAACATGCCTTCATGTTCTTTTCGCTCTCCGAAAAAAGTTTCCTCGATGGATATACCGTTATTTCAGAGAGGAGGTATATAAACAGCAACGCGCAAAATAAGTATACCTGAGAGAGTAATTCACCATATCATAGAGAACCCATTTTAGAAGTTCTTATAAAATTTTCACGGTCAGCGTGCGTAAAAACGCAATATCTATCTGCGCGCTTGAATCTACAAAATTAGATTTAACTTTTCGACTGGTGAGCTTTCCCAAAAAACGTTTCATTGTCAATCTCTCCTAATACTTAGTTATATTTTTCAGGGTTTGAAATTGATAATTATGGCAACGGAGAAAACACTCAAAATCGGATCAAAATTTTATTTCCCACTTTTAAAAAAATCAGGCAGCGTTTTCCTTTAAACAAGGATAATCGTTTGGCGACACCAACTTTACTAAACGAGCAATGTATTGTCGTTGAATTGGGAAGAGGTGCAGAGATACCGTTTTTCGTGTTGCTTCATCCCACCTGTTACGCAATTATATTTGGAATCATTGGAAGAAATATACACAGTGTGTCCATAAATTAACGATCCTACATTAATTGGAAAATATGCCTTGAGATTCTTTACGAAATACTCCCTTGTTGTTCTATGACTCTGCGCCGAATCGGTTTTTCTCGCTCTCCGAAAAAAGTTTTCTCGAAAGCATATACTGTTATTTCAGAAAGCGGGCGCAAATTAAGCATACCCGAGACCCTGAGAGGATAAATAAAATAGCCGTATTATAAGGCATCTATTTATTCAATAACTCACTAACCCATTCGAGTTGTTTATTAATATTAGTTTTGTTTTATCCTGCACAGACTACGAAATATTTATCTGCACACTTGAACCTACATTATTAGATTTAACTCTTTGACTGGTGAGCTTTCCCAAAAAACGTTTCATTGTCAGTCTCCCCTAGTATTATAGTCTGTGTAAATACAATGGGCGGTTTCACGTCATGCTTTACCATGGCAACGCAGAAGAAATACATTGAGAAAGAACTCAAGGTCAACCGCCGATTCTATTTACACAGACTATAGTATATATCGTATTAATTAGTATATACAGTTAGTATACTAGGCTATAATATAGTAAGTACAATAGTATTTAATATATTTTTCAGAGTGTGAAATTGATAACTGTGTAGGCGGAAAAAAACTCAAAATCGGATCAAAATCTTTATTTCCCACGTTTAAAAAATGAGACAGCGTTTTTCATCAAACAAGGATCATGGCTCAATAGAGCATTTTCAGTCACATGACTCGGACCTAACAACGGCCTTAGCAACAGAAGATGTTACAGTTTTGTTGCCCTACAGAGGTTAACAGTTACAGAAAACGACTGGCCGTGGAATTCTTCTATTGGAGCATTTGCAATCACGTGACCCCATACTTAAAAACCGCCTTAGCAACAGTTAAAAGCCCTACAGAAGGTACACAGTTAAAAGAAAATAACCGGTTGTGACGTCACCTGAAAACACTCTATTATGGAGTTGGCGATAGATGGTGGCAGCATCTATCCCCTTTGCCTTAACTGTACGCCTTCGCGGATGGAGCTCGGATATCCCACCAAGTGGCATTAGAAACAAGAGAAACAACAACATCGGATAATGTTATCATTCTACTCTTGGACAAAAGTGATCTCATTAAGCGGATCAAGGTTTTAAAGTTCGAGACAACGAGGTTATACTGTATATCACCGAAAATTCACCCATTACTCGAACAATCCTTTGAAGACGACATGGAAGCCGCGGAGTGTGTCGTCCGAAGGTTTTTCAGCAGAAGTGTCGCAATCCGAGGGATTATGCAGATGCGGATTCATTTGCATTTTCTTCGGGAGATGATTGATGGCTCCATGGGATTGGGCTCCGTCGCTGAATATTAATGGCTCTGTAACGACGCCGAGAAAAACGGCTGAAGCCGAGTTTACATAAGCGGATGGAAATGGCCTTTCATTATGTACGCGCGGGTTGGAGGGCATGCACCTCTGGCTACAAGGTCTCAGACACGAAGGAAGATGTGTTGGGTTGGGGGAGCCTAGCTGTATGAGCTGCTCTGGATGAAAGTTAGTCCAAAAATACAAAACTTGAGAAAAGCATGGATTTGGATTTTTTCTATGTTCCTTTACCAGTGTGGAAATCTCTTAAGTCAAAAGCTTAAAGATTGGCCCGTAAGCGTTACCTAAAAAGTGTCCCGTCTCCATAGGAACAACTCAGGCACCGTTAAAGAAAACCTTCGATTACTCAAAGCTACGTTCAGTAGACTAACATCACTTTTCATTCTTACCAGCTCATATTCAGACTTGGATAATATAGAAGCACACGCGCACGCCAAGCGTAGAGAGTTTTAGAATTTTGCAGAATTGATTTTTTTTCTTACTGTTGTTGCTTATGGGGCATTATTAGAGTATTTAGGTGAACTATGGGGCTGTCATTATGTTTTAAGTCAAAATTCGAACGACTGGGGCGCTCTTAATTAGTTTGCAGAAAATATTTGAAGGAATTTTTGTGCGCAGAAATTTTTTTGTTTTATCCAACTATGCTCATATTCAGTCCTTAATAACTTTTCTTCTGAAATGGATGAAGAAGATTCTTTAAAATTCAGTATTCAGTTCAATACTACACGGTTATATACCACTACCGATTGGATAATATACAGGCTAACCCAGAAACTCTTTCAGACATAGCCGCCTCAAATTCGCCATAGGATTCAATTGCATTCTCGGGCAGTCTAGGATTGAAAGGGTTAAAGCCAGAGCCTGATTTCTGGGAGGGCATTCGGGGCACTTGCCCAAGGCCCCCATTTCAAAGAGGCCTCCCAAAATGCTTAAAAAGCTAAGAATATGTGAAATAAGTGTAAAATTTTGAACGAACAATTTTTTGCAGTGTTTACATTTGGTTTAAAAATGATTTTGTTATTTTTAGTCAAATAAATTTAAGTTTCTTTTAAGACATGTCGGGGGCCCCCAAATGGGTCTTTTGTTCTGGGCCCCCAAACTTGAAAGACACTACCTACTAGTACTAGATAGCAACAATAATCTCAACTATGTTCACTTTTAAATGCCTTGGGAAGAAGATAATCCATATAGCAATAATATGAAGAAGATAAAGCAACTCCATTTACAAACATCTCTAAATATATGAATGTATTAATTAAAGAAAAAATCGCAAGCAAAATAAAAAATAAGTAAGCAAAACTCCCTTCAACAAATAACCATAACTTCAGAATCCAACAACATCGATAAATATCCAGAAACCGATATCATATCACCAATATACCATAAAAGCAATGAAACCAACACCGACGGATCGGACTCAAAAACATTTACATTTCCAAAATGAGTGATGGCCTTTCTTTTTTCACCGCGTTCCTCTCCCAAGAATTTTGAAGAGACGTTGTTTTTAAAAAGTCTTCATTATTCGTTGCAGCTAATGGATCGTGGCAGAGGTTTTGTGGAGATGATAGATTGCTCTTTAGCAGCAAAAAAAAGTGCGATGCCATCTCTGGGCCTTGCTACTGTGCGCGGGATTTTTGTGAAATATTTTTGTGGGAGAAGTGAGGCAATGGCCATCGATGGTTGGAGATAGTGTCTGCTTCTTCTGCTTGAGGAACAGGATCAGATACATATGGGAATGAAATTCAAAATATTTAACTAATTCAAAAATAAAGATAGCAAAAAAATACAAAGTGGGGAAATGTCGTTCTTTTTCACTGTTGTTTCATTTATTTACTTAATAGAAATGAAAATGAATTCAAAGCCTATTTCCTAATGTTATTATACATGTTACGGGCAAAGTGATAATAATAATAATAAGTTCAGAGCGAACCGACCCGTCGCCTGGAAGGCGACATGCGGTGGACGTTTCTATAACCGTCCTGCCCTCTAGAGGTCCGGGCAAAGTGATAAACCGGGCATATCATGGCCATCATCTAGAGTCTAGACACAAAAAGGCCAGAGAACTGCCTACTATTTCGCGTCATCATCGCTTTTTGGACAACAGCACAACTCCAGTCTGAAGGGAGCATGCAAGATTTCAGACTGGAGTAGCGCTGTAGTCTAAAAAGCGATGATGACGCGAAATAGTAGGCAGAAAGTCGCTCAAGATTTCGAGCTCCTCTGGCCTTATGTGTCTACGTAACATATACTCATTTATTATCCTGATTGTGATATGTTACGGAGAAAATTTTAACGCAGGAGTGATATCCATATGTTTGAAATTGTCTCTAACTTACAGCCGTATCGACCATCTCGAGTAAGATCGAAGCTAACTCGAGAGTAGGATAGCTCGAGAGTAAAGAAGACTCGCGTAATAAATGCCGAGCTTATCGACCAACATCGGTATAGCTTACTCGAGAGTAAGAAGGGCGGGACTGTGTAAGAACACTTCTGATTGGACAGCGGAGACACTCGGCAGTTCACGAGATCGAACCTCGGCTTCCCACGTTCTCAGTAGCATAATTTCAATCTTATTTTTAAAATACTTACCGTAATTCAAAAATTCTGAAACACCTCTCCAAAATTAAGAAATTTTTGGAGTAATTTAAATGGATTATTGAATTAAAAGAAAGGTTTTTAAAACTGGGGAAATCAGTGCTTCCTAAATTATGTTATAATAGAATACCAAAAGTAATATTTGCGGGGCGCCATCTATGAATATGAACACGAACTCAAAACGTAAATCAGTATTACTTTGAACGTTTCTTTACTAGTTAATTGTCTTTATTTTTAAAACTAAATCAAATGCACATGATTACAAATGAAATGAATCACCTAAATATAGCTTAAAAGGTTTGTATTTTCACACATTTAACCTTAATTCTCTCTACTAACATATTGCCGGCGGCCATTTTGTTTACTTAAACCAGGTTTTACTCGGCAAAGTTGAGGGGTCACACAACGTAGGTTTTACCTTGGTTTTACTCGGGAGTAAGACTGGTCGATAACGTTAACGCTAGGATGCGAGGTTTTACTCATACTTTCGGTTTAACTCGCAATGGTCAATACGGCTGTTAGAAATTCACATCTTTCATTAACATTGGGAAAAAATAATTACATTGAACAAATTGATAATATTTCTAAGTGCTTCTAAAATAAAGCATCAGTATAACACCGAGAAACTAAGACATTTCTCCTGAACCAATTGATGTCCCGCTAACAAAAAACACACCGTAGCTATACCTCCCATCCAATCAGTTTCAACATCAACAATTTTCAGTCACCAGTAGAAGAGCCAGTAAAGCCGTGGGGAGCCTAGTGGTTAAGGCATTGGCTTCGGGATCGGAGGGTCCCGGGTTCGATTCCCGACACCGCTGAAGACCCACCGAGTATAAGCGGAGTACGTGCTCGTTAAAATCTGTGGGTCCGAAAGTCCTGTGGTCCGTCATGGCGCAGTTTACCACGGGTCCAGGTGTCTGGAGACTATTTCCCTCCCCTTCAGAGCATGGCAAAATTGTGGAGGTGGTGATAGATGTCGAGGCTTAAGTCGGACTCCTGCCATTTCATGGACCTCACTTTCTCAGGAGCCGCACCCCCCTTTGCCTTAATTCCTGTACGCTTTGCGGATGGAGCTTGGATATTCCAAGTGGCATAAGAAACAACAACAACAGAACTAACATATATTTCTATGGTGTCACCACTACATTTTAAATAATTTGCTAGAAGTTACTTTTCTACTGCTTAAAACAGACCACTGATTAAAAGGGGAGGGTATTCAGTGGGGTATCCGGTTTCGATTTAAAAGGAGGCGGCGTGCTCGGCATTCCTTTTTCAAAGGTCCGGGTGCCGCTAGAAAGGTAGTTTTTTTTTTGGTTGTGTTGTTCCTTGTCTGTCAGGAGCGGTGATTGTTGTTGAAGTGGAGTTGAGGTGTTGTAGGTGAGGAATTTTTTCCCACGGAGACGCCCGTGGAGAGGGCAATCGCACTGATGTTTTTATTACAGCAAATGGAATTTAAATCTGTTAGAGAGGAAAAGGTGATGGGTTTATTAAGTTTACTACGCTAGAATAATAAATGGCAATAACGTGGTTTAGTCGTCTAGAAAACTTGGGATTAGTATTCAGATACAAAATAAAGTCAATAAAATCTTAAATGTTAAAAAAAAGTTCGGATGAGAACATCACAACAAAATAAGAAAATTCCTTAAACTTTACAGCGCGGAAAAAAATGACAAGCTCTTATGAGAAGCAATAGGGACTTATTAGAACTTCAGTTTCAAATTATATGTACTAACATTACCGATACTCAAATATTCGTAAATATCAGTAAATGATTTTTATCTAACGTTTGAATAGAGTGGATATAAAACTAATTTCCAAGTTAATTTTTTACTCAAATATAAAAGAGTATCTAACTTTGTTCATCAATCTCTTATTTAGGAACTACAATGCTCGTACGAGATTTTAAGGTAGAGATAATTTTTCGTAACTTAATGCGGAGTCATTTCTAGCGTCAAAGTCACTCCTTGTACAGGGTGGCCATAGAAAACTTATTTCAAAATTCCCTGATAATTCCAGGTTTTCCCTCATAATCTGGTATGATATTCCCGATATTTTATAAATATAGTAAATTCTAATCTTCTAGAAAACGGGAAAATGACTGTATAATCGAAAAAAAAGAAGAAATATAAATGAGATTAGTATTCCCAGACTTTTATCACAAAGGAACCCTTTTTTGAACATTTGGTTTGCAACTACACTAATTGATATGCATTCGAGATTTTATTCTACAGGAAGGGGAACAGAAATGCACATTTAAAGATTTGAAAATCAGAAAAATGTTGAATATATTTTTAGGGCAATTTTCAAAATTTCCCTGATTGTTATCAGATTTTCTAAAATTCCCTGGTTTTTCCCTGATAATTCCAGGCAGTGTTACTCCTAGGAATTTTTGGGAGGAGTAAAAATACTCCTTCACTTTTTTTAGGAGGAGTGAAATTCAATTGTGAGAAATGAAATATGGAAATAGCATTAACTATATACAGAGTCAAATTTTCTATTAAAAACGCTTACTTTTTAATAGATAATATAAAATTGAAAAAAAAAATGTGAGGATGCTTTTTTGGGTTTTAACAATTATAGCATATGTTAAGTATTAATATTAAACATTATACATTATATACGGTGCATTTTTTAAGCTAAACCATTGTGAAAATCAAAGAGTGAAAATACTCCTTGCTAATTTTTTAAAGAGTATTTCCGATTTTCAAGGAGTGAAATACTCTCTCAGAGGAGTTAAAAATATCTCTGATTCCAGGTTTTTTAATTTTCCCTGACAATTCCAGGATTTTAAGGTTTTCCAGGTCCGCGACCACCCTGTTGTAAGTCCTGTGGATCTGTCTGTCTGTGGCTTGGGGGGGGGCGATCACCCCAAACTCCCGCTACTGCCGATGCGGCCCGACCAAAGCATTTTCCATTCACAAAAACGCGCCACTACTACAAACCCCACGTTTTTTCATTCACAAAACCTCTACCGTTTGCTCAGGGCGATAAGCAGCACGGCAGCAATTCGCCAATCCATTCCGTTATTATTCCTCCCAGATAAGGCCCTTACCTGGCCTGTCGATGCATCTTTTTTGCGCAACGGGGAGCATCATCATCAGCGGCATTCTTGCTTTTTTGGGCAGGAGGAGGGCGAAGTCCAATAATGGTACTGTGCTTTCCTCGGCTTGTTTATGAAGCATTGTGTACGAGGAATTTCTTTGTTATCTGCCTTGGGATGGATTTTGGTGTTCTTCTTATTATAGGGATTTGCGGTGATAACATGTTGTGCTATTTCGCGTGTTTGCAGAGAAAAAAAGATGATAACGGGCATGCAATATCCACATTGAGTATGTACGTGGAGTGACCTTATATGACATTAACTATAAAATATTACATTTGATGCACCAAGGTTCAATTCCTTACACCAGGGGTTCCCAACCTTTTTGCACCTGCGTACCTCTTGACTTTTTGAGAAATTTTGGCGTACCACCAGACCTAAATATTTTAATAAACGTATAATATTTTACTCTTCTAAAAGTGTTTTTTTGAATTAAATTACTGAGAAAACTTCATATTTAATGGTTAGATATTTGTAACATGCTTATAATAAAGGAGAAATAAAAAGATGAAAATGGTATAAATCTACAGTTTTATTTATTATATACCCATAGGTCTAAAAACATACAAATGAAAAATTAGTACAAACTCAGCAAAAAATTAATCATCATGATCATACATTACTGTCCTCGTTTTACATATATCGCTTTGACTCACGCGTACCACCGGTTGGGAACCCCTGCCTTACAGTAACTCCAGCAACTCTTAGCAATACAATTCAAGCAAATAAACTTTCATCAAAGTATTTAATTCACCGTGCAGTGATTGGTTTGCACGACGATTATTCAAATAAATAAAAAGAAAGATCCAGAAACAATTATTGATAGGCCCGAATTAAATTTAATATATTAATTTCTTTTACTTTTATACTGGTGAGTACAACAGGTTCGGATCCAGAATGGCTCCAGGGAGGAAGGCAGTTTTCAGACCATCAACCTTTACCCTTTCAGACAAAATGTCAAATTTTTCTGATTTTCTAAAAAGTATCATTCAAGATCCCCTTGTGGTACCGCTGTGGGGTATATGGGTCCTCCCCCAGAAATTTTTTTTGAAATTTTACCTGTAAAAGTAGGGTTTTAACTCATTTTGAGAACTTTTTTTTTTGGGGGGGCAAGGGGGGCACTGTCCAGAGTGTCCCCTTGGATCCGCGCTTGAAGTACTTACAACTGATTTCGGCAACTATCACGCTAAGCAAAATTCATGCTCAGAGACCGTTTGATTGGACTAAAACAATTTTGGACAGCTCAAATATAACCTTAAAACACAAAAAAATGGCATATACCCCACAGAGAACACTGCACACTTTCACACCTAACCCTTGCCTTTAAATTTTTTTCACGAAAGCCATATGTATTCAAAACCCATTATTGGCTGCTTACCACTCACACAGGGGGGTGGGAACGAAAAAGAATGGAACCCAGCTTCCTCCGACACGAAAACCGCGTCATACAAGTATTCCATTTTACTTTTTAAAAAAATTCATTTCGAAACGGCGATGAACCCCTATCCCCCATAGCGTGCACTCTTTGATGTCACGTGACCGTCTCATTACGCTTCCGGCAGACGATTTTTTTTTAACCGTCCCTCCCTTTGTTTCGGCCCACCCCTCGTTCTTTGTGCGTTCGAGAGGCTCCGATTGGACAGATGGTGCTGGGTCTGTCAGTTGGGAGATTCCAATTTGAAAAATTGGGGATTTTTGGGTTTTGATATAATAAGTGGAGGGAAATTCGATTTCGGAAACTCGAAAACCATTGGAAAAATTGATGGTTTATAAATAAATAAATAAATAAATTTATTTCCATCATACAGACAAAAAAATCCATTTACATGAGGAAAACAGAGGAAGACACCGAATACATACACATACATTCAAATTACAATAAACATTAAACAGAAAATTACAAAAATGACTGAATTACAAATTGTTAATGTAATCAAATTGAAGTTTTTTAAAACTATCAAAGAATACGTCACTGTGCTCTGGTAAGTGATTTATTATTTTTATGAATTGTATTATTGTTTGTTTATTTAAATATGATTTGGAATAAAAAGGTTCTTTTAAAATTTTGCTATTTCTTGTATTATATGGGGGAACATGTATATTTATTTGATTTAATATAAAAGGACAATCAATATTGTTATGTAAAATATTATGGAAAAACTTAAGAATAATAAGTGATCTGCGCTGTTCAAGTAAGATTGGGGTTTCAGAATTGGTACAATTGAATTTAAAAGATAAATATCGTAGAAAATTTTTTTGCACTTTTTCAATTATATTTTTATTGGATATGCTTGTGGGGTTCCAGATCACAGTGCCATACTCTAGTATCGGACGAACTAAAATATTAAAAAGATTTAAAATCACTGATATACTACTAAAATTTCTTGTTGATCTTCGCAACATTCCCAAACATTTACTGGCCCTCAAAGTGATGTCCTGAATATGAGCGTTAAAATTAAAGTTTGAATTATAGATGATACCAAGATCCCTGATGATAGATTTTCTGGATAATATGATATTATTTATTTTGTAACTATATAAAAAAGGATTTGATATCCGAGAGAAAGTTAAAATAAAACATTTGTCAATATTGAGTGACAGTTTGTTTCTCTCACACCAAACAGTTAGGTTGTCAAGTTCAGTTTGTAGACTATTTATATCATGTAAGGAAGATATTTGTTTGACGATTTTCAGATCGTCAGCAAAGAGTAAAGATGATTCAAAAATTGAAATTATATCATTCACGAACAGATTAAAAAGCAGGGGACCAAGAATTGACCCCTGAGGGACTCCTGAGGTACCATAATAAGGATCGGACAAAGAGTGATTAAATTTTACATAAAGAGGCCTATTTATGAGGTAAGACTGTAACCAGTTGACAGCGCCCTCACAAAAACCAATATTTTCTAGTTTTAAAAGCAAGACCTCATGGTTTACAGTGTCGAAAGCCTTTCTAAAATCAGTGTATACGACATCGAGTTGTTTACCTTCATTTAAAGCATTTGATATATAACTGTTAAGGCACAAGAGATTAGTAGAGGTTGACCTCTTTTTTGTGAAACCATGTTGATTAGGAGAAATTATTTCATTGACTTGAGAAGATAGTTTACAATGTATGATACTTTCGAAAACCTTAGAAAAACTTGAAAGAATAGCTATTGGTCTATAGTTAGTGATGTCAGATTTTTTTCCCTTTTTGAATATTGGTACTATTTTTGAGGTCTTCCAGACATCGGGAAAGGTATTGGTTTTTAAGGAAAGATTAAAGAGAATAAGTAAGGGATATACAAAACCCTCCATATTTGCCTTGATGACATAAGGGGGAATCAAATCAACACCCACAGAACAAGTACTCTTTAGTTTTTTTATACTGTTTTCTATGTCTTCTGGGGATACAAGATCAATACGAATCAGGTCTGGAGAGGCACGATAAGTTGAATTTATTTGACATATATTTTGATCATTTAAATCTTTATAGACACTTGAAAAATACTCCCTAAAAGCGCTGGCTATCTGCGGATCATCGAGAAGTTCAATGCTCCCATAAAACATTTGGTTAGAGGAAAGGGATTTCTTTTCATTACGGTAATAAGACCAGAAAGTTTTGGGATTTGATTTTATAGATCTTTCAATATGATTTATATGTTGTTTGCGAGTGTCACGAATGTCACTTTTTATGGATTTTCTAATAGTTCTAAAACGTTCTAGATAAGTTAGGTCATTAGTTTTTTTATATTTGTTTAGATATGAATTTTTTAGCTTGATATTTTTTATTATAGATTTAGTGAACCAAGGGGGGTATTTTCTTTTACGCGGGGTATTTTTGGGTATCGAATTATCTAGTATTTTGTACAGCATCATATAAAATTGTTCTACAGCCTCATTAATGCAAGTATATTGATTTAAGAAATTCCAATCAGTCTCTAATATAAGTGAATACAGTAAATGAAAATTTGCTTTCTTAAAGTTATAAGATCTGTTTTCACTCTGACCCAAGCTAGACTCTTTAATTTCAGGGAAACTATTGGTTTTGGTTACTTCTATCAGTAAAGCCGGGTGGTAGACATCTTCTTTAGAAATGGGAAGTACAGGCTGTGTTACATTTACATTATAATTGGTTAGTCTAACTAAAACAAGATCTAATATTCTTTTCATATGGTTAGGGATTAAGTTACTCTGTATGAATTTATGCAATTGAATAAACACCAAAAAATCATGAGAAGTAGCCGTATTTTCAAATTGATCAGATTTCCAGTTTATACTGGGCAAGTTAAAATCCCCAACAATAATAACATTTGAGGCACTTGTAAAATATTTGTCAATAATATCGTAAAAATTTTGAAATAAAATAGGACCTGCTGATGGAGGGAAGTAAATGCAGCAAAGAAATAAATAAGCAAAAGAATTAATAAACAATTTGATCCATACACTCTCACCATCATGTTCAAAAACAGATATTAATTTAGCTTTAAACTGCTTTTTAATAGCCACCAGGACTCCTCCTCCACGACTAAGATTTGATTGTTCATAATTTCGATCATTACGGAAAACATCATACCTATCATCAAATAAACTATTGTCTGAAAATTCGTAGTTGAGCCAAGTTTCAGTGAGACATATAATGTCGAAATTTTCCGCGAGGGTTGATTCAAATATGTCATCCAATTTTGTTCTCATTCCCCGAATGTTCTGATAGTAGATATTCAAGACTGATTTATTTACTTTTATGGAAGCACTATCTTGGAATATGTGGTGGCCTAGTCAATTCTTAGTACCTTCCGCGTCGTCATTCGCAGGTGAATTTCCAAAAATTTGATCATGTTTTAGCCTGCCATAAAATTTTGAGACGATGCAACCTTCTGGCCATATGTTTTCATCCAACAGTACATTAATCTCACTATCAAGTACTTCTATGTGAAACGAAGAGTAAGTATCGAATTTTGTTTTCATTCTAGTACAAATAAGATGATCTAGTGACAAAGTAGACAAAAACTCAGTCACCTCTCTTGCTTCAGTATGCGGACTCAATCTGGATACAAAAACTGCAGATTTTTTTGGAGATCTTGCGACTGACTTTAACAGTGACGATTGGCGTTTACCACTTAATATAATCTTGGCATTTGAACGAGATTTCACAGCACTCGAATAACTAGGTTGACCTCTCACGCCGCTGTTTATGTATACACTTTTACTTGCATTCTCTGACATGTTTGTTTTGGTGACACTTTCCTGTGGGCTGTTTGTTGTTACCGGTGCATCAGATACAGGTTCAATACCTGATCGGGTGACGGCAGCGTATGTTTCGGATCCTCTATCGGTTGCTGTCACGGAAGTAGGCTTTGCCATGCAAAGGTTTGTTTCCAAGCTTTCAAGTCTTACATTCATTTCAAGCTTCATACGAGTAAGTTGATCGTTTAAGTTTCCCAATTGGGATAGAACTGCTGCTGATGAAAGTGAAGAAATTTCATGCTTCACCAGGAACTCCTCGTGCCTCTCAAATGACTCGGATATTGTATTTTTAATCTTGATAAAATCAGTTCTGTCCCCAGCGCTACTAGATTTTCTTTCGCATACTCTCGAAAATAAGTCATAGAGCTGATCAAGTTGAGAATTCAAATATTCAGAATCAAACACTGGAGGTGTAGACTCAGACAAAGACATAACGCCCAAAAAAAAAGTCAAGTTTAGGATTTGACAACGCGGCTATAGCCCCGCGGACTGGCTGTGTTATATTTAGTTTTTCAGTATTTACTGAGAAAAGGAAGCGATTTCATTGCCTTAAATTTTTGTAATTAACTGAGGAGATGAGTTAAGAAGAAATATTGTGGATACTTCTAAATCCTTTGTTAGCCCTTCAATTTTAGTTTCATTAATAACAAATATTGTAAGAAAGTAGATTATAAAATCTTAAAATGAATCATTCTAGCCAGGTGTTTCTCAAACTTTTCATGCCATACCCCCTTAAACCGAAAAAATTATCATTTTACAAGAATTCGTAGTCTTTGTCAAGTCAATGCTCATCTGTCTTCTTATTGGTCGAACAAAATTATTTGATGATGCTATTCTTTTTTCTTGAGAACTTTAACTAATCACGGTAGAGATGAGGAACGGCACAACTAAGACTACAGATACTTATTAATCCCCTCTACTCGTAGAGCCTTAACTAGACTATAGTTTCTTTGAGGGCAAATTTTGGCTCCCTAAAAGTTTTTGTACATTAATTCCACGCTTATATTATGTTGTATGTAGCTTTAAATGAACTGAATAAGTTAAATTTAAACCTGTTCACATAAATAACATTTTTAAAATAAGTTTCTAACACTAATTTTAGACACATCACTCTTTAAAAACTGTTGTCACGGATGTTACAGAGCTAATTTTGTTTAAAGTCAGTTCTAGTGTTTGGACAATGGACTCTAACCGCCTATCTGGTTCGAGACTATAAAAGTCAGGTGACGGTGGTAAACAAACTCTCACTATTAAATCATATCTCACTACAAACTCTACTAGTGTAGTTAGTATCTGTGGTAACCAATTGCAAGTAGCTCAGTAGGACACGTGTTGGTTCTGTGTGACGTCAGACGGGTTGAGTCCATTCCAAACTAAAGTAGAGACTAGAAAAACTAGTATTTGACATCCTAAATTAGTTTAAAATTAAAAGTCACAAAAGGATGCAATCCACATCGGGAAAGGAGTTCAATAAAATGTAACAACTTGTTACAAGGGAGCGAAATACCTGAAAATTGTGTGTATACTATAAGTAAATGGATCCAAACCAGAACATGTAAACCAACGGTGGGCAACCTCCGGCCCGCCACGTCATTTGGTCCGGCCCGCGGAACATTTTAAAAATTGTACTCAAAAATCACATATTATTCTAGTCCAGATTTTTGTAACTTTAACATTATAATTTTTGTTTCTAATCAAAATATTAATCTATTGTAGATTAATGTAACTAACTTTATAATTATTGTTTGTAATATTATTCTAGTCCAGATCAGAGGCGGATACAGGGGGTGGCACTCTGGAAAGTGCCCCCCTTGGACCCAAAAATCATTCATAAGTACGAAAAAAAGTCCCAATACTCAAAATGAGTTAAAAACCTACTTTTACAGGTCAAATTTCCAAAATTTTGACATTTTTTTCAAAAGATAAAGATGAATCCTAATCTGTTAAGACTAAAAAAGAAATCGTTCTCCAAGTTTAAAAAAATTTTATTCTAACCAGCTCAATGCATTCAATCTTTAACGCATTAGGTTATTCCCTGGCTCACTTGGTTCATATTTCACCATTATCGAACATCCATTAACCTTGTCATTAAAATACAATAAAAAAACCACCTCCTCCCAAAGAACAAAACAACAAGCGCCACACCACAAGAAGCCATAACCGGGAGGAGGACACAGCTTACAACAATCGCCCCTAATTACCGCCTCGGCACCTTAAGGGGCATTTACAAGGCGCGAAAGGCGATGAATTATTACACTACCGCACACACAAGTGCCCTGTGCTATACAACGACCCATTGTCATTGGGCGAATTAGCGGAAGTCCGACGCTTAATAGCCACCAATCAATTACCGCATTTTGCAGGTTTTTATACGGATTGGTCTAACAATGGGGGTAGAAGTTTCTGTTGTTTGAGGTTTCCTCATCATCACATTTGCATTTTTGAATGGGTGTGGTAAAGGGGCGGATTTTGGCTTTTTGGAGACGGTGATTTGGGTTTTTTTGTTAGGTGAGAGGTTGCGGAAAGAAGTATCGTCGCTTAAGGAGCATCACGGTGTAGCTAGAGAGAGGAAAATAACGTAACTTTTTTTTTAACGTGGCATTGCTTGTGCGGTTTAAAACTGACAGCTGACAGCCGAGGCAAAGTTTTGAGTTTGAAAATCGGACATGTTCTTGTTAAATTTAAATATTAAATTTTATTGAATATCGATCTTTAGTGTTATTGATACTACTGAGCGATATGGTTGTACTCAAAGAAATTCTCTTATCATTTAGTGGTGACTGATGGTGAGGTCGGAAAATTACAAGTTCCGGGTAGGTTTATCCAAATTTATATGCATATTTTAGAGATAACTTAAAAATAATGAAATGTGGCACTGATGAATAAATTTAAAAAAGGAGGAACATAAATAGTAATTTTATAAGATTTACTCTAACTAATAGAATTCGGTTAAAAAAGAAATAAGTTAAGTCCACTTTTTTAGTAACAAAGAATGTAATACAGAAAAATTCCAAGCTGGAATTCGGATGATCCACAATCTAGCGCAACCAGGATTACCGAGCGGTCAATGGAGAACATAAATAACTATGAAAATTATGCAAAGCAGCAGTCACACAGGCGAGTGCTAAGGGAAGTAAAAACGCTCTTCGACCGTCATTAACCGCAGTCGTCACACATTCCTTCACATAATGAGACAAAATGGGTATTTAGCTTTACTACTTTTGGATAGACGATCCATCAAGCAAAGGGCATCGGAGGCGCAAAAAAGGAGATTCGAGAAATTTTTTTTCTTCTTGCCGTTTGGCATGTTAGAGCTTCTAATGAATGCGAGAATGGAACGTTTTTCTTGGAATTTCGGTTGGGTGGAGGGATTGCACTAACTAACTAAATAAAAACTGTTTTTAAATGCGTTTTCGTGTTGCAATGATAAGGATGAAGATATTGGTGTCAGAGTTACATCCATGGTTACATCAAGAGTACACCTTTGTAGAATGATATAAGTAGAAGGTTGTAATGTGATAGTTTCTATCTAAAAAGAAAGCGGAAAAAATTATCCTCACTTGGGGTTATATACTGCAGACAGAATTGTTATATATTTTACTGGTGAGTGCAAAATAAAGTACAGTAAAGCACCGTTTATACGACTTTTCCATTTACGTCGTTTTCGCCCAATTCCAATAGTCCCAATTCATTCCTATTCATTTTAATGCATAAATATTTCGTTTATACGACGCCCAGTACCAGTTATACGTCGTTTACCACTGTCTTAAAATTTGAAAATATTCAGTATCAGTTGTCAGTTTATCAAAAACCCACATTCACTCCAGTAGTTACTGCCACTTAATTGAAAGAAAAATTTATTTTAACACAGCGCAGCTAGAGTTAATAAAATTATGACGCGTGAAGAAAATGTTGGTTGAGTTGAGAGGTAAGGGGAAATCGAAACTCTTTCCTGTAAATTCGATAACTTAGAATCTGAATTCTTATCCCATACAAAATCTGTTATAATCGTATAGTCAGAAAAAAAAACTGACAATAAAAAAAAAACTTTGAAAAGAAGTAGTAGCCACGCAGATTTTGCTCAAAACTTTTGTTCAGAGTTTATTACCTTCACGCCTTCACCCCTGAAATTCAGTGGAAAAAATCCGTTCCATAACAATCGCAACAATACTTCAGGCCGTCAAAAGTTTTTCTCCTGAAGGTACATAAGTTACGTTACCGTTATCAAACCTTTAACAGTATAACTCAAATATAAGGCTGAAATAAAGAGCTTAATATTACTACAAATTTTCCTCTCATATTAAAATAATTTTTAGTAAAATTTTAACTGGTAAGTATAATTACAGTAATTAAATTTCAATTTCTGTTCGATCTTATGCTAATGGTTGGTTTTTGGGACAATGGACCACTGGTCGAGGTGCCTGGCTATTTAACCCTCGGGTGGGTTTACATTACATTCATCAACAAGAAAGGTTGGTTTGTTGGTTGGTTGATTGGGGTTTAATGGCGCGAGGTCCATAAAAACGGACAAAAGCGCCTTCGACAAGAAAGGACCAACGCAACCGTAACGTCAAAAACACAAGAAAGTTTCCTATCGTTCTATTCATCTATCTATCTGGTTCTTAAACCTACAATGTACTACACGAGTCAAAAAGCTTAAATTTTAATTTGTTTTTTTCTCCAACAATCTCAATATTCATCACACGCACGCTCATAAAAAAAAAACAATCCCCTCTTTGCAGAAGAAAAAAACCGCCTCAAAAATCAAATTACACCACCACAGCCCGTTCGTTCGATCCCCCATTATACCCCCATCGGACCAACCTTCCGAAAAACGCCCGCAAAAATTAAAAAAAATCGTCTGCGTGACGGGTTCAAATTCGTGAAAAACCCGCAGATATTCATTAGGGTCTTTTAGGCCTTTTCCCATGGCGAGATTGGGAATCCTAATGAAATTTTCCGGAGAAGGAGATTTTTCTGGATAAATAGGGGGGATGTTATTGATCCGGGGAACACGTGTTAGGGGTGTCGTCGTCAAGAGGGGTTGATCTTCTGAGGGGGAACAAAGAATATTGTGAGTCAGGAGCTCATGTTTGAAAATATTCATTTTAAGTATTATCACCGTACTATTTGTTTTATTTCGAAGTTTGATTCGTAATATCATATGGTCAATCGTCTAATACCAGGGTTTGAGTAAGGTTTTCGTCTATGTTGATGATTAAATTTGATCTATAACTTTAAAAATCGGGTCTCATTTAAGAATAAAATCTAAAATCGATCTTCAGTGTTATGTATTCGATTAAAATTTATATGCCATTCTATCAATAGACAGTAGACAAGACACCTCTCGAACGGATAACGACTTTTATACATGGTTATGGGTATTGATTATGGTATTGATAGTGAAAAATGTCCGAGGTAGTCTCAAGACACTTGACAAATAAGTTTTCATGCTTTTCCAAACTACAAATGAAGTTGGCCTTTTAGTGTATTTGATATTATTTAACTTTAGAGTGGTGAGTATGTTCACTACAGTCTCAACCTTGTAAGTATGAGTTATATACACGACAGCAACGTTTCTTGAACCCAGTATGTCACAAATGTGGAAGGAGAAATCGGTAAACATGAAGCCTGTTGGGTTGCTAGGACAAGTTTCGGTACGCAAATCGTGATTGAAAAGCACTTATAATTACATGGGTTTAACAAAATAGTCATATTTTAAAACTGACGTGTTCTTCATTTCACTCAAATTCAGACACCACGATGAGAACTACTTTTTTGTTTGTGACGTCATAGGGTCAACATAAGTTGCTCTCTAGTATAATACCAGGGTTTGAGTAAGGTTTTCGTTTAAAAGTCAATGTTGATGATTAAATTTGAATTATTTTATAACTTCAAAAATCGGGCCTTATTTGAGAATAACATCTAAAATCGATCTTCGGTTTTATTTATTCGATTATAATTTATATGTCATACATATTATCAATAGACACCCCGCGAACGAATAACGACTTTTACATGGTTATGTGTTATTGTAGTGAAAAATTTCCGAGATAGTCTCATGACACTTGACAAGAATTTAAAAAAATTTTACTAATTTACTAATTATAATTAAAGTTGGCCTTTTAACTGTATTTGATATTATTTAACTTTGGAGTGGTGAGTAAATTCACTACAGTCTCAACCCTGGAAGTATGAGTTATAGTTGTATTAACACTGCACCCAGTGTAATTACTAGGATTTTTTTGGAGGAGTAAAACTACTCCTTGACTTTTTTTAGGAGGAGTGAAATACGGAAATAGCATGAACAACATATACATATACGAAAACCGCAATCAAACTCCCAAAGCATCAGAACAATAAATGAAAAAAATTACTATGGCTGTATGAAACACAATTAAAAAGTGTGATAATTAGGGTGCCGAGGCTTTTGGCAATTGGCTTTGGCCAGAAGTCGGCCAAAAATGTCTCTCCGCTGAGATCAGTTGGTGTTTTGAGAAGAAAAATATTATTTGTTGATTTCGGTGGGGCAAGGTGCATTTTTTAAGCTAAACCTTTGTGAAAAATTGAAAGAGTAAAAATACTCCTGGCTAGTTATTTTAAAGAGTATTTCCGATTTTCAAGGAGTGAAATACTCTCTCAGAGGAGATATCTAGAGGAGAATATCTCTGACTGCACCACTGTTCAACTGTGCACATTGGGATATAAAAAAAACACCGCGGAGATAGATGGCATCATAACCGACGAAAAAAAATCCTCAAAAGCCGGCAAACACTTGTTATGGCTCCATCATTTACGGGACAGCGTCCGCAATCCAAGGAAAAGTCCGGAGTCCGCAAAAACAGGGGTTTTACAACCCGCGCCGCACTCTCGGGAGCGGGAATAATTTATGAAACGGGAGCCGCCAGTCGTAAAAATTTCTCCCCCCCCCTCCAGAAAAAAAAAACCGGGAACGAAATTCCGGGAATTAGATTTGGGAGTGCGAGTGGGCAATCGCTCCCGTTTTTTGTTGGAGAGTTTTCGAATTATTCCCCTACTGGTTTTGTTTTGTCCCTGGATGCGACGCCGGGCTCTAATTTGAGTTTCCGGGAGATCCCGGAATTTTCGGGAAAAGTTCCCGGAGCAGAACAAAAGGGGAATCCGATGGGATTCGGAACACAAAGGCCATTATTCCGGGTATTTCTGGAACTGCGGGGAGACCACCAGAAGTGCACTGTAATGTAACTCAAATGGAAGATATGAGATGAAACGGAAAGTAACGAGAACACTTCTATTGGGTGATATAGGATAATAAATTTAGCAGAGAGGATAAGTTATGGAAGGAATGATGTAATGTTATAGAGAAATAACGTTAGTAACGTTTGCTCTGGATGGAATTGAATAACTTGTTATTCAATTACAACTATAGTATTATTATTTCGGATACGACGAATTCAGTTTTTTAATCATTTAAAATTAAAGTTATATCTATATAACATTGGATTTTGGTAGGTACACTTATTGTGTAGTGATTGTGTTCTGAATATGTTCGAAAGTGCTGGAAATGTGTTCTATCCAGGAATGTGTTCTAAAAATAGTGTTGCGAAATCCGTTTAAAATTTGAAAATGTTCTTAAATTTGTATCGAAACGCTATTAGAACACATTTTCTGACTCTGAAACTTTTTAATAAAACTTTTATACATCTCTATTACCTTTACTTTTTATTATTATCTTTGTTATCATACAACACAATCACAACATAATCGAAACAAAATCGAAACGCTTTTGATTAGAAGTGTTTATTACAATTGTGTTTACTTGGCGTTGCAAAAATGCGTTTGGAAAAGGTGAAAGTTTTTAAAAGTGAGGAAAAGTGTTTCTCACATTTCCAGTGTATCCAGTGTTCTTAAATAAACACAACATAAAACTTGTAATTGGGTATCGAAAATTATTGAAAAGGAAAATGAAACTTATTATACTGCTACGAAGTTATTTTCACTGCGTTGTCAGTGCAACTATCGAGAGACGTTTTCCCTGCATACGAAATACACTAAAGGAAAAACCCGTTTTACAGGCTGTATACTTGAACATTGTAAAAACAAACAAAACGAAAAAAAAAAATCAGTCTAGTAATCAAATTTCCAAACTGTTTAGAGGGAGTCTTTGAATCATCATATATTTTTAAATAAAAATTCACTCTGAATTATGAAAATCTCAGTGTTTTTTGTTAACGAAAAGCACAGAAAAAAAAAGGAATTTCCACTGCGACCACTCACTTACTCAAAATTTACCGTTCACTTTAAATGAATTTTTTTTTTATTTTGAAAATTAAGCTCAATTTAAAATTAAACAAATTTTAATGTTAAATATGTAACTTATCTAGTCAACATCCATTTAAAAAAAAACCGAAGTACTTAATTAATATTACATCCAATAGAATGAAGATGAAATTTTCCCTAAACCCCCTAAATGTTTCCTGTCATGCCATTTGAATCGTCTGTTAAATAAAAAAGGGAGTAAGTCCAAAAAGTAGGTTTTGAGGAAAAAACAACTGGCATAAGTAACGGGAGTTTCATTGCATAGTACCCAATTTTTATTGAAAATTCAGAACCCTATTTAGAATGCAAAACAATCATCAAAAATAAATATATAGGTATATTCGAACAAAAATATTGAACAATTGAAAAAGAGTTGATGGGGAAAATTGAAAAAAATCTTACAAAACCACTGTAATTGATAATTAAATTATATTTCTGCTTAGTTCACAGCACAAAAGTAAAAAATAGAAAGAACAAGACAAATAAAATACAAAACGTATATGAAACGGAGTCTTTAAGGTAGTTAAATGAATATCAATGGAGTTCAACATTCACTGGATAAAAAAAGATAACAAATCATTAAATTTAAAACAGATTTTGTTTTGGCTTAGTTTACAGCGCAAATCATAAGAAAGGAAAGAGAAATCAGCTTAAATTTCAAATTAAATAAACATATACAACGAATGGAAAACGATTTCCTTCTTTGCACTCATGTGTAGAGTGAAGAAAAGAGATTTTTTTAGTACAAAAAATTAATTTTCTTTTTTTTTTGTGCCTTTTTTCTTTTCAGGGGTCGATCCAGGTAAAATTTTTTGGGGCCCATTTTGTTGGGGGCCCATTGTTTTTGTGGAAAACTGAAGCCAAATTACATTTGAATTTTTCAAATTATCGTAAAAAAAACATATTTTTGATTTGAAACAAACAAGATTTTGTGAATGTTTTCTTGCAAATAATCATAAAAGCTAATTTGAATTTTGTAAAAGGGTCGTTTTTATAAACTTGAATTTTGTGAAGGGGCCGTTTTTAGGGGGTGGAATTTTGTGAAGGGGCAGCAAAAGGGTCCCAATTTTCGGATGGATCGACACCTGCTTTTTCAACTGACGATTCAATTAATAGACGGCCCCGCATCATAATAAAATAATAATGCAGCAATCCAATTGAACAAGCACGCGTACAGGCTCCGACGAACGCGATAAAACCTATGATAAAACCACGCAGCAGCGATAATAGCACTTCACACGAGCGATGCGCCGACAGACAGATAGCTCCCTCCCTTATCAACGGCCGTCAGTCACGTGGGATCCAGGTGAGCGAGTTCAGATGGCGGGATCTGGCAGCCATTGATTTTTTGAGTAAATGGCGCTTCCGGAAAAAGAGGAAAGGTGCCTGCTGATGGGGTTATGATTTGTTAACTTTTTTAAGTAGGTACACTGCAACTTGGATAGATGAAGCTGAAGGGACCACTGAAAAACTTCTACATAATGTCAGATTAAGGAAAAGAGGTTACTTTCTAAATTTCTACTTAACAGCCACCTGTTCTATTCAACAGGGATTAGAGTGGCTAAAAAACAAAAAGTCTGAAACTGTCATATGATCAACAGTATTTATACGCTATTTAGCTTTAAACCTAAGTTAAGAATAAATTCGAAAAATTAGTAATAAAAAGTGTATAACATTAATTTAAAAAATAAAAAAAAATTCTTACAGTTTGAAATTAAAAATTTTACCATTTAGTAATGAACTGAAAGAAATAAAACTACACATTAGAAAGAATGGCTCATTGAATGATTCCAAAAGTATGAAGAGGAATTACATTAAATTATAAATGAAAATTCATTAGAAATCATAAAAAATAGGGTGTCTGATCAAGTTAAGATTTTCCCAATCAAGTAAAAGGGGAGAAATAAGTAAAAAAAGTATTTTAGAATCTTGGAATATGATGTTAAAAATTTGAAACTGATTATTCCTGACTGCAAACCAAACAAAAAACTTAAGCTGTTACATTAAATTGTCACAAATATGAAAATTTACCATATAAAAGAGCCTCAACTTGAACTGAGAAAAATGCAATTCTCAATCAAAAATTTCAGTTTACAAGCCATCTTTTTCATAAAGTAAAAAATTTCATGAAATGCTCAAAAAAGTCTGAAAATCCTCCAAAAGTCTGAAAAATCTCATCCTTGATAAAATAATAGTAACTTGTTCTGAAATCGTGGTTTACAAATGACATGGTGATTGGTGAATGATCATTCTGAGACTGACTTGGAAAAGTAGTAACATTTGTTTTATGATTTCGATAATGATTTTATATCGATGAAATGGATTAATCAATGGCAAAATATCGTTATGATCTCAAAATGTTTGATTTAATAGAAAGTTCAAGGGACCGAGAGAATTAATTCGATTAATCCAAGATTTCGACGTTCAAGTAATCCAAGTTGCATTGTACCTAACCTTGCAAATAAAGAATTTTTGTCTTATTTTAATAAATTCTTGTAAAAACCTCCCACGCCCAAAGTTTTATGTGCATTAGGAATTACAATTTCACAAAATGCCAAATTACATGTTATATCAGAGGCTGACGCATTGAAAGGCAAGAAATAAAAAAGATAGTTTTAATTTGTGGATTAAAGTTGATGAACTTGCTGCTCAGAAGTTCATTTCTAAGAAATTAAAAAGATTTCTAAATTGTTTCAGTATTTCGACTTGATGCATCTAATTAGACACGTGAGGTTTATTTTTCACAAACTTTGATATAATCGGTGCTTATAATGATGGAATCACAAATTAGAACTTTAATAATCCTCATACAGGCATTCAATTCGTCCGTCTTAAAGTCATGAGGAATAAGAGTAATTTCTACCCAAAACTTGATTCAACACATTCAAAGAGAAATAACATTTTTGTACTCACAAATGGCGATTAGCATCAAGCAAAGGATGAATGATCTTACCTGAAAGAAAAGATAAAACGTTAAATATTATAATAACTAGTATATTAATTACTGTATCTGTGAACAATATATAATATCATATATATCAATCTCATCATCATCATATATATATATATATCATATATATAATATCAATAATATATAATCATGCTTTCAGAAATAAAGATGGGGTTTTAAGTTATCATCATAAATGTGGAAACAGTTTTGAAATTTTCAAAAATTCACTTTTTTTGCAAGGATTTTTTATGTGATAAATCTTAATTCTCAAACAGTTCTCAGTTTTTTGAAGAAAAAAAGTCATTTATTAAGATCAAGAAAAAAGAAGATAGTTTTCCCATATCAAAAATAATGCGTATGCTCCCAGGAAGTACAAACTTTTTTTGATACATATATACTAATTCTAATATAATATTACCAGCCACCATTGATATAAAGAGGCTTTATTTAAACACTTCTTCGTGTCAGAATTCCTAATTGAATTAAATAGAGCACACTAGGTGTATATTTTTTTTAAACCTTTTTACTGGTGGCTTTAACCTATGCTTTAACCCTTTTAGTGTTAGCCACCGGAAGCTCTCTGTATTATAGGTTTCAATGGCTTTCTCAAGCGGCTTATGACAGAAAGGGTTAAACTAACCAGATCTATCTATAGGCCGCTAAACAGAACCTGCTACAAAGTGAGACCCCATCAGAAAGTGGGCACGCTGGAAATTAAAATAAAAGCACTCTAAAAAACACTTTTATTAAAAGGATTTTAATGAAGGCAAGGAAGCTAGTTATTAAGCAAATAATTTCATCTTAAGAATTGAGGAAGAATAAAATATCGATATGTTTATATAATCATAAGTATGCTTAACACTTCATTAGAATAATATAAGCTAATATGTAAAGAAAATTAGAACAAATTTAGACAAGTTAACATCTCTTGTTAAAATATATTACTATAGTTAGTACACTCAATTTCACTTTTCGTATAAAAAACAAGAAATGCTTTTTTGTTACTTTTAGAACGTTTAACAGCAGGGGTGTTTTTATGGACAGCAATTACATTGCAACTAGCTTACAATTTTACAGCGTTAACCCTATGAACAATACCATGAATTCAAGAAGGTTTTTTCAAGAAGGTCATCAAAATATTACTATTCATCAACAACATTACATTTTAATTCTAAATCATTCGGTTAGGGCCACCGTAAACTTTTCCGCTGGATGTAATAAAGCAATTTGCGGCCGGACCACCAGCAGTTTATCTCCCCTATCTCCCTTAATCTCTTTGTATCTCCCCTAGCAATCGCGCCTGAGAGGGGTCGAAAATTGACCACACCAAGACACCGGCGCCATAAACTCAGGTTTCTTCCTGGAGATAAGCGTTTTATTACATCCAGTGGAAAAAGTCTACGGTGCACCTTAACCTCTCATACTTTTTTATAGAATACTAACACACCATTCCTCTGGAATAGATTCCAATCGACACCAAAGGTATACAATTCGCAAAGGTATATACAACCCATCAGACACATAGTAAACCGCGTGTATCACACAGTTCGCTGGGATTACAATCCTCATGGCATCATCATTCCACCCACCCTCGAGGGGCAAACGATAACGACAGGCACAAAGGGGTCGCGAGAAGAATGAGCGGCTTTAATTAAACCCCCCCCCCTCCACACATGAGAGGAGGGGAGCTTGACCCCTCGTGAAATCGCGTAATCCGGCTTGTTCTGCGACATTAACCGCATTTGCATCATGGCAAAGGTTAGTTTTCTGGGAGGATTACTAGGTGTACGCGTCAATACTGCGAGTACTGTCTAGAAATATGTACGGTGGAGAAGTATAAGGTAATAGTACTACTAACAGTGTGAGTATAATTGTATAATGTATACAAGGAAATGGGATAAATTTAAATGAGTGGGTGATAATGCTGTACAGGATGAATACAACGCAATTGTATAATGTTAATACAGTCGACTCAGTGAGTTTCGAGATCACGGTTAATGATATCAATCGGATAATGTTATCAAAATTGACCGGTCCCGATCACTCCTATTAAATTAAACGCAAAATGTATCGTTTTATGTAATCAAAATCTTCTGAAATCACCTAAAACCCTCTTTTTTCCCCGTTAGAAGGCAATTTATAATCATACAAAATGAGTCGTTAATTTATTAGAGTTATGCATATGTTTTACTCTCATATTTTTCTTTAAGAATGTAAAAGTTGCAAAATACATATCAGGTAATCGTTTTTAAATACTTTTTCAATTAGGACTACCTACATGTTGTGATTTTAAAGCAAACACTCGAGATTCTTTGTTTAAAACCATCTAGTATCAAATCGCTTATAGTTTTCAATCGTATATTGTTATCATTCTACTCTTGGACAAAAGTGATCACATTAAACGAAATCTACTGTATAAACATTTTAATTGTGTTTGAATCGATATAGTGAAATAGAATTAAGTTATACGAGTTACTACATATAGTATAGGAACACAATGTAAATGTATACTATACTTATTAACAGCACTATAACTTTATAGGTACAGTAAATGAAGTAGTTATTTTTAATGGTTGAGAAGCCAAGGGACATAATTTATAAAATGGAAAATTCCCGTAAACTATTTTCAACACAAGACAGCCAAACTTTTGACTGAACTTCATCCTAAACTTATTTTTTTACTTAGATAACCTCTTTCATTCATCACTGGGATATTATTTACGTAGCAAGATGCCATAGACCGCTAATTTTAATTATGCTAAAAACAGAATACAAGCTTTAACTAATGCAAATAAAGGAGTGGTTTGACATATGAAACGTTCCTGTCATACTATAATGATTTTTCCCGCATTTGAGCAGTCAACTCGTTCATTCAGAGAAAAAAAGCGTGAGAACATGTTCATTCATAACTTCCTTTCAGAACATCTAATTTCCAACAGTGTTCTTTCAACCACACAGAGCTTAACACAATCAGTCATTTATCACAAAGAAAACTTTCGGTGACTTTATCCTTTTACTAGTACAACATCTATTTTCGTTTTTCCGAAGAGAAAACACTCTCCAGTTTCCACCACGCCTTCCGGACATATTTCCTTCCAAAAAAAAATCCCGAATTTTTCTGACCCAACACGTGCAGCCATTTCGTTTTTTAAAAAAAGCGTTCTTTTCAGAGAAGTTCTGTCTATTTAATACTCAATGACTGCTGCAGATGTTTTCTAGAGGTCCACTTAAAGTAGACGTCCTTTCATTATTTCTTTCCCTTATTTTTTATTTACTATTCTTCGTTTTGTGGTAGAACTCCACAAAGTTCTAGTGCGTTTTGTTGCTAGGAATCTGTCAAAACTGCTTTTTTTTAGCAAAATCCTTTTTACGTTGGGCCAATATAGTATTTTCTGCTATACTTCACCTCACACTACGCATACCTGCCAACTTTTGAAAACTTGCATCAGTAAAACTTTTTGCATAACGTTACAAAACTATACCTTATCTGATAACCAACTGACTTATCCCCCTTCACAAAACTCGTACTACAAACCAATTTGGTTACATGAATATCTTGTACCCTTTTTCCCAAACCATTTGATTTAAATTTCTGTTTGGAATCAATTTCAAATCAAATGTTTTGATTATAGCTTTTATAAATTTTTTTCTAAATTTCCATCAACATTTTCAGCAGCATGTGATAAAGATTAATTTAAATAAGCTGGAGTTGCTACGATTAGAAAGCGAGGAGAAACTTTTCCGCGTTAAAAAGCCTCAATGCTAATTGAGGGAGACGCGATGATGAACCACAGGTCCGATCTCGGTAAAGTTGTTTTTTTCCGCATTGCGATCGGAACACGGGGGAAGCAAACTTACCGGTGAGTGCGCGCCAAGACTCGCGGACGAATCCGAAAAAGATTTGCAAAAAAATTTAAATTTCACTCAATAAAGGAATAAAAATTGATCAAATCGTAAGAACAGGGATTAGGAGATGGTTTTGAAGTAAAAAGATATTAGAGAAAATTGTTTAGGTTGCAAATGTTTTGCATTTTCATGGATAGTTTTGTGGAAAGAAATGCAAAATCCGTAAAATTTTCTGATCCATCCGTACAACCGTAAAACTTGACAGAAATCCGTAAATTTTACGGACAATCCGTAAAAGTTGGCAGGTATGCACTACGTGTCTTTTGATGTCAGCTTTCAAAAATATCCGAATTATATATTTAATATAATAATTATATTACATACAAATATTATATTTTGATATTAATTCAACCGACTCAATGTAATAATGTTATCAATCCGATAATGCTATTGAAATTGACTGGTCCCGATCACTTTTTTAACCTAACGGAAAATGCATTGTTTGATGTGATCAATTTATCGTTTAATGTTATCAGAATTTGTTTAAATCCCCTAAAAACCTCCTCCGATAAAAATACACTATATACATGGGTTTAACAAAATAATCATATTTTTAAATCGACGTTCTTCATTTCACTCAAAATTCAGACACCGCGATTGGAACTACTTTGTTTGTGAGTGAAGTCATAGGGTTGCTGTCTAGTATATTGTTATACTTTTCCACTCTTATATTTTTCTTAAAGAATGTACATACTTGGGAATCGTTTTAATTTTAAATACTTCAATTAAAATAACATAGATGTGATTTTAATGCTAACACTCGATTTACACTATTTTCCACTTATTAGTATCGAATCGCATGCTGGTAAAGTAAACTCTTTTCACAATAATAACTAAGCAAAAATCTACAAGGAATCGTCAAGAGGGGTGACTTTGGGCTAACAAACAAAAAAAAGGTTGTAAATTATACAAATGGAAGACACATTAATGCACTAAATACATAATTGCACTAAAAGAAATAAGTGATAGTTATAACTATTCTTTATAAAAAATATTTATGTTGGGTCAAAGTTACCTATGTTTTCATTACTAAAACATATTAATCAGAAGTCTTATTCCTACAATTCCTCCAGAAACACTTTGTAAGAATAAGGAAATTTTATTTTAAAAGAACCATGAAAAATGCAATGCCTAGAACCTAGAAATAATGGGGTAACTTTGACCGGTTGCAGCTACATTGAACCATCAAATGAAGAAAAAAATTTCGTGAACAAAAGAAAAGTAATAATTTCCAGTTATGCATTCCAAGGGCCAACAGGTAAGGCTACCTAACCAATATGTGTCTGACGCCATCTTTTTTCGTTTGTTGTCCATAGATGGGGGAGAGGCCAAAGTTACCCCAAAGAAAGAGTTAAGGGTTTATTAAACGTCCAGACGGATTGAAAATACGAGATCTTGATCCTCTTATCCGAAACCAAAAGCAATACAAAAAAAAAAGATTTTCTTGTTAGTTCACCTGCAATTCCGAAAACGCAATATCAACCAGACATCCCAATCCATATATCTCCTCTGCCACGAAACCCCAAAATTCCATTTCCATTTCGAACACAAAAGCCATCCTGGATAGGGAATTTAATCAATTTATTTCCCTCCAAGCCCCCTAAACCCCCCTCCATCCCGAAAACAAGCCGAAATCGTCTGTGTCCGAAACAAAAAACCCAATAAACTCACGACAGCCCCGGAAAATATGAAACATATCCAGCCATTTGCGGTCTGGCACAACCGGCGAGACGAAACGGAGAAATAAACCTCTAAGTAAAGACGATTTTTCAAAGGATTCGGGAAAAACAACAACAAATACAAACGACAATCGGTGGACGAAATATGAAAATACTTTGCAAGGAAAACAATAGTGACAGGAATATGGCTTTTAAGGAATTCTTTATACGCCGCAATAAAATTGTTCGAAGGGGATGGAATGTGTATGGAGGGGCCTATTTTGGATCAATTGTTGCAAACGAACGCAGGGTGGGACGGAGAACAGGTGTTTGTAATGTCCTGTTGTTGGAAGAATTGTCAAACAGGAGTTGTGTTATTCATGGAGGAAAGACAGCCGCGGATGACAAAACTTCACTGTTTTTTTATACGCACACGATTTAAAAATTGGAAGTTTTTGTACTGATGTAGAGGGGGGGGGATTCCTTTTTCATTCATTTATATTTTAAGGAGAAATTTAAAAACTGAAGTTTATCAGAAATGTTTTTCATTCATAAGAACGACTTAACGGTTTTCACAAAAATTATAAGAAGATCGGAAAAATAAATGGGTGATTTTCTAACTAAAGTTGCTTAAATTCGGTAACTCTTTAGATTGCATTAAACTGTTAAAATTCTAATGTGGATTTTATTTTGATATAGTATTTTTACCCGTGTTTATAAAGACAATATCAATAAATAACAAAAACACGCCTGATTAAGATTAAATTTAAAAAATGTGGCGAACTTACTCACCACTCTAATAGTCAGAATATTCAAATGGGGTATAGGTAAATACCGACTGAAGCAACGAGATGCTAAGTCCAGTAAAAAAAGTCAGCAAATATTGGCTGGGATATAACCTAAGGGGACATCCATATATTACGTGAGGTCAAAAGGGGGGAGGGGGGAGTCAATTAAAATCTCACGTCAACTTTTAGTTTGTTTTTGATTTCAACGTGTTTTTGTATCAAAATTTTGCACTCTGGATGGTAATTTTTATGCCGATAAAATAAAACTAGTGGTTGAGAAAATCTCACGTGGGGGGGAGGGGGGTCCAACAAAATCTCACTAAATCTCACCAAGGGGGGAGGAGGGGTCCTGATTTTGGAAAAAACACCTCACGTAATTTATGGATGTCCCCTAATTATAATTATAATTTACACTTATAATAGAGATATCTTGTGAATGACACCTCTAAGTTGAACTTCACCGTAATGACCGGCAAATATGACACATACGACTAAATTCACCGAAGCTGTCTCAGAATAGTGGACGGACATAGACGCAAAATCCTTGCTTTTCAAGTTCGATTTCTCGCAACTTCTGAACCTCCAATGCATCGCAACCCTTCACTCAACAACGACGGACTTATAAAAAAAATTGTTTGACAGACGATCTGATCTCCCATCGATCGCCCCTCCCCTTTAAAAGCGTCTTCGATTAACAACATCACGTGACCCACTGCCCGAAAATGAGTCTTTCCACCCACACCCCCAACATAACCTTATGCTAACCTAAACCTCTTATTTGATTGGGAGGCCCAAGTAATGGAAAACTCGGTATGGTAAGATGAGATCTCCTCGCATCCCGTTGCCCATGACGACGAAAAAGGCCTCTTTTTCCAACGAGGGATTCTTCTCCCGAATGGGGGAGATATCACTCTGAAAGGGGGGTGCAGAAGTGATTTTTAATATGCCCCGATATTTTCGGTCGATTTGGGCACCGAGCGTGTTGGAATGGGTTTTTGGGGTGGGTGATTTGGGCTCAAGTGTCGTGTAATTTTCGCTGAAGGGTTTTGTTCCGGAGTGAAAGAATTGAGTGGAGTTGAAATGAGCTCGGAGATTGATTCTACGCCCCGATTTAAAAACTACATAAACAACCAGAAAACAGTACGCAAGTTGTTTAACCTATAAACAATCTAAAAATTGTTAATTGTGAATGTAGTAGATGGCCCTGATCGGTGAATACATTCAAGCTTATTGAGACAAGAGTTTTGAAGGATTTAACCGATATCTAATACTAACCCATCTTTGGGTCGATCCGAGTCTGCTAGGGATATCAAGAAAATCCCCAAGCCAAAAAAAGTAATGTGAAACAGGCTGTCGAGATACTAAGTAGTAAGTAAGCGAAAAATAACCTAGATTGTTTGCAACATATGTAGCTTATCGAGATTACCAAGCAAGAGTTGTTTTAAAAAATCTTTCAATATGTTACTTTAAGTTATTGTAACACACGTTTATATAAAGTTTAACTATTTATTAAATCAATATATGGTTCTAGAACAGTGGTGACTAAAAAATATCTTTGGTAGGGTCCAGTAAAGCGGTTAACTAATTTATTCCGAGTCCCGACACCCATAAGAAAAAAATTTCTCACAGTACCCTAATCTTACAATATTGTATGTAATACCTTAATATCCATAAAAGCTTTATAAAAAGCGTGAAATCACAAAGAGGAAGAGGGTCACTGGAATGTTACAACTCTTGATGAGAGGGGAGTGTAAAACCCTGAAAATAGTCTCATAATTTGTGTATCATTCCTTATTTACAACCTTAAGCCTTAAATTTATGTTTTCAACCATCAAAAAAAATTATCAACTCAGCACAATAACCAAATAAAAACTTTTCCATCTCTCCAGTACTACACGGTAGATCGGTAGTGTTGCCACCCACACAACACAAAAACAGATCCCCGTGAAAAGCTCAGGTAAGGTCTGAGGCACCACTCATGTCTGACAAAAGCCATGTCGACGCTAATCCCGAACTTGATGGCAGGGATTATGTCCTCAATAATCCCCACTCAGGGACTTAATTCCCTCCTCATATGCGAGGGGGAGATTTTTCCCGTCAGCCAGGGAGAAAAAAGGGACTGTCGCCGTAATTCGGCGTTAATCTGTTGTCACTTATTTGTTTAAGCTCGTTTATTGGTGAGTTAGTATAATGGAGGGTGTTTTTTTGTTTGGTGAAGGGAGATTAAAATTTGAGGGGTTTGGTTGTTTGTTTGCTTGGGGGGTTTGATTGTTGTTTAATAAGGAGGTTTTATTGCGAAAGAAGAAGATGGCTTTTTGTCACTGCGTACTTTTGTTCGTTTAATTACTCTTTCTTCGTGAATACGGCCGTATTCAGCGCTAACCTTAACCGGCGATTAACCAGAAGTCAAACATCTGATTGGCAGTTAAGCAGGAAAACTAGCTTTCCACCAATAAGACGTTTGCGTTTGACTACCGGTTAACCGGCAGTCAAACTTTTGATTGGTAGTTAAAGAAGGACAACTAGTTTTCCGCCAATCAGGAGGTTTGACTCCTGGTTAACCGCCGGTCAGGCCAGGAATATGGCCATAAATGACGAACTGCAGTTTAAAAAAAACTTCACGCAGGTTTAATCTTAAAACAGTATATTTCAAAGTAAAGGGTATATTACCTTTCCTGTTAAATCTGATTTATATTTTTTTTAAAGTTGGTAGTAATGTCTTATAATTTGGTTTGCTGTTTTTATGTCATTTTTATGGATATTGAAGAGACCAGATCATGCCATTCCATGAGAAACTAGAGATGGGCAAAAAACGAGTAGCAGTTAAAAAATAGCTGCTACAGGAAAAAAATTAATGTAGCTGCTAAACGTGTTCAGAAATAGCTGCTAAAATTTAGCAGCACTTGAAGGCTCTCGATTGGTCAAAAAATAGCATCTATACTGCTACGCGCTGACCAATGAGAATCGCCTAGATTTAGCAGAAGCAGATAACGCGATCATGTCCCTTATCAGTAGCGTAGCAGCTGCTAAAAAAAAGCACCTGTAACCTCAACCATAGAGAGTGCTAATCTGCTAATTTTTAGCAGCTACTTTTAGCTGCTATTTTTCCTTAACGAACGTAACTGCTAAATTTTCAAAAAATAGCAGATTTGCCCACCTCTATGAGAAACACGTACATAACATTTAATAACTCTTTACAGCTCCCTTAGCATCCAAAATAATATTAAAAAGCGTACAAATTCAATACAAAAATCTCTACTAATAGCCCATTTAACGGTAAGTAAACATATTAGCCGACCAAAATAACATTTACCATCAACCATCCAAATCGAACCCTTCATCCAAACACCTTATCTCTCATCACCCTTATCGCCCACACTCAGCCACTCAGCCCCTCTTCGCCCAAATTAAGATCTAATAGATAAGACTTTCTTCATCAGATAAACCACTCAGCTTCCGAATTATCTTCATCGGGAGAAGAAGCTTCATTTAACCAAATGGACGAAGCCCTGCTGATACGAACAAAGAGCCGGGGTTTAATTCGATGAAATCTCGGAGTCCCACTCGACCCCATTTAAGAGGCCCCTTTTCGACCCCCCGCTGTAAAGAGACCCCGGGCGAATTAAGGGTAATAGAAGACGGCGTTGATACTGCTGCTGAGTGTCTCGGCTCGCAAAAATTAGTTTAATGGTTTATTATGGACATTCAAATAACTATACTATTTGGTCAATTCCGGAGAAAAGGAGACATGACTCTCAAATTTCAAAATATGGTCATTTGCAATACAAGATACAAATACTTCATTTTCTTCAGTAATATATGGGTTTTTTGAATCTTAAATAATTTTTTTTTTAAATTAACTCAGTGGGTTCCAGAAAATCGAGATCAAAGTAACTTTTGCCCTTAATGTTTATGTAGTACTGAAAATCTCTTTTTCGTTACATATTTCATATCTCTCTATATTAAAAAAAAGTAACAGTGACCGCCGCCGCCGCGGCCGCCGCTGCTGCTTTCGAAAATTTTATTTTTGAACACTTTGAACTCTCACTACGCAAAAACTATTCCACAGAAATTTGTGAAATTTTAAACATTTTTAGACAAATGTGTGAGGATCGTTTTCGTTCTAAAAGCTAATAGATGAGATAATTAGTTCTAGAGTTATTTAATGTCAAAGTCGAAAATTATTTTTTTCTGCTGCGAGTTCGCCCCCAGCAAAATCTATTAGCAGCAGAAATATGATATTTTTCAGACACATACTCTTAGATGTGCAGTTTTGCACCACGTCGCCCTTTTTTCGAATTTCGAATTAGTTTTGGAGTAATTAAATTTTAAAGTTTCGAAATTTTTGACGGTTTTTCTGTTTTTTTGTTATAAAAGCAAAACTAATCATAGTAGAACTATGATATTTTAAAGACACATACAAATATTTTTTATAAAAAGATTGGCTTTTTGTTTTTTCAAGAATTCTAATTAGTTTTGGAATTATTAAGATTCAAAGTTTTAATTTTTTCTTCTCTTTCTTGCCATTCACTAGAGAAACAGACGAGTTTTATGATGGGAGTCTGATTTATTTTATTTTCAACAATGCTTTTTTCTTCAAACTGGTTGATGATTATTAGTAGACATGCTGGATATTTTTTAAACATTTCGATTAAATTATTCATAAGCTAGAAAAGAATATATTTCAACAACATTTTTTTCTGTTAATTTGGAGGAATGATCCGAATTAAATTATTTATGCAAGAGAGAGGTATTTTCGGTATTAATTAAGCTTAATTAATTAATTAGGATTAATTAAGCCAAGAGGGTGGTGCTGGATTGTTGAGATGAACAAGCGAGCTCTGCTCGCTAAGATCGCGAAGCGATCTGAAAAGAACTGCGCAGCAGTTACGGGGGTTGGTGAGCGATAGCGAGCAGGGGGCAGGCCCCCTAGTGAATAAAATAATTAATCAGAAATTAATAGGTGGGCTAACTTTTATCCTTTAAATTAAATGTCTAGTTTAACATTTTTTAAGGTAAGTTTGAAAAAAAAAATTCTAACCATGAAACGTGTATTTCTAGGTGACACTGGCCGTCCTTTCGCTTCCAAAAAAATACATATTTTTCACCTCACCAAAATCCTATTGAGTTTAATAGAAATTAATATTTCTTATACAAAGCAGACTTACCTCACTACGACCCTATTCGTTCTAAACCACATAAAAAACATCCATCACATTCTGATACAGTCACGGTCACGTCGACTCGTGCAAACAAAAATTCGAATTTTCTCATAAAAAAAACGACCACTCCTCTTTCTCTCGTTTGACAGGTGCTGATTTTGCACGCTTCCCCCACCGCTTGTCACACGTCACATTCTTCTCTCCCGAGCACAAGCCATTTTTCATAAATCGGCGTTCTTTTCATAGTTCTTTTCCACGTTCGAAGCAAGAAATCGAACCGCACAGAAGCAGCGACGTGACGCGACGTGCGTTCCCTTTCCGGCGCGTGTTCGATTTCGAATCGCAAGTGCGGTTTGATGGGTCCGCGCCGAGAATAAAAATATCGTTTGGAGAACAAGAGCGGGTTTGCATGCAGCGAATTAAACGACGCGACCATCGAAAATTCCCTATCCATGCCAAGCGCGGATCCAGGGGGGGGGCAACTGGTCAATTGTCCCCCCGTGGACCCGGACAAGGTGTACCAAAACGAGTTAAATATTTGTTTTTAGCGGGTCAAATTTCCAAATTTTATGGGGGAAGACCCCCAGACCCCCCCGTTTTATATTTTATCACATTATTTACTATTTTTATATTAAATTTTTTAAGATGCATTACTATCTCAAACTACCTAATTTTTGAGTCCTCTCCCCCAGTGCAAAGCCCCATGTGTCTATAATTAGAGGGCATAGATATCCCATCTAGGGCAGGAATCACCGCTCATCTCTAGGATCTCTCTCTTTGGAAGGGACCTTAGATCCCGTCTTGAAAAGTTCAAAAATGAGTCAAGAGACTACATTTTAAGGTCTAATTTTAAAAAACTTCTAGACCCCCTTCCTTCCCTGGGACGTCATCTAAGCATCATCAATAAAACATTGATATTTTTGCACAAAGTTCACATTGATCTATAAAATACTCAGGTGGAGAGACCTTAAGAAAAGAAATTGGGAGTCAAAACCCTACCTGAAAAACAAAACTATGGTCGTACGGCCCTTTCGACGACCTAAGATGGGTTTTTAGGGTAAAAATTTCAAAATTCTTCTGGGGGAGAACCCCCAATACTCTTAAATTCTGGTTGCCTCCCCATAGGTCCAGGCTGGATCCGCAACTGATCCATGCTGACGTAGCTACTACGTCATAGCGCCAAGAACCAATGGGTGGACCAAATTCAACATCGATGAGGAAAGCGATAGGGAATTTTCGACCGTTTTCCCCAAGACGGCCCGGTCGAATCGCTCTATTGGCTGCATGTAAATCCACCATTAAGATTTTTTTTTCGTTCGTGCGTCGGTTTCTAGAAAGGAGAATTCTTCGGACTGACATCTTATTCCAAAGCGTGGAATTCAATAGGACCGCTTAGCTGGAATACGAAGAAATGTATATTGAAAACTACTTAAAATGCCGATTTCAATCGGTCTTGTCATGGAAAAACAAATATTGGTTACAAACGAGTCTTATTCTCTTCCACGTGCGCAAATACAAAAAAAAATTATTCCCTTGATATTTGAGAGAAACTTTTTATGAATCGCATGTAAGAAACTACATTGTAATAAATGGCGATGCCAAAAGAAAAAACCACTTAACATACTGCATTTATACTATGGTTTAACTTTAACCGATTTGTTCTTTTAAAGTCGATTGTATTTTTAACATGGAGGGAATGTTGTACTTCGCTTTTCTTCTCCCATTTTAATTGAAACGTTAATAATCGAGAGCCACTATTTTAAGTTGCTGCCAAGTATACCAAGTTACAACATTCTGTTATATACCGCATTCTGCAATTCTTCACTACTCAATATAATAATACTGTCATGTCTGCGTTCCTGTGAGTGACGTCAGCATGAACTGTGCATATAAAAGCGCTGCGTCGCTGCTACTGATTACTCTCTCTTTCTGGCTACAAGCTGTTGTTCTTCGTTTCGTTCTGTTAGTTCTTGTTAATAAATTAGTTTGTTGCACATCGACTTGTGATTGCCTACACACAGCACCCACGATCGTACAAATACATAATTTTAAACCCTTGTATTACTAGACTTCTGTTCTTGTAGTATTCAATGCCTGTCCTTAGGTTTTAACCTTGAAAAATATAGTAGTACAACCAAAATGGTGATAATTAGATTTGTAAATCAATTCAGCCATCAACTTAGGAATCCTAAGATAATGATTGAATTTTGATTCCTTACTTCAAGCCCATTATTTATCACGCTTATTTTTACAGCATGATATTAATAAAATAATTCATTCATTATAATCACTTTTAATATACATGAAGATGCATATTATATACATAAAATATCATAATTCTTTTACTGGTGATTATAAAATTTAATTAGGGTTTTCTATACTAGCAACGTTTCCTGAACTCACTACACGGAAGGAGAAAATGAGTAAACACAAAGCATGTTGGGTTGCTAGGAGGAGTTTCGGTACGCAAATCGTGATGAAAAAGAACTATATATATGTAACGGGCAATGTAATAAATCCGGGCATTAAAAATAATACCCGGGGGGCAATGTGATAAATTCAGTGGAATTTATGAATGAAATTTATCATTAATTATCATCATTATTTATTATTAAGTTAATGTTAGCCACTAAGAATTTTGCATATCATAAAAGAAAAAAGAATATCGCAATTAGATTATCATCACATTTTGCTCCTGGCTAGAACGTCACATTCCAGGGTACAACACCCATAGATAACCAACCTCGAAATTAGAAGCAAAAGGACACCGATAAAAAAAAAGAATCAATTACCTCACCCCACCCAAAGGTGAGTATCGGATATAAGAAAGTGAAGTCTCGCGTCAAAATAATAATGTCGAATGGCAACAACGCAGACAGATGGCGGTCTGATTATGCAATGCTTCCTCAGGAGAGTATAGTATAGCTATTTTGTAATTACACGTAACAGGAAGTCGGAGTTCTCTTGGCAAGACGTCAGGGAAGAGCTTGTTTGTATTTAAATGGGCGTGGGGTTTTTTTTTTCTCCAGCGGCTGCAGCTGGTTTCTTGAGGCTTGGGTCCAATGAACCGCTGGAAGACCGCGAGAAAGGGATGAGGTGTGAATCTGAATGGCCAGTAGGGGGACTTCCATAAATTACGTGAGGTGTTTTTTCCAAATTTTTGACCCCCCTCCCCCCCACGTGAGATTTTCTCAACCACTACGTTTGTTTCATCGGTATAAAAATTACCATCCAGATTGCAAAATTTTGATAAAAACACGTTGAAATCGAAAACATGGTTCTAACTTGTAATTATCATGACTGACTGGCTAATGATTTGCTGTTTTGACTAACCTGAGCATTTTTTCTGAACTTGTGCTAAATAATATTAAAGAAAAAACGTATATTTTCTTTACTGAAAGTTGACGTGAGATTTTAATTGACTCCCCCCTGTTGATATTTTCCTGGACCCCCCTCCCCCCTTTTGCCCTCACGTAATTTATGGATGTCCCCCAGTGTATTTCTTAAGATCGGAATTGCTTTCAATGAAGCAACTCCTCTAACTAGTTCGTACTTTGTAAGTAATAATAAGCAAATTAATGTAATATAAATTTTTCAGATATTTAATTAGTGGTGACTATGGGCGTAAGCTAGACGAATATGGAAGAGATTTAATCTTTTTAAATTTCCAAATAGATAAATGTTGTTTTATCAAAATAGAATTAATAAGATTAACAACAATTGAAAAAATCCCCGATTGCATCCAATTGTTACTAAATTTAATAAGACACTTTGGTACTAGCTTATTACCAGCATGCAAGAGATTAATCGCCAAAGATTTTACGATGCTTATCAAGTTATTTGTTTTGTTTGTGTTCTTGTTAACCCCTCTTTTTTGTCCTAATTGGTTTTTCCACAGGTTGTCCATACTCATACTCCATACCTGCTTTAAATGCATTGGATGAATTCAGCCAGTTTCTTTTTTTTTTGTATCATTGAGTTCTTGTGAAAATCTTTAACTTAGTCCCAATTAGATTTTTCATATGTTGCGCATACTTCATACCTGCTTTAAATGTATTGGATGTGAATTGATTCAGCAGCAAAACCAAAGGAATCATTCAAATAATATCCGAGGAAGTTAAAAGAATTCAGAGCAACATTATATATACAGCATGTAGAGTTGCTGACTATTTGACTGGTGAGCATATAGCCATAGTGTTTTCAGGTGACGTCACGACCAGCTATTTTCTTTTAACTGTTAACCTTTGGTAGGGCTTTTAACTGTTGCTAAGGTGGTTGCTAGGCAACGAGGTACCTGTTGCTAAGGCGGTTTTTAGGTATAGGGTTAAGTGATTTCAAATGCTCCAATAGAAGAATTCCACGGCCAGTCATTTTCTGTAACTGTTAACCTTCTGTAGGGCAAAAAACTGTAACCTTCTGTTGCTAAGGCCGTTGTTAGGTCCGAGTCATGTGATTGAAAATGCTCTATTAGGATCAATTCAGCAAAACACGGATTTAATAACTGCCTTATCATCATCACTACACGAGGTAATCATTAGGACAGACGACATCATGACACCGAATTGGATCTCGTCAAAGCCCGAGAAAGACCAATCTTCCCAACACTGTCATCCCATTCATTCATAAAACAGACACAGAAGAGGGAAGAAATAAAATCAGATCAGGACTGGCACAGACAGCCTGCTAGAAATGGGGTAGTCAACTTTTCGGCCCGGGTTAATGGATAAGGCCGTATCAATTCGCGAAGAAGCGACGTACAAAACAATTAGCTTGATTGGATGACATGGTCCCGAGTCCACGGTCAATTAAACTAGGCCGAAACAAACAGAAAAGCATGATTGGGAGCTCCTCGGGAGAAGTCGGGAAAGTTCGGATTATCTATATTAAGCTACAGCTTCTGATGTAGCAACAAAATGTTAAGTTTAATGGGATATTTGAGGGGTATAGAAGCAAAACCAGCAATATATCTTCTTTCTTTATTTCTTCTTTTCCAATTTATTTCTTATACACTTTTTTCTCTCCTTTTAACCTTTTTCCCCTTTTATTTGGGGCCCAAGGGGACATTTTTCAGAGTGCCCCCCCCCAGGATCCGCGACTGTCTGTATTACAGGCGTGGATCCATCAGCACGGTTCCAAGGGGGGGGGCGCTTTTCCAGACCATCACCTTTAACCTTTTGAGAAAATGTCAAAATTTCGCGGATTTTCTAAAAAGTATCACTCAAGAACCCCTTTTGGTACCGCTGGGGGCTCCCCAAGAAAATTTTTTTTAACTTTGACCTGTAAAAGTAGGGTTTTAACTCATTTTGAGTACTTTATTTGGGTCCAAGGGAGAGCACTGTCCATTTGGATCCACGCCGTCCATCAAGCAATCAATCAAATACTATAAACCAATTTTATTTATAACCCAAATCTTGCTTGCCATCTCATCAAAATCCATTTAACTGAAAAGTGGTAGACTGCACGCTACATCAACACCAAACGTTGTAAGTAATGAAGTTTATTTTAAGCATCACAGTTAATTTATTCAAACATACATTACAGGTATACCAAAATTTTTAAAATGAATAGAATAAAAAATAAAAGAGTGTACAAAAACACCAACATGTACCCATACTGCAAGCACGCGAATCATCGCTCAACAACACTCAAATCTGGTTCTTTTAACACACACACTTAGAGAAAAATCCGGAAAGACGAACTCACACAATAGAGAGAAAAAAAGAACACGAAATAGGAGTGGCAACAGACGATCTCGTCTGCGTTGCCAGATGCATCCATCGAGGTTGTTAATTAAGGCGTAAGAACAGCGAAAGGGGTGGATGGCATAATTGAGTTAAATTGGGGAGGGTCTGGCCACAAGGGTCGCGGAGGGGGATTTTTATCGCTCGAGCTCAAGGGAGTGGTTAAGCGCTGTTTGGCAAAGATTGCTTGTTGACAGGGCGATGAACTCTTTTGTGAAGTCACGGTTTTTATGAGTATGCTGTAGTTGGCGATTTTGATGTTAGCTTTATAGGAGTGAAAAGTTTTATTTAAAGAATATTTTTTGTGAAGTAATTTCATCAACCGGTTAATTGTTGCTACACAGGCCTGAGGAGAGGGGGGTAGGGGGTTATATTTTGAATATTTAATTTTGGAAATTAAAAATTTGTTCACCCGGAAGGCCGAAAATGAGTAAATTTCAGTTTTCAAGGGGTATTGCCAAAAAAATTTCTGGGGGTTCCCCAGGAAATGGAGATAATTCACTAAAATTTCATACTCAAGATAAATCATTGTTTCCAAAGATCCTCTAGGCTAAAAATTTCTTTTTTAAGGGTCGGTCGAACATCCAAATTTTCTGGAGATTCCAGCAGATCCCCTTTATTGTTCGTTACTAATCTTATTATCAAGAAAACGATTTTTTTAAGTTTATCAAGGTTCAAATCAATTATCAAGATTCGGTTTTAAAATGGGTTTTTAGGGAATTTAGGATTCTATGTATGGAAACCATACATCGTCCGCTTACAGGAGAAAGCACAAAGTCACTTCTGGTTCAACGTTACGAGGCTGTACGAGGTTACGCCAAACATGGCGATATCCGATCGTTTTCCTGGCTCAAACATGGATGTGCGTTCAAAAATCGACATTCTGAGGTAAGAAGAGTCACATTTCCAGCCCAGGTAGAAATACACTAAGAATGAATAAGAAAGGGAGGAATTGCCTCTGCTCAAGCCAACCGGTTTGATTCCATAGACCTCACAAGAAAAGCTACTGAGTAAATAAGGTAAGGGGCAGGGCTACCAGGATACAAACGAAATCAGCCCCAACCGATTTCCTTCATCCATAGGAAGGCACCCACCCCTTTGGGAACGCCTGGTGGATACACAACCCCCAATTTACACCCCACCCCCTACCATTAGATGACAAGTTAGAGCATATAGAATTGGGGTCCAAGTATATGCGGTGTATGTGCACGTTAAATCTGCGGATCCGTAAGTCCTATGGTCGGTCATGGCACAGTTCACCATGGGTCCAGGTCGTCTGGAGGATTATTCCTGTGCGCTTTGCGGCTAGAGCTTGGACAATCCAAGTGGCATTAGAAACAACAACCGAATTGAAGAGTAATCCAAGATGGCGACTTTTCTTATTGGTTTGTTTATAAGGTTTTATAGCATTATTTTATGGGACCATGAGCCATTTTCATAAGGAAAAAAATATTCCAAAGTAGGTATCTCGACCAAAAAAGTTTTCTGTCAAACTATTTCAAATTTGTTTGTCAAAAGAATGTCTATATTCAATAACCTTTTCAAATTGTAATTACCACTTTTTTTTAAAAAAAATAAAATATAGTTATCAACATTTGCACACTTGAGATTCGTAATAACTACTCTATGTTTCTTTTAAGTAGTTCACGGTCCCCAACCATGTGGATAATATAAGAAATAGACATACGCAACTACCTCAACAAAACAGTGGATACGTAGTTCCATTACAAGAATTTTTTTACACTGAAAGATCCATTATAATACTAACATTTAAAAGATAGTTTCACGTTCGTTACTATCAGAATTAATTTGTTATTACTAATATAGTGGTGATTAAAGTGATTAAATCAGCAAACATAAAATACTGCGCACAACCAACTGTGAATGGGATTATATTGAATTTATTCGAGGCCAACCAACCACGCGACTCGCAACACTTGGTGACAGATCCCCAACCATCCTCCGGGGGGGAGTGACGACGAAATCAACAGCTGCAGACGCATGAAAGGGTCCAAATGGAATAAAAGACCCGCGCGTCTGCCACAGACCGACTGTACCTGAAAGAATTCTTCTTTCTGCATGATGAATGTGGCCACAAAGGTAAGGAAAGGTGTGTGCGTAGGGGGCGATTCTTTTTTTTTTTCATGAAAGTCTTTTAAGGGAAGTGAATGGATTTCGAAGGAAGGCTTCCGGATGAACGTCTTTTGAAGATTTTCAGGGCGGTCTATTGAGACGTCGTCGTCGGGGTGGAAGGGAATTTGCGAAACAAGTGTCAACGAAACAAGCTGGACTTGAAATGGCGATTCAGTTCGACCATGATGAAATAGGTGGAGAAGTTATGTACTTGAACGGTAATTAGATTATAATCAATCTCCCCTACTAAACGATTAACTTAATATTCAAGCAACAGTTCGGTAATAGGGGAATACATTTCCTTAAAGATGATTTGATTCGAGACGACTGTCATACATGTTACACTTAAACAGAGATTTAAAACTAAAAACGTACAACAAATAGACTAAAACTAAGTTTGGAGTTTGCAAATCGAAAAATTCAATAGCCCCAACTGGAGATAATAGGGGCACTCTTAATCTTATTCACAATATCCAAGAGACCAGGGAAGCTCGATAGATCTTAGGCTGTATTTTCAGTGGTATGAAAGTTTATGCCCTTGATCCTGATACCTGAAGAAAATTTAACTTTTGGTGACCAAACTCACTAGTCACCACTCAAAAATTCAATAAATTTATGCGCTGTATAGAGTATTTTCAATCACATGACTCTGCCTAACAACGGCCTTAGCAACGTTGTTTTATTCCTCCAGTGACATCATGTGCGAATGCTGCTATTGGATACTTCTATGTCCCGCCCCTAACAGCCTTAGCAACGTTGATTTTGTCCTCCAAGTGACGTCATGTGCGAATGCTCTATAAAGACTGTCTTGCTAAATAACGACCACCTCTATTAAGCCATTTTGAACAGCAATTAAGAATTATTGGGGAAAACAATTCACCTGTCTGTACGACTCGTTTTTAACTGGTTTTGGTTTTTACCCCCATATAAATAAAATAATTTCAAATTTTTGGCTGAACCCCAGATATGATCAAAATACTAAACAATTGTTTTCACTCCTTACATTTCTGGAACCAAATTTCATCACAGCACTTCAATTAAAAGCCCTCGGTTCCAGAGCAATTTCGCAAGACCTCTCCATCCACTCGCAATGAGGAAACGAGCCCTCCACCGAGCGAAAACCTAATGGATGTATTAATTAACGAATTTCTACAAAAGGGAAGTGCTTCACTGTAATTACTGCGGGGAGATGTCCCGTAATAATTCTCCCTCCCTCCCTGTCATCCAGAAAGTTATTTCATTGAATTCTGTCGCGGTTCTTGTTTTTCGGGCGGTCGCATTCCGCGTTTTTTTTCCCGCAGATGGCGTGACAATCTAGTTTTATTAACTCTTTTTGGTTTTGGAAAGTGGCAGCGGGTTGATAAAAGGAGCAAGTATGGATAGATCGTATCATCATCAATCATATTTCCGAAATTTATATCTCGCAGGCAGTTAAAAAAGAAAAAAAAAACACCCTTTCAAGAAGTTTAACCTGGATCCTTCCTAACCTTACAGCTAACCTAGAAGAGACCGAACCTGGAGCACAGAATATTCTTCCCAAGAAATCAAATACAAAATCTTTTTTTTCCAATGGCAGGTAATTGAACAGTTACAGTTGTAACAGAGTTCATTAACCAACAAGACATGCCTTAATCAGTACTTTCTTCACGTTACCCAGTGGGCACCTGTGGGCCGAATCCTCAAATATTTTCAAAAACAAACGTACAAAATCATTTCAACTACAAAAATCCAAAGAGAAGGGGGGGACTGCATATCATATTGTTGGGCATTTCATTTGATATTCCCTAATGTTTCCTCTTCAAGCAGCCCACAAACCTTCACCAATCGCAATACAAAAATAAGGGCGGGTTTACAGGCAGCGATTTGAATGACGCGACTGGTTGAAACTTTCCTATAAATGCTGACGTAGCTACCACTTCATAGCGACAAGAACCAATGGAATGACCAGATTCTACATCGATGAGGAAAGCGATAGGGAATTTTCGACCGTTTCTCCCTCGGCGTCCCAGGAATCCCTAAATGTAAAATCCCGCCCTAAACCTTTCGCAAAAGGCCACCGTCAACACAAATCACACTAAATCCTTCAACAGCATCCACACAAAACTCTACAGAGGAATCCCAATAAGTAATTGAACTCGGAACTAATCCATCTGGTGACCATCAGGAGCTTCAATTGAGAGAGGACGGGATCAATGTAGGCGTGGCCGGCGGTCAACGGAGCGGCCCTTAAATCAATGGTTCGGTGTTTATTTACAGTTGCAGCAGCAGCAAATAGAAGGCGGGCCGATTGATTACCAGCACTTTTGAGAGTGTGCCGTAATCAGCTGAAAAGGACTCCTTATATGGTGCACCAGGGAATAAGGCCGCTGAATTGAAATGCCAAGCGCGCGGAAGGAACCATGTTTGGCCTCTCTTGTGATTTAATACAGAATATTCATTACGTGTATGAATTCCTCCCAAGCTAGTATCTCACTGAACTGACAAATTTATGCGAGATTGATATGTAGATGTGAAGGATACCATATTGAAGGTCACAGTCACCACTAGTTAGACTAATTATGAAGCAGAAAAATAAACGAGCGCTTATTTAAGAAACATTTTGATCAAATGCGCATGCATGTGGACTTCGTTTTTGCATATTTTAATAAAATAGTAACTGGGGACAGAATCTAGGAACTGCCCCGTGCCCCATGCTAAAGAAGCATATCCTACCATTGCTCCAACGGGGATTCAATAACTTTAAAACTCATTATAACAGCTTCTTTCTTTTGACGACTTTGAAGAATCACCAAAAGTAACAATTATAATACATTCAAATATGCTATAAAAAGGGAGGTAAAAGCAAAAAAAAAAAAAAAAATGAAGAATGCTCGGACTGTCCAAAATGTAGCGCAAAACACATTTGATTATTATAAACATTGCAAATGTTGAATGTCAGAGAGCAAGTGAATGCCAGGCAAAATTTATACCTCGACATATTAAATTCGAAATTCCCTTAAATGGCTAGTCGTAAATGAACGTAAGGGTAACTTGGACTGGTATATGATATTACAGGTAGGGGAATTTTAATCTGCACATAATTAGACTCCGGAAATCAAGAGCTGGACCAGCTAAATAAGCCTCTTGGGAGGTGGGCTTTAATTCGGAAACTAAATGAACCCTTCCTAACGCTAGTACGGAGCGAGGCTATCAATTCAATGGAGGAGGAGGGGAATAACGGCAAAATAGCCTCAAATCGCCGATAATTTTGGACAGCGGCAAATTAGGCAGTTTTAGATGCTCTAGGGACACATTCTCATAATAGAACAAGTAAGTAGCTCTGGGTCGGTATTTCGCGCAGGACTGATCAAACTTAGGCTGATTACAGGTGATTGTAAAATAGTTTGATTCTTGAGGATGGATATCCATATCACTTCAATTATTTTTATACCAAAGGTAAAGAATTTTGTAAATAACCGAAAATTTATAGCCGTTACTATGAAAGAAGCAATGTGGTGGGCGATAACATGAACCTTGAGGGGTACCGTAAGCCAATATACCCCTCATATCAGACCAAATATGAATGTATGCCTTCAAACTCCAATAACTTATATGTGGGGTAAGGTGGTGGAAAATGGGTCTGGATTTTAAAAGTTTAAATTTATAAAATTAAATGTTTTTTGGCATGCTAATTTTTATAAAGTCAAATTGCCTGATAATCTAACTAAGATATAAATACCGACTGATACTATAATTGTAAAAATCCAGTTTACATAATAGTATCCATTTAAATCAAAATCACTTCCAGTTCGTAGCTCACAGGCGTGCACAGCCACAAATCATTAATTTAATTTTAAACCAGGGTTTTAATTTAATAATCACGCTTGATCGCCAAAACCTGATTTAATTTTGAGTAGTATTTTAAAAATCGGGCCTTGGTTTGACGTATAAAACTCATCATCGGATTTGAATAGAAACTGTTTCGATTAAAATTCATGATGAAAAATATTTCGATAAAAAAAAAACTCAAACATCGCCAAAACATATCGCTTTTTTCTAGTCAAAACAGTTACTCTAATTTCTCGAGGAAAGGTGTTCTCTTCAGTGGACGCACAACAAGACGAGGATTTTAAGGCTTTATTTGACCCTCCTAATTTATGTTTTTCCAATAAACAGCTTACATTTCAATCTATGTTTAATTGAATTAAACTTTTTTACTGGTGACTAATTAGTACAATCCCTTCCACAGCTTTATAGTTATTCAGAACCACTATCACGTCCGAAGTATGAAAAATTTTACACTGAGTGTGACCAAACATGGTCTCTCCCACATGGGTTCAGCCCCTACAAGACACTACCCCGACATTCACGCACCCCGATATTACTAAGTAATCAAATCAAGGCCGCCCGAGACTAGCGTGCCGCACGCAAACCCCGTGAGCGTGAGGGAATCGTGTAAAAATCTCCGTCTCCCGCCTAATGGGATTTAAAGTGAAGAGAAAACAACGTTCAGAGTTCCGGAATGGAGATTTTTGCAGTTTTGGTAATGAAATTATTGATGGGACAGGCAAATGTTTTCATAAATTCCTCCTCGACGAGTTGTTGCTCTGATGAAGGGGAATGTGATTCGGTGCGAGATAGAGATGCACCTCGGAGGAAAAAGGGCATAAGTTCCTATTTAGAAATTTTAAAAACCGTTTTGTTATACTAGACAGCAACTTAAGTTGACCCTATGTCGTCACTAACAAAGTAGCTCCCATCGCGGTGTCTGAATTTTGAGTGAAATGTAGAGCGTCAATTTAAAAATATGATTATTTCGTTAAACCCATGTATTTACAGTGGTTTTCAATCACGATTTGCGTACCGAAACACCTCCTAGCAACCCAACAGGTTTTGTGTTTACCAATTTCTCCTTCTGCATTTGTAACGTACTGGGTTCAAGAAACGTTGTTGTTGAGTACAGTTACTTCAATGTCAAGTGCCTTTTAGTAAAAGGGGGGGGGGACATCCATGCTCCACTCATTCATGTAACCATGTTACACTCATTCATGTAACCATGTTAAAGAAACTCAATTTGACTCGATGAATAAGTCAAAATTTGAATTAAACCAATCCACGTGATTCAACTTCATAGTTTCAATATAACCAATATTATTGATAATAAATTTTCTACTTATTTAGTGGTGACTGTACGAAAGCTTCTGACCACGACACAAAATAAAACAAAGTCGTTTTTATTGGAAGAGGCCCCCCTGAAATAGTTTTAAGAAATCCAGTTACCTACAAATTCTATCAATTATTCAATTCATAACATGCAGTTGAAATCTTTTAGTAAAACAAGCTAAAAATATTGTTGCTGAAAGTTTCGCAAAATGAAACTTGAACTCTTTCTTTATACGCAAGAATCTCCGGACTTGCCCCACTACAGCTCAGATACCGAAGATGGAACGGGGGAGTGTTTAATTTGAAGCGCTGTGGGTGGAATAGGCGAATCCAATTTCCTTTTAATGGATGGACGGGGCTTGCAATTGACAAAGCAATATCTTGGTTTCGGATTGAAGGTGGGTTGAGGGAAAGTTTGCTCGACTTTGGGGGGGGGGATGCAGGATACTCCAAGAGCGAGTTTAAACGGAGAGGCGTGGTTCTGAATATCCTTTTTGTTTTATATACTTAAAACGAAAATTCTGCGTTTCGGTTGCGTTTATTAAAGACAGATGTATAAAGTAAGAATTATAGGTACTATACAGGGTGTTTCAATAAGTCCAGCCACGGCTTACTAGATACTATAATACAGGCTAGCCGAGTTTTGAACAATGAAAACCATTTGACAACTTTTCTCGCTTGGATCGCCACAAGTCCTACCTATATCACCCACCGCCTTCAACACTGTGGATATGCTTTGCCAGTTTGTCCAGTATTGCCATCTGGATTTTTAATGATTTCCGTACTCGGCTAGCCTTTACAGTATCTAGTAAGCCGTGGTCCAGCCAACCAAACTTTGCACAGAAAGATTCCTTGCGTGGAGTACATAATTTTTTTTTCGAAGAACTATACCTCAACGACTTTTATTTTTTGAAAAATGTGACGTCATGACCGACAGCAACTTAATTTTTTTCATTCCACAGCTTACACATGCATGCGTATAGAGGATTTTTCTAAAAACCCTTTTTAGACCGGAACCCGGAAATTACGTCACACCTTTTTCTGTCGCAATTTTCTCGAAAACTATGGTTCTTCGGGTATTCTGGTACTCGTCGCAAAGAATTTGGTTGTGCAGAGTTTAGGTGGAGGAGACTTGTTCAAACATTGTTTATATTTAACAACAATTTCTTTAATTTACAATAAGAATATTCTAATTACATTTCATGTCAATAATTTTAAAAGTGAACATCATAACGTCACGAGTTCGTGAGATCAAAGATATGGTGGTATTTGATTAATGTAACAAAAATTAAATTCTTAGGGCTTTTTAAAGAGGGTCTTGAAAGAGAAGAAAAGAGGTCTTACTTAATTATAAATAATCCCTACACTGTTCAAAAAGTCAAAAGGAAATATCACTTTTTGTGGAACTAAATGTTTCTTTTATTTCTGAAGGAAAAGGTTCTTTTTCCAACAATTACCTCCCAGGGGCGCTACTGACTTCAACTCAAAATCCCGGAAAACTATTTGAGTAACGGACCTTTTATCCGGAATCCCAAAATCCAGAATGCTCCAAAATCCGGAACGTATACAGATTTTACCACAATTTTAAAAAACAAATGTTAAACCCACTTTCCATGTTAACAAACGCAATTTTTTGATCAATTCAAAAAGCAAACATTTCAAAGAACCACGCCCAGTTAGTTATTTCAAGCCAATTCTGACAAACATAAAGACAACTGGTAAAAAAAAACGTTCGCTCGTAGGCGAGGGAAAGAGAAGCAACGTCACACAACCGTTCGTCACCACATCTCCCAGAAAAGTGGGCAACCAGCGACAAAAATTAGCGAGGGAGACAAAAGCAGTCCGCCTCGAGAGTTTCCTCATTTATTACCTCCTCCCCATTTGGCAACGGTTGCCGCGTCGCCATGGCAACCGAAGCCTCCGAATTTTACGGCACACTGAACGTGAGAAAGTGTTGTTCAAAGAAAAGGAGAAGGAGGCTCAGGAAAACGGGACAAATAGAGGACCTTTCTGGCGGTGAAACGGGAATCGGGGTGCCTGGAAGAAATACTGGTTCGAATTCATTTTGCGGGAAAACTGGAAACTCCCGAAGCGTAGAGAGGGACAGAAAGATTTCCCAGAAAAATCACTGGGAGATATCAAAAAGTTTTTACTTTGTGGTGAGCATACTCACCACTATAAGAGTCAGATTATTCAACTGGGGGTATTAATACCGACTGAAGTAACTCGCGACGGTAAAAGAATAAAAACCTTTTCCAGCATAAATAAAAACATACATAACTGTACGATAATTTAATTTTAATTCATTAACAGTACGGTGATTAAGTCATCACCACTAAAAGTAAACATAAGTACCCTACATAGTTGACCAAATGTAAAACGTAACTATCAGCAGAAACGAAGGAACTAAGAAAGGGTCGTGATATGCACATTTAGAGGCTTTTAAAAGAAGTTTCACTACATCGTGAATTATATTGTGACGTAATTAGCTGTAGAAAGAAGTATTAAACATTATGAGTGAAATTCATACTTAACAATAGAGCATTTTCAATCACATGACTCGGACCTAACAACAGCCTTAGCAACAGAAGGGTTATAGTTTTTTGACCTGCAGAAGGTTAACAGTTACAGAAAATGACTGGCGGTGGAATTCTTCTATTGGAGCATTTGCAATCACGTGAACCCATACCTAAAACCTGCCTTAGCAACAGATACCTCGTTACCTAGCAACCGCCTTAGCAACAGTTAAAAGCCCTACAAAAGGTTAACAGTTAAAAGAAAATAACTGGTCGCGACGTCAACTGAAAACACTAGCATAGTATTTTAAATATCTACCAGTATATACCAGAACTCAACAGGTAAGTTTTCAAATAAAGGTAAAAAGATTAAAATAAGGTAAGATATAACATTTACTCCAATAGTTGTTAAGTCCTTTTCAGAGGGAAACTTTCAAGATATATCCACCCACCCAATACATAAGCTCGCACAATTCAAAATATACATATGACTGGTATCTACTACTCCAATCGAAACATCACCAAACCCCCAGACCGCCCCTGATGCGTAATCCCCCAGACGCCCCGTAGACAAGCAAACAAGCCCGCTGCCGAAACACAATGCATAATCCAGCGTTCCATTTCGGGCGGCTGCCCCATTAATCCGGCGTTATCGGCGCCCCCACTCATCGCTGATCACACACGATATCAAGTATGCATGAGGGCGGCAGGATGCCCCGACACCTGTCAGCGGGCCCGCAGAAAAGAACGCCGCATGAGCGCCGAGAATAATGTCAGTAAGCTTGATGGAATTCTGTTGGTTAGAGAAATTGGAGCAGTCATTCCACTGTATAAGATTACTGATTTTAATTAATGAAGGAAATTACTTCGTACCATGTGATCCCCTTATGATTGTATCAAGTGAAGGAATTACTACTGTGACAATGTGACTTTCTATGTTGCATTGGCAACTAAACTTTAAAACGGCTGCTACCTCTCTTTATACTTTTTCAATGCTAGTGATGTATTCAAATTTAAAGAAGGATTTCATGATTTAAATAATATACCAACCCTCTATGAAGTACCACCAACATGTGAGCAATAGACGACATTAGTGTGACGTCACTTGCTTGTTTGGAAACGTTGATTCTATCCGTGATTGGTTCCGTGATAGGAAGTAAATGCGTACGGATCCGTACGGAACCAATCACGGATGGAATCAACGTTTCCAAACAAGCAAGTGACGTAATGACTAATGTCGTCTATTAACGCTTGCGTAGTCCGTATTACGGTTAATTTATTTAGTGGTGACTTAAATCACAATTTCTGTACTTAATCAATAATATAATTCCAGACTGCAATATTATAATGTCACGACGAAAGAATCTTAAGGGCACGGTCAGCCAGAAAATCAGTATGGTATCTGTTCAAAAAATCTGCAGTATCTGGTTATCGGACAATAGGAAAACCGCAATCAACCCCCTTCAATGGTCCCTCCAACAAAAGACAGCCCTCGGGGAGGAGCGAGAAGTCACTATCGGGTGTCTGCTAATTGACTGGGGGGTTGACTTCGGACTCCTTCGCTATTGTTGGAGGGGTCATGAATGGGGAGATAGGGCAGATTTTTGGAAGAGATACCATGCTGGTTTTCTGGCTGACCGTGCCCTAATACTCGAGTCTGACCTAGGGAAATTTGGCTGCGTCCAGCCAAAAAATCAGTATGGTATCTGTTCAAAAAATCTGCAGTATCTGGTTATCGGACAATAGGAAAACCGCAATCAACCCCTTCAATGGTCCCTCCAACAAAAGACAGCCCTCGGGGAGGAGCGAGAAGTCACTATCGGGTGTCTGCTAATTGACTGGGGGGGGTGACTTCGGACTCCTTCGCTATTGTTGGAGGGGTCATGAATGGGGAGATAGGGCAGATTTTTGGAAGAGATACCATAGGTTTTCTGGCTGACCGTGCCCTAAATTTCGCAGGAAGTTATCTTTTTAAGCAAAAGATTCGTGCCGGAATCGAACCATTGTTATCTCTTTCTGCCCAGATATGCGAGGGTTTTTGCTAATCCCCCCCTGATTTTCCCTCCTTGCACCCTACTTGCGACCCCCTAACTAACCTATATCAATTCTTGTTCATCTTTATGTACCCTACCTCCCCTAGAAATTCTGTAACACCCTGTATAGTTATTTCATAGGTAATTTTTGGCATTTGGTATTTAAATGAGAATAGTTGCAAAAATATCCTCGTCAAATAATTACAAAACCATTCTATCAGTTCATCATATAGCCTCTAGCCTCAAAAAGCTCCTGAATATATCCGAGGTAGTTTCACACTTTGATACGATCCGATCGATATATTCAGCTGTAGATGATAAAATTTTAAAAAGATGGAAATCCAAATAAGATAAATTCAAAACACATTCTTGATTATACAAGAAACCTAATCTTACTATCATATATACCCACCTGTCACAAGACAAAGATCCAATTTTTAAAAAAATACCTACCCCGTGCTAATACTCGAGCAAAATCTTTCCATTTCACCTCAAAATCCCATTTAGACACGGAAGTTCTTAAAATGCGGGTCTCAGCCCCATGCGGGTAAAATGATTCCGCTCCTCCTATCGATTTGACTAACACCCGATTCACAAGTAAAAGATTGATATAGATGGGAATTTAAATTAAAATAATTTATAAAAGAACATTGATTTATTTCATGATATGTCTTTCTCTTGCGTGTCCAGAACCAGAAGACTCGATAAAATGTTCTACTCATGTAAGCTATGCCACAGAGATTTATACATCCGAATATAATAAATCAACTAAGATTTTTTCACAACTTCCTTCCATAAATAGTGTAATTTGAGATTGATCGTTTTATGTTGTTAATAGTCCTATGTAACCACTTATATGAGATCCACTTTTGAATCGGACATTTTTCCAAACATTCTCGGCTTATACGCTTTAATATACGGCATATTAAATGTTTTAAACAATTTTGTAACTTAAGTGGTTATTTCCACAAAGGTTGAAGCACGCGCAGAAAAAGAAGTTTGTTATTACGTGTTTTATAACATTAGAATTATGTTATTGATCAATCCTGGCATCAGCACCGATGGCCTAGTGGTGGAGTGTGCGCCTAGTAATCTAATGGACCCCGGTTCAATCCCAGGCTGCTACTTTTGAGTATTTTGCTTTAATTTAACTCAGAATTTAATTAATTTCAGAAGTAGCAAGATTAGTTAGGGTTGAGTTGTTACCTTCGTGGAAATAACCAGTGCCATTTTGCAATCAAAATCACAAGCGCTGTCATTAGCAGTCGGCTCTCTTAAGACAGTTAGTTTTTCAAAACATATTTCGATGTTAACTTTTAAGAAAGTTCGAAATAAAGACCCTAACTCGTTTTTCCTCCAGAGTATCCTAAGGACGAAGGACGGAAATCAACTCCACCTTTCAACCACATTTCGACCCCAATAAAAAATCCCGACAACTTCATTCCGTAGCGCTTCCATCCAATACAGAGTCGAACAAAAGCAACCAATCGACGGAAATGGGAGAAATTAGGACCGACCAACGGCAAAGAGCCCTCGACGCCGCTAACGATGGAACCAACTCATCAAACATTTCCTCGCAAAAACTCAACGAGAAGAAATAAACTCGTCAATGATCAGCCGGAATGGATCGGCGAAAAAACCTCAACCACCGTTGCCGGGACAACGGAAATAATTAGACGGAAAGGGTAACGGCTGACTTCAAGGCCCTTTTCAACAACAAATAATGAAAGAACGCAAAGGCCGTGCTGGTACAGAAATACTTTTTCATTCCTCCATTGAAAGAGACCAAATATAAAAAAAAGAGGATCGCCAGGAAATTGTTACAAAGAGTGGGACGATGCAGCAACGTACAATCAAGTCTTAATAACTAAATTGGAGCGGGGAATTTGAACGAGAGCTTTTTGTCAATGGAGGTTGACTTATTGCCAGCTGAGGACGCAGAATTAGTAAAGGAGAGCGGGCCAATCAGCAGAGGCGTAACTAGGCGTCGGCGACGTCGGCCCCCGCCGACGGCCTCGCACTTTAAGGGCCTCGCAAGAATTTAAACTATTTGATTACATGTTTAACTACAAAGATATAATGTCTGTTCAATTACGTTTTTTCATGTCTTCATGTTTCTGGAACCCGTGTGCGAGGCCTTTTGTGGAGCCCAGGTGCGAAGTTTATTTTGGAGCTCAAGCGCGAGGCCTTTTTAGAGTCCAAGCTTGAGGCCTCTTTTAGTACATTATACAGGGGTACTTACAGCGGGGTATTCGAGCACCCCCCATAATTTTTGAGTGGATGAGCAGCACGCTCCAGAAAATTTTCCCTAAACATTTTTTAAATGAGATCTTAAACAAAATATACCCTCGCTTTCTTCAAAACCTTCAAAAATCTAACTTTTAAACTAGGGTCAAAAACCATTACTTTGGTCTTTAAATTATATCCGAGAGGAAGGTCAAAGTTTCTAAAGTATGAAAATTTGGAGAAAATGGATAGGTTTAAGGAGTAATGAGTAATTATCCCCCTAAAATGCAGTAGCTAAAAAATACATGGCCAATAGTTCAAAGAGATTAAATTTAGGGTCAAATTTCAAAAATTTTACTGGGGGAGAGCCCCCAGACCCCCCTCCAAAACTTCGGCGTCTGTTAACAGTGTTTTAATAATTATTGATAGTGACTATCATTTTTCAAAATGAAATTTAGATAATTCATAGTGAAGAAGAATAAGTAATAGTTTTTTGAGGGTATCATGGTTTCCCAATTTAGGGCCATAATTTTGACATCAATTTTTATATTGTTTTTCCCTTGAAAATTCTGCAACTTATAAGGAGAAATCCTCTTCGGGTAAATTATCCCAAAGGGTCTCGAAAGGAGTAAAACCAATACTTTTTACGGGCAAATTTCAAAAAATTTCCTGGGGGAGAACCCCCAGGCCCCCTTCAAAAACTTTTACCTTGAAAATTTTGCCGCTTACAAGAAGCGGCCCTCTTCGGGTGTTTCCCAAATGATTTAAAAACACTAGTTTAAGGGGGAAAATTTCAAAAAAATTCTAGGGAAGGACCCCCCATCCCCCTTAGAAATTAAGACGTCTATTTTATAAATGTTTTTTCCCTTGAACATTATGGGGTTGACAAGGGGTTGTTCTCCAAAGTAATTTGAAAAACCAAAAGTAATTTTTTACCAGTTAAGTCACAGATTACCTGGACTAAGCTATTTATATTAATTTAGAAATGAATAAAAAGTAAAAAAAGCAATAATCAGTTAAAATATTTATTTCTGTAATTAATACTAGTTTAATTTTATGAGATTTGTGAGTAAAATTGCCATTAGCTCGCTTTTTATCCTAAAGTACTAGATTTTATAATTAAATTAATTAAAATTTTTATTAATCTTAAGAAAAATTAATTAAGTTGTTAATTAATTAAGCTATTAATACTATTTATTACAAAAAATGTCAATTATTTTACAATAATCATTTTAAATCTGGTATTAGGGCCTCGCAAACCAGTTTCGCCGACACTGCTTGTGGTACTAGGGACGCCACTGCCAATCAGGAGATGGATCTTTCTTGCCGGAGAGACTCGGAAAGAATGGATCGTGGATAAAGCATTAATCATTCAGTGACCATTGCGTTTTCAATGCTACTGGGGAGTAATAGGGCTTGTAAGCACTCTGACCTACTTGCCGACCGGCGTTGAGAAATGAGTTTTCGAGGATGTTTACTGCCCATTTTTCTTTCGGGATAAAAAATGTATTGGGAAATACATGGTATGAAGGGGCTAATATATGGTACGAAGGGCTAAGGAGCGAGCGATTTGAGAGGTAATCTGAGCGTTATAGCACGGCTTACTAGATACTATACAGGCTAGCCGAGATACGGAAATCATTAAAAATCTAGATGGCAATAGTTGACAAACTGGCAAAGCAAATCCACAGAGTTGAAGGCGGGACTTAATGGTTTAAAAATTCAACTCAGCCACTAATATCCAACAATCAGTAGTTAACGTCATGAAAATACGCCTTTATTTTTCCTTATTTGTCAGTGTGTTATCCTATTGGTTGGGAGATATAGGTACTGTTTACAAATAGCTGTCCCTTTTCGGGTGTCTAAGGGGTCACAAAATGACTTAAAACAATTCTTTTAAAGGATAATTTTCCAAAATTTTCTGGAGGTAACCCCTAGACCCCCTATCATAGTGTTATACTTTGTTAACATCATCTTACTCTACTCGTAGATAATAAAATTTTTTTTGATTAAAGATAGTTTATGAAATACTTATTTCGCTAGATTATATTTTTATTCAAACATTCGGGGGAAACGAAGTACCACACAAGGGGTTCTTACACATAATTTTTAGAACCCCCTAAATATTTTGACTATTTGCGTCTAAAGGTAAAGGTGGTCTGCTAAAGTGCCCTCCCCAAGGAGGCGGGTTGGATCCGTGCCTGCCGTCCACACAATAATAATTTTTTTATTGTTTGCAAGCAACAATTGTTTCAGACATCTGCTTACGACCAAAACAGACCCTACTTATGCTACTCCAATACACCAAATCACAGTCAAAACGTATAATATACCTCATAAATCAAACCTCCAGAGCAACAATACAGTATCTAATACAATCTGAACTAATATAAACTAATCAGTTACATTCTGTTTCGGTAACTAGATACCAACGATGAGCGGAACAAAAAGTCAAAAGGGTTCTTTCTATCCAGACGGAAAATTATGAATGATTAATAGCACAGTAAATGTCGTCTGGAAAGAAATTCTAGGCTTGATGCCAGATTCGGAAAAGGAAACTTCCACGGTCCGAAGAATAATACTTTTACGAGCGCATGATGAATTAAAAGGGAACGAAAAAATGATTTCATTCGGGCTTTGTGTGGAAAACGGAAGAATTGAGTCTTTAGTTGGAATACATTTGTTACAAAATAATAATAGTTACGGGATTCTTTTAACTAGCGAAAACTGAAACTCATTCTCTGAAACGCTACAGTTTTAAAAGAGGTTGGTGCACATATGTCTTAAATTGGCATTGAAAAGTTATTCGATTTTTTTTCCTCTTGGATACTTGCCAGAGTAATGAAAATTCCAAATCGCTAATATACTTTCGAAAGTCTCAACGCAATTCTAAAACTGGGTACTAGATGTTCACTCACGAAGGATTCGTTTAATTATAGGTTCGTTTTATTGAGAAAATGGCGGCTTAAATATTTCCATTCTTTGGCTGAACTCTCCACAAAGCACTTTTATAGCTCATCCCCTCAGTTTGATACAAGTACTCCAATTTCAATCAAATTTATGGTGGAAGTAGTATGTATATTGCATACTGCTGTACATTATGCAATGAATATTTTCACTCAATTATATTTCGTTAATTAAACGGGCTTTGGAAAAAAACCTTTTTTGTAACGCCCTCATTAGGAAGGTGTCTTAATTCTGTAAAGGGGCATCTGTGCCCCCCTATGCCTAATCGAAATATGCGTGTCTCGATCCCTTTCTAACCACTCTAACCATTGTTTACATTCAGTTCTGAAACACCCTGTATATCATCCTTTGACATTCTATCCCTCAATTGTGGCGTCTTTCCTTACACTAAACAACAGTCCAAGGACGTCTCCTATCACAGCAGGAAACAGACGAAACCTTGAAGGTAATTACGAGCACTCCGTCTATATTTAAGATCAATAACACCCAAAAAGGTTCAACTCTCTCTGGTGTTGTCACGCTCTTTTAACAACGCGATTCGTGTTTGGGAGCCGACATCCTCAATAAAAGCAACGAGCAGCAAAAAGAGAATAATTAAATCGGTATGGCTTCACAGTTCCACTAGCACAGAGAAAATGTTTCGCTAAACTTTGAGAGTGGAGGGATTTTTTATTTGTCTACAGCTAATTTTGGGGTTAAAATATCGTTAATTATAGAAAAAAATGTGTGCATACTAATATTTAATTCGAGTATCAGAAGTGGGATGATTTGATTCTTTTAGCTTCATTTTCACCAATGAAATATAGCAGCAACTTAAATTTAAGTTGAGTATAAATTCTTACCATGCATTTAAAATACAATATCTCCAATACAATACTAAACTTTTCACAAGAGCTTATAAAGTAGTAGTAGAACTTTAGGTCAGGGATATGAAACAGCCCGCTAAAGTATCGTAATACTGATACTCGTCGTAAAATCTGTAAAGCATTGGTTTTGTGTTTATCACAATCACAACTAAACATAGCAGAAAAATTTGAATCTATATAAATTTAAACTCTATAGTCAGATGTTTAGGGACAGGAGCGGCTGGTATCCCATAATAATTTATCAGAAATGATGATTTACAACCGGACCAAAAGAAAAAAAACTTCATGAGCAAAAGTAAAAATTAATCCTTACCTTTAAATTTGGCAGCACTGGAGGCCAAAATGCTTTGCAAGAAAGCATTTGAGGATTGTAGCATATTTTGGAATTCTCGTTTGCTGGCCTCTGCGTACCGCCTCTCCATAGTAGGGGTGCAACAAGAGGTATTCCATGAATTCGAACACAGAGGAGTTTCGTCTGCAAAAACAAGCACTGATATTAGAACACTTTTAAAAATGCTATAGTCATATGTAATACACCAAACCATAATAAAACTATTGATATAGGGCAATCAATTTTTGAAGTTTCGAAATGTCTTTATGCTTCATACTTTTATTAAGTCCATGCACATTTTTTCCTAACGTTAGGTACTTGGATAACATCCATTGTTTCGTGACCTGACGATATTTGTACTTACTTTGCGCAACCCACGGAGGTAAAGCACTTTTGCCTACGCCACACACACATTCGCACGCCCAACCACTTTTAACCAGGGGGACACCGTCGTTATCTTCAAACTAACTTTTATGTCCGAGCGAGGTTTGAAGCGAATTTTTATACACATTTCACACGTGTTAAGCAACAATTCCATCTGATATTACACGTGCATATAAATATAAATTGAAACAAACATTCTTCCATTGGTTCATTTAACTCATTTTCTTCTCGATCAGGATTCACGAACTTTCCCTCAAGTGAGTTGATACTCATTCGAGCTGAGTGGCTCAAAAGAGTCAACTCACGACTCACCCATCACTTTTAAATCATTTAATAACCCAAGAATGCGAGGAGTCGATGATCTTAAAGGGGATGAAAGAAAGAAAATAAAACAAGGATCAAAGAACCAATTCCAGACTGCAATAGCGGAATCGCACATTTTCATATAATAAAAGCTGTCATCTTTTTTTATATATAACTCCATTAACGCGATCGCAAATCGAATCAGTCGCCAAATCGAGCTGCCCGTCGTCGCCAACAATCCAATTAGGTTGCCAGAATCGGACATCGCTCAGCGAAAGAGAGAATAAAAAAAAGAAAGGATTTCTCTCTTCGGATGAAATGCAAATTGAATCCAATGAAATCTGTCACGGGACGAGCGCACGTAACGAGTCAATTCGAGACGAAGGTGAGAGGGGGGAGATTAGGGGGACATCCATTTTCCGACAGCGAGGGATGACATTGATATTTTATTCGGATTTTATGGGTCTGAAAAGGAGGACGGGGAAACATCGCTTCAGTCACACATCGGAAATGGGGCAGAGCTGATTGATTTTTACGAGGGAGCGGGATTTTGGATGGTGATGGGCGATACCGGTACTTCCAGGTACCGAACAACATTTGCAATATAAGTTTAGACACCCGAAGATATTGAGCGTCTTTAAGAAATATTTTTGTAAATCATCTTCATTGTTAATGAAACAGCGACTTCCTCATTTAAGTTTTACTATTGCCCTTTCTTACTGGTGACTAGATAACTTCAAATTTATAGTGAACCTTAAATGGCATCAAACCTTCCATTGTGGGGGAAAAATGAGGGAAAACAACAAAACAAAAGAATGTTTAATAAAAGTGTTAAGCACTGAACAGGAGACCAGTTTTTGTTTTTAACCTTCCTCTGGTATCTGCGGTCTATGTAGAAATCACTTCAAATGTTGGGAAAACATCAGCTAGTCTGCATTCTTACTGTTTGGAAGTGCATTTAGGACTACATGTATGTGAAAAAAGGCAAGACATTTTCTCCATTTTAAAACGTTGGTAGAAATTTACGGTTGACAAAATTGTTTAAATAAACAACATGACATTTTTAAACCATCCCCATAATGAACAAAATCTTATATCCTTACCTCCAAGTACGATGAATAATAATATTAATCAATCTCACAAGAATTGTCACAATTTATACTTAGGAATAGATTAGGAACCCACCATAGAAATAGAATAGATAGATTATATTAGGAATAGAACATAAGGAAAGGAATATTAACGTTTAAGGTTTAATCAAATGTTCTTTTGGTATAAAACTGAACAAAATTTATTCTAATAAAACAAATTAAAGTAAAAAGTGCTAACGACTTCTTGCACTATTTAGCCATACAATATCAGTAAAAAGCAAGACAAATCAATATTCAGTGAAAACTGCACCATAAATATATTTAAGCTACAAACTATCAATGTAATGAAAATTTTTATTACAAATTTAAAACGCGAGAGTAGAATTAGAACACCAGTAAACGACTTATCAGGCGACCTACTTTGAAAATGGTAAACATTAATTAATATATCTAGAACAAGCACCTATATATGTGTTTTGAAACAAAAACGCAAATACCACTATCATAAATTGATAGCGGTATTTGCGAACTTAACATACAGAAAACGAAATGAGGGCAATGTATCAGTATATCTGATGGTACCATCATGTTTGTTACAAAACCTGAGGCATGTGGTTCAGGTGAAGAACAAACATTACACAGTTGTTTTCTAGGTGATCTATCTACACTGGTGTCCGGAAGTTAAGCATAATTGCTAATTTTGCAAATAAGAATACAAGTACTATTTCCATATCGACAAAAATCATACCACCCTAACTGAACATGAATTTGTGATCTAATTTGCCTTAAAACATTTAAGGGGGTACAGAGTCACTCCATTGATAATGGAGTTCCTCATACATTCGGAACGGTAACAAAAACGTCCATGTAAGAGCCATTTAGCAAAACCTTTCCTGTTATTTGTAAAGAATAGTATATTCCTGAACTCCATGCATTATGTCAAGTTTGTGGAATACCACTTTAAATAAGATTTTTTAGGGGATATGGAGTGATATACTTCCTCAATCTTCATTTTGGATGGATTTTGACTCATTAATGGTGTTAAAATCTTAATTTTTCCTCATTCAGATTCTTCTGTCAATAGCGGTGAGTGGAGACTTTATAGCATGTGAGAACGTAAGTTGGGGAAATAAAAAACGACTCAGTTGAGTTTTCTGACGAACCACTTGGGTTAGGAAGACAAATAAGGTGTCATTTTTCATGTCATGAAGTATTCTTTAAATGGAAAAAATTTCGAGTCCTTAGGGGGTCGTCTTCATATTAAACGAAACACTAACTTTTGTTTTTCCTATGGGGACCTCCAATTATTATGCGTTTTTCTGAAAGAGCATCCCCATAAACCCCCAAATACCAAGTTTCATCCATGTAAGTATCCAAATAGAAGCATAATAAATTTTTGAAATGTCAACCATTCAATGTGAAATTTATCAAAATGTTTTCGGTGTAAAAATATGAAACATTGAATTTAGATCAAATTTGTGTCCCCAAACAAAATTATTATGCTTTTATAGCGATATTTAATGGTTAATAGATAGATAATTAACATCTAATTTTGACCCAAAAAAATTAAATTTTAAAATCTTTTAATATTTTTATGGTAATCGATTCTGGTAGTAATTTTATGTGGAAAACCAAAATTTCAGTTGATTTCATTTAATAGTTTTGGAAAAAACCAAATTAAACTAAATTCCCACTCTTTAAGGGACCATATACCGCTGCCAAATGTATACCGGCAAATGCTTTTTCTGGAAACAGTCGCCTTATTTTAATCACCATAACTTGAATTAAAACTTAAATTTAACATAAAATTTCATTAAATTACTTATAAACTTTTTGATAAACATTAAAGTGGTGAGTGAAAGTCTTGCTATCCCACCGTTTTTTAGAAATAGTGTTCACAGAAAATTAACCCTTCTCACTCTGGAGACGACCCCCAAAATCTAAAAGCTTTATTTACCGCACGATTTGAATGAAACTTGGTATTTGGGGTTTATGAGGATGCTCTTTCAGAAAATCGCATAATAATTGGGGGTCCCCATAGGAAAAACAAAAGTTAGTGTTCCGTTTAATATGAAGACGACCCCCTAAGGACTCGAAATTTTCCTCATTTAAAGAATACTTCATGACATGAAAAATGACACCTTGTTTGTCTTCCTAACCCAAGTGGTTCGTCAGAAATCTCAACTGAGTCGTTTTTTATTTCCCCAACTGTACGTTATACGCCATGCAACTTCACCAACACACTGATTGCTTTTCAGCTTGGCGAGATTTTGGGAACTCGCTGGTTCGTTGGCGTCGCTCTACCGCTTTCAAAAGATTCTCCGAAAGTGACTTAGGGCCGTATTCTTAAAGACATATAGTCTGTCTGTCCTCGCTTGGCACAAGTGGCAAACCTAAAATCCGTACCCACAGCAGAAAAAACAGTGGTGAAAAAGCCATAAAGATGGTTATCTCACTTCTATTAGATACCCGATACCCTGCACTCGCCACTGCTTTTCCTGCCGTGGGTAGTGATTTTAGGTTTGCCACACGTGCCAAGCGAGGACAGACAGACTATACAAGTAGAAGAAAAAAGAATGGTACGGAAACGGTGAAAAAGCTCTGGAAACGAGAGATTTCAAACGTGAACTCACAACCAGTGATCTGTTTTTAGATTCTTACTCAAAATTGAAACTTGATTATTTGCAAAGTGTATCTACATGATTTTTTGTTTTTCTCTTTTGTGTAGATTTAGTGCTTATTTTTTTGTGGTTATGTGTGTCCTTTTATATTTAATGTTGTAATGTTTGTGTATTTTTCTTGCCAAGTAATTGGAATTCACTTCTGTTTGGCAATGTATTTTTAAAATAAAATAAAATAAATAAAATAACTCCGGTTCTCTCCTCCGCCATATTGTTCCGAGATTCGAATCTATGCGGATTGCTTTTACACTCTTTGTGGTCCGTTAAATAGTTCCAAAAAATCTAGAACAGCCACTAATTACCAAAAAAAAGTGCTCAGACATCAATATACTACGAACGTAATGGACATCTAGTGTTTGCATGAATTTCTATTATCAGTGTTTAATTACTCGTAAGGGCGTGCGAAAGGTGGAGTCAGGATCACACAGGAGCTCGAGTTCCCATCTCAAATCACTTGTTTCTTCCTCGTGTTTGAGTTTCTGAATCAGGAAAAACTGAAAGCTAAACAAATTACCCACCCGATACTTATAAAGGAAATGTTTCATGTTTATGAACGGGAAGTTTTGTTCCGATTCACCCCGCTTTAGGGTACTATTTTAAAGGCCCAACAATACACTCAAACTATTCAAATCGACCCTCTGGATTCCCTATATAACCTCACTACTTATCCCTATCGCCCAGTCCAGCCGTCCAATCCCATCCCGCCATAACCCACCTCATTCCATCCAACAACAATTCGTTCCTTTTTCGATCCTAGCTGTCCGACGGTTTACGAACGGGATTTACGAGAACCGTCTCATAACGGGAGAAAATATATTCCTTTTCCAGGGTGATAAGACACGGGAATTAAATTTTTTTACGGCCGCTTATGCGCCGAAATTGATGTTGGATGTCTAGTCAGCCATGCGTCAGAGCCGGTGGGTTTAGCTTTGAAAATAGGGCGCGAGTACAGATGCGATAGGGCGTATTTAATCACCACTAGAAAAGAATAGAATTCAAAATCCTTATAAAAATAGGTTTTCGCCCATGAATTCCAACGAGTAACCCCACACATTCAGGGTGATATTTTTCTCATCGAAATTTCCAAATAGTCAACTTTTAAAACCCAACCTTGTATGACAAATAGAAAGCGGTATACCTGAGTGTTTCATAATTTCTAGGAGAGGTAGGGTTCATCAAGACGAACAAGAATTGGTATAGGTAAGGGGGGGGCGCAAGTGGGGTGAAAATCACGGGGTAACAGCAAAAAAAAAACCCTCGCATGTCTGGGCAGAAAGAGATACAATGGTAAGATTCCGGCATTTATTATATAAAACCAATTAGAATTGTTTCTCTATAAATCACATGAAAATGTTTATTCCATTTAAAAACAGACCAATAAATGCAACAGGCATGAGTTGTAGGTAGATTGACTGCAATAGAAAATGTTACGACGAAAACATCTTAATACTTGAGTCGGATCAAGGGACAATTGTAACTTTAAATTTAAATTTCGCAAGAAATTATCTTTTCAAGCAAAATATTCGTGCCGGAATCGAACCATTGTATATCTTTCTGCCCAAATATGCGAGGTTTTTTTTGCTAATGTTACCCTGTGATTTTCACCCCTTAAACCCCACTTGCCACCCCCTAACTAAACTATACCAATTCTTGTTCGTCTTGATGTACCCTACCTCCCAGAGAAGTTATGAAACAATTATCTGAAACACCCTGTATATCATCATACTACCCCCCCCATATCAAGTGATATATATCGGCCAACCCTGGAAAATTTCGATAACTTAATTGAATTAAGAGTGAGGTTATGAGTGGTTGTCAAAGAGCGATCAAAAGTGACGTCAGGAGGACTACAATCCCACGTCACATTTTTGAGCTTTTCTGAGTCTGGGTGGCCATGCATTGAGCCCTCCATTAAAAGCGGTGTTCATTTATTCAGCACCGCATGATTCACAGCCCCTCAACGAGCGAGCCACCTGTTCATGAGCCATTAAACTGAGCATGATCGTGCACAGGGCATTGAGTGGGGAGACTAATGATGAAATTTAATTTGAATATTGATTGAAGTATTGATCTTTCACACTCGGGGTTTCTCATACGGGGAGGCAAACCCGACAAATATCATGGTACCTGGGGCAACTGGGATAATTTTTTAGATAATTTTGATATCGTTACCACCCCGCTACAACAATTTGCTTTTTCCTAGTTTTGAGAAAAACGCATTCAGAGTCACTGGCGGATCCAGCATGGCTCCAAAGGGGGAGGGCACTTTTCCAGACCATCACCTTTACCTTTTGAGAAAAATGTCAAAATGTTGGGGATTTTCTAAAAAGTATCACTCAAGATCCCCTTTTGGTACCTCTAAAACTTTGAAATTTGACCTGTAAGAGTATAGGGTAAGAGTATAGGGTATAGTAGTAAGAGGTTGTGAAAAATGGGATTCTATCTGAAAAAAATTCATAAAGTAATGCTGAAAATACACCTCTAAAAATTATTTCGTTTCACTTTTCTAAAAGTTGGTTCATTATTTCCAGGTATATTTTGATTTAATTATATAGAATGTGTCTTTATCTTTAAAATGAGACCAAATTTATCTCTATATGTTGATAAATAAAAGAGTTATTCAAGTTACAAACACGCATACCACTTCGTCTAATGTCGCCATTTTGTGAATTTGAGCCATATTTCAAAATGCCCCCATAACCTGAGTTTTGATTCAAAAAATCTGAAAAAATTATTTTATCCTTTTTTCATCATGTTCTTTCACACATAAAATTTTCAAGAAAATCCGTGACATGGTGGCAACGAGTTTTTTTTATTTCGGGTGATTTTAAATGAAATGAGCCAAAAGCGACAAATGCTTTGATGGATGACGATGGGAAAATGTTCCCGTACTTGAAAAATTTTATTGTATTTATGTTCTTACGTACTACCTTACCTATAATTATAACTAAAAAATATATAGACTTTCATAGCAAATTTTAACGATTAATTAAGATTGCCAAACGGAAAATCAGTTCCAAATTTCTTTAAGACATCAGAAAAGGGGCATCTGGAGCACTCCCACTGTCCCCTCATTCAATTCATGCAAATAGCAATTTTTTCTCGATGAAGCCGTTATTATAAATTGTTATTGATAACTAATATTTGAAAATAATTAACGTTAGAAAACGCTATTCATTATTACTGAAGAAGAAACGGTTTTAACAAGCAAATAAGCATATCAGACCATATATATAAACATCATTTAACTCTTATACTGGTGATTAAATGTTACTCAGTTACGTAGTTGTTATCATGCAGGGGCGTCGTTTCAGTTTTTGATTGGGGGGGGGGCACAGAAATTTTTTAAGTGGGGCTGGGCCACACCGTAATCAGACTTTTGTTTTTTAGGAGGTTTAACTCAACGTCATTTCTAAGGTACCCCCTTACGAGTACATTTAAACATTAAGTTTGAGACTACGTAAAAAAAGTATTTGAATGATATTGCAATAAAAATAGGGGATCTGGGGTTCAACCCCCAGAGGCCTGGGCAGAGGTGTGGGCCTTCCTACACCAAGTGGGATTAGTCCTACCTACCTATCTACAAGTGCAAAGAGTGTCGATTTTTATTTTAAAATATTGAACTATTTAAATTTTTTTGAAACTTTTCATATCGATTTTTGAATTTAGAACCAATTTGCTGACTGGAAAAGTTAATTTTTTTCCGTTTTCAAAACATGCAGGAATTGCCCATTAAACTTTCACCCATTCTTAAATTAAAGACTTGTTCGTTTACAAAAAAAATAGCGAGCCACATAACTTCCCGCCTCCTCTGCCTACATGTCACTTTTGCGTGAGCTCAAGCTCATACAACGAATCTTTGTTGATAAAATCCAGTATATATAAAGCTTCATTATATTGTGTAGCTAATTCACAAGTGATTATTAATAAATAATGCTTTTTCTCTTTGTTACATCGATCTAAACAAATAAAGCAGTCCCCGTTTCATCACCAAACACACCCCCACCTTTACATCATCAAACACTCAACCGACACCGCTAACTGCCGAATGCCGTGATACGCGCAAAAACCTCCATTCCCCCACGCCACGCCCCCTTTGATTGGATTGCCGAGGAATAAATAAAGGTATGGAGGCGGCCATTAAGTAGTAATGACTCCCGTTGTGTTACATCAGGACTACAGCTTGTTGTTTTCCGGAATGCAGCGCGAAAGTGGGGCAGATTGAATGGAAGATGATGGTGATGATGATAGTTCATTCATTTTTCTCCGGGGTTCGGAAAGCTGACACGTGTCCAATCACTTTGGTGAGCAAGATGTAATGACGTGATCGAACGTAGCGTTTATTTGAGAGAGCATTATACGGGATGAACCCAGGGGTCGCATAATTATATTGATATATAGAAATGTCGGATGGCAAAAGAAAAAGGGGCGAACAAACTGTAAGCAGGGACGTATCCAAGGGAGGTTATACAGGGTTTAACCACGGCACCTAGACTCTAGACTAGACGACTAGACCTAGAGGTTAGACTCATCGTGACCGCAACTCCAGTTTGAAATCTTTTACCTTGTGTTGTTGAAAAGTGACGTCTTGCCTACTATTTTGCGTCACGATTTCGAGCTTCTATCGCCTTATGAGTCTAAAATGGCCATGGTCATACTTGTATAATATACACGAACGCGCGAACGGCGTTCGCAGAAAATTTTGCCCTCTGCAGAAAATTTTCTGCATAATTTTTTTTTTTTTTTTTCTGCAGAATTTATTTTTGATCGATAATTTTTTCTCTGCTAATCCCTGTCCTTAGGATTTTCTCAACCTTCTCTCTTTTCTTTTTGAGTGAAATTTGGCTTTTTTTAAGTCTTTTTCGAATTCGCTGGTGAGTCTTCACGCGCGCTCACCCGGTAAGTTTGCTTGTTCTCGTGTTCTGATCGCAATGCGGAAAAAACAACTTTACCGCGATTGGACCTATGATTCACAACCTGCGGCCCGCGAACTGATTTGGATTTTTTCAGATAATCCCTATTTTTGACAATCCTTACTTTCCAGATTATTTCCAAGAAAAAGGACTAGTTATCGCGGAAAAAGTCGGAAAAATCGCTATTTTTTGCGCAAGTTTCGTTTTGCGTGCGGTTTTCGCGAAAGGTCCGTTTTTTCCGCGCCTAGTTGAAGTTGACTTCTAGTTATAATTGCGATGCAGAAAATACTTTAGCTTAATAGGTCTTGTGTGATACCTCCAGATAGCATTTTTGTCAATTTTAGTCAGTATTTTCAACTTATTTGAGGAGGAAAGTTGTAAATTTTTACTGAAAGGTCTCTGAAGCAACTTGATAAGATAATAATAATGCAGTGGTTTTTAAATATCTTGTTAGGTTATAACCTGTTTTAGATATGATAACAGGGGCCTTGCCCCCTTGAAAAAAAATCTCGACTAGGTGTTCAAAACAAGTTAAAACCCTGTTTTTAGGGTCAAATTACCATAAGTTTTCTGAGGGAAGACCCACAGACCCCGTTTTGTATTTGGAACTCTATTATTCACATTTTTTTTCTTTATATTAAGTTTATCAAAATGCAAATCTTACCTAAAAATGTTGTCCAAAATTTGGACTAGGTGTATCAAAACTAGTTAATACCCTGTTTTTTAGAGTCAAATTTCCAAAAATTTACCCCTAGACCCCCCTTTGGTAGAACATAGTTTAACATTGAATATATTGTGGAATGTAGTTTGTATTTTAAAGATATTAAAATTTCTGTTACTCCTCTTTTGTTGCTACTAGATTATAACCAATAATTTGTTTCTTACACAAATATTCTAATGACAAACATTCTTTAGAATTTTCAGAGGTTTGATCATTGCTTTATCTTTTAAAAAAAATTTATTTTTTTAAACTATTCACAGTATTTATTCATCCTTAGGAAACTTAACCATTAAGAAACTTTTATTTATATGCTTTGATTAATTATTTTTCTGAAACATATACTCAGTTTTTTAACAGCGATACATAATTTGATATTAGCTCTATTATAATTTTTACTGTAACTTCTTTTGCGGCCCTTCATGTCTCAATCAACAATGAGAGTGGCCCTCCTTCCTAAAAAGGTTGTGCATCCCTATTTTAAAGCTATAATCAAAATATTAGATCTGAAATTGATTCCAAACATAAATTTTAAATAAAATAGTTTGGGAAAAGGTACAAGATAGTCAGGTAGCACAAATAAAAATTATTTTAGTACCGATTTGAGTATTTAAGGAAGAATGTTAAGGTTTCAAAAATGTGTAAATTCTTGCAGAAAATTTTTTGGAAAAAATTTAAGTTCGCAGAAAGGTTTTCATTTTATACAAGTATGGCCATGGTTTAACCCCCTTTACTTTGATATCCACTAATACCTTGGTTTTCACTCGAAATTCTACGGGGTAAGAGTGGTCCTCTTTAAATGTCACCCAAAGGCTCCAAAATGTACAAATGCGAGTTTTAAAACACTACATAAGTGTCAATTTCAAAATATTTTACAGAGAAAGGCCCCCAAGACCTCCTGTTTTTGCGCGGAGCTCAGTATTATTATCACAAATTTTTAAACATAAAGTACACCAAGTTTGAAATCCTAGCTCTTTTCTAGGCAATTTCTTTTAAAAATTAACAAGCAGAAGGATTTTCAAACTCACCACTTTTAAAATGTTTTCTATATTGCATTTAAAGTTATGTTGTAAAAATAGTTGTAGGGATAACTCGCTCGGTGAATTATATGGAGATAATCCTATCACAGCACCTTTTGAGAGACGAAAGTTTAAAAAGAGTTACTACTGACCAATACTTCACATTCGCCATCATAAGCTTTTGAATACTAAAAAAAGTCACAACCCTAAAGAACAATTTATTGCACAACTACAAGTCAACAATCAGAAATTTATCGAATTGCCCTCTTCAATAATAATAGAGGATAAATTTCTGCTTTAAAAGCATAAATCATAAAGACGAACAGGGATGGTTTTTTTTAGTTTTTCTCAAAACAACAAACTTTGAGTTAATCTGGTTTCTGAAATAAAAAGGTTAAATAACTTTAAATTAAGACTGCTTTATTTTAAATATGTATACCTATCACACTTATTTTGAAAAAAGATAATGGATAACATTGTCAGTCAACGTGAACGCTGGTCACAACATACGAAAGTAGAAACTAAACAAAATTCTACAAGCACAAAATTGTATAAAAATTTTCAATTGACTACATCCTTCCCAGGCACCCAAAGAATGTAAGAAAAGGAAACACCAAAAACCATTCGAAATTCGAACCCAGTAAACTCACTTGCGAAAACAATTCCAGCCAAACGATTTTAAGAACTCAGTATGGGCTTCGAGTTCCAAAAAGTTCCGAGAAGAAAAGTAGAGAGCTGCAAATAGAATTGTTGACGTAACTATATATAGTAAGTTATAGTTAGAGCAGAAAAAAATTCTAAGAGCAAGCGTGAGAGTAATGGTGTTCCATCTCGAGGTTGGCAGCCATTCAAATAGTTTTATTGAGTCGTATAGTGAAGTTTAGCTGAGAAGAATTGTAATAGAATTTTAACGCATGTCATCTGAACATAAGCGAAGCTAATACATTTTTACTGATGATTGATGTCATAAAAAGAGAAGAACAAAAACCGGCATCAGAAGCGAATTTTTTGATGAAAAACGACTGTTCATTTTTATTTTGTAAGACTTTAATTTTTTCTTTTTTTTAATACCGCATTTTTGATACGTCATATTTGAATCGTCAGTTAGAAGAAGGGATTCAGTCCAAAAACGAAGTTTTGAGAAAATCGAAAAAAAAAACTGTATTAAGTAATGGAAATTGTATCTATAGTCACCAAATTTTTACAGGAAATTCATGGCACAGTTAAGAATACAGAACAATCATCGAAAAAATTATAAGTGTATTTAAAAATGTTTTACAGTTAAAAAAAAGAGGATGGACTTATTCCCTTCTTGAACCTTATGAAATTTCAAATCTTAAAAACCACTTAAATTGAAAATTAAATTATATTTCTGCTTAGTTCACAGTACAAAAGTGAAAGATAGAAAGACTAAGACGAATAAAATTAAAAATTATTATAAAACTGGGTCATTAAGGCGATATCAATGGAGTAAGTGAATATCAATGAAGTCAAACATTCATTGGTTAAAAAAGAGAAAAAACGCTTTTAAATTCAAATAAAATTCTATTTTGGCTAAGTTTACAAGCCAAAGAATAAGAGAAGAAAGACAAATTAAGTTAAAATTCAAATTTAATAAAAAAAATACAATAAATGGACATTGATTTCGCAAATTCAAGGGGCTATATCTGCTGATAGGGGGTAATTATTTTTCCCTCTTTCCACTCATGTGTAGAGCGAAGCTTGAGGATTTTTTTGCGCACAAAAAGTCAATTTGCCATTTTTTGGACTTATTCCCTAATTCTAACTGACGATTCATTTAATATAATACCTTAGCCTTAGAATAGTGTAATGAAATCAGAGAAGAGAAAGAACTGGACGTCTGTAAAGGTCACTCCACTGTTTCAGACATCTGTCATTGAGAGGACCCAGAGACGTCGGCTTCGCACAGTATGTGATGAGGGGAATTGTAAACTGCTAATGGGATTCTAAATTAGGAAACGCTAGATCATTTCCCCATGGAAGAAAGGAGTTAATAGTATTGTCAGTTCTTAACAACCCTTTTTTGGCTCAGTGAGACAAATCGGGAAAGAATCGCCATACAATATTATTGTGAATATGTTAATTTATTAATAATACTATTTAACATATACAATAATATTAAATAAAGTAATCAGGAACACTCTGGATTGCGTCAGAGCCGTATTTATTACCACTGCTAACCTGTGTTCTCATGTTAACCAAGCCTTCGTCAATAGTCACCACTAAATAAGTCAAAATATTTAGTATAAGTACGCACAAATTATTTTAAATTCTTAACGCAATTTGTGTAACCTTATATTGAATAAGTTGACTTATTTAATGGTGACTATTGCCAAAAGATTGGTTGACAACAAATTTAAAAATGAATCACGTTTGAAAATTAGGTCTCTATTTCACACGAGGGGGGTACAGATACAATTATTAATTGTCAATTTGAAACATTTTTAAAAGGTTACACATTTTATTTTATCATTTAAAGAAGGCATCTTAAATAAATTGAAAGGAAGTTCAGGGTCACTAAACTTTGGTCCAACATTCAACAGACAGTCTGGAAACAAAATTATTAGTCACTCGAAAACCTTAACGGTAATATACATAAAATTGAACTAGAAACACTTTTAACTGAATAGTTAAGGAATACGTAACCAAATATTTTAATGCTAAAAATATGGAAATAATTATACTTTATTCAGTCAACTAAAGCTGAAGAACATTTCCCCAAACCTTTTTAATTCATGCGGAGAAAGAAACAATGTGGAAATGGTTGGGAACCGCATCCCCAAAAAGTATAACACCCACCTCAGGGCCCATTCACCCCATCTGTGAATTAATTTCGAACCTATCGGAAAGGGAAAGGCATCTAGGTAGTCCATTCCGGGCAGCTGTAGGAAATGCAATTACATCAGCTACGATTCCGCTCAGGAAGCGAATGGGATCATTATAGAGGATCGCCGATAGACACAGAGGTCATGGTACAGCCGACTGTACTATAAGGGGCTTAAATATAACCATTCATTTATATTGAAATGTTACTGGTAAGTACTCACAAATGGATGGTAGAATACACAGGGTGATTCAAAACGCATTTGCAAAAATGATAGGGGCGTAGACTACCCAGGAATCAATCCAGGATTTTAAACTTAACCCCATTTTTGTGAAAATTTGTAACAGCAGCTTTTTAATTGATGTGAAATATTTTATAACTATTTTTAATGAGAACAATAAAATTAATGAAAGCAGCATTAAATTATTACCTTTTTTCAGTTTCATAGCAATTTAAATACTCAATTAAATGTAAGCAATTCATATATTTAATAATAATTATTGCGAAGATGTCGATTTTTTATAAGAATTTCTGTGAAGGTGCCGATAAACGGTACCAAAATTGACCTGCATTATTAGTCCCTGATACCAAAATATAATTGATAATATATCAATACAAACTATTCAGAAGATAAAGAAATCATACTTTGTTGTCATTCTGGAAAATACGAACCATTAAATTCCAATTTTACCCACAATTTGTTAAGAATTAGAATTAGAAAAACCTGCAAAATAAATAATTCTACCACCCCTTTATTTTCGTAATGTAAACAATTATGAAAAAGAAAGCAAAAATTAAGTAAAATTCCAGTTAAGCCAATCCTGTTGTCAATTTTTCGGCCCGCATCCAAGGTTTAGTGCCCCCTTCACAGACACAATGAGGGGGGAAAAACAACGGGTATTCCCAGTTCTCGTCTGCTGCTCTGTTATGAATAAACCCAGTTAGATTTTCCACACGTGAGCTTTCGTGTCGTTCGATAAAAAAGAAGCTTCAATTATTTTAACCATAATAGTATCTACATCCCCCAAAATCTTTCCTTTTTAATCCCCCCGTTTTTTTAATCATTACCATATTATAACAACCACAACTTGCGATTCAATCCATCCACAAAAACTTTACTTTTACTTCAAACTTTAAATTATCAGTTAGTTAATGTGTTACATCATAAAATATAATACTCAGTATATTTAGGATTTTACAGAGGCGAAATTTTAAAACTGAAACGAACTTTTAACGTCCCTGAAAGAAGTTAAAGTTAAAAAGGCAGATGCATAACACCCTAACAATTTTTATACATGCTACGTAAATTCCATGCACACGTTTAAGAAATTAAGTAAATTCACATTATTAAACAAATTTTGAACGTTGTTGCATTTATGAGTATCGATGAGTCCTCTAACCTGAGTCTGGGGTTGAAGTAACTATGACTTTTTATAAAACAGTATTTCAGCTCGTTTTTGAACATCTGCATGGGCTCAGAACTTAAAAGGGGAAATTCAATATAATTATGTATTAAAATTTTAGGGGGCGAAAATAGTTAAAGTTACATACAAAAATAATAACTTGGAATTTTAACTGGAAGAATTTTGCAGAAATAAATAAAAACGTCTATATAAAATGCCAACTACATTTTAAAGGACATAAAGTTATTTCTACTGTTGTACGGGGGCGTTCAAGTAAGCACCTAAAGGGGGGAGGGGGGGTTGCTATTAGCTTATTTTTCCTGACAAGGGGGGAAGGGGTTAAGTGATGCTTACGTAAGATGTTACAAACACTGCATTTTCGAAAATATCTTGTTTCTTGCATTAATACTTTCAAAATTCAACCCAAAATAAATTTCACAAAAAAAATTGAACAAGGAAAAAAACTTAAAGCATTTTTCACAAGGAAAGTTTTAATGATAAGTGTTCATAGAGAACAATACATTTTAGAAATCTAAGCATTAATAAAGATTTTGTACAAAAAAATAACAAAAGGGGGGGTCGGCCAGCTTTCTTACGTAATAATGAGAAGGGGGTTTGCTTATCTTTGCTGACAAGGGGTGAGGGGGTCAAAATGACTAAAAATATGTTTACGTAATATTTGAACGGCCCCTACGAACGTCAAATACGATTTTGATAACAATTTTACTATTTCAGAACAAAATCCTTCACACGTTACACCATATAATTAAGGAGAAAACGCCCAAAGTGGTCTCCCTTCCTCAATTAATTCGACACGCGTTTCGTTCAACGATACGAAAAACACGAGAACTGCCGCTAAAGGCGTCAAAGGCAAGATTCGATGGCAAGATCAGAATTGAATTAAAGCCCTTTTCACCTTCAAAATTTGCACGCATGAATGAGCGATACGTGAGGCGAAGTGTAATTCCATCGAAATCGAAAGCAGCTTCTTCATTAACCATCCGTGCACTGTCTGCAAACCTGAGTTAAAAGGTGGTAGGAAAAAATAACGTTTTAGGCCTTCCGTCGATGTTGTAAAAACTGTGGAAACCACTCATTTAAACCAATGGAAAAGACAGAAAATTTTTCAGAGTTTCAGAAAATTTACTAGAGAGATAAAAAAAACTTTTACCCATTTACTAGATTTTAAACAAAAATGTCTTGACCTTTTGGATGGGATATTTCCCAAAATACCCCCTGAATAATTTAACTAGTATATTGCTATCAAGACATCTTTGGGATTTTAACATGGGGAAGTTTAATGGGGTATTACCCCTTATTTTTTGTGATTTATAAGGGGGCGATGGGGCCTGCACCTCTCTGAAATTCGGACATAGTGTACTAAAGTTAGTTAAAACCTGGTTCTTTACGGACATATTTCCAAAATATTTCTGGTGGAGAACTCCCCAGACCCCCTTTTTTGTAGTTGAACTCTATTATTCACAATTATTTCGTTCATCAAGATAGAAATCCAATCAAAAATTTATTAAAAAGCTATAAACATTGAACTAATTTTAAATATCAAAAAAATTATTGAAAAGCTAAAAGGATTTCTATCTTGATGAACAAAATAATAGTGAATAATAGAGTTTAACTACAAAAAAGGGGGTCTGGGATTCATGAGAGACAGGGTTTAAAAACCCCACATAATTTTAAAAAATCCAACCGGGGTGGGTTTTTTCCGGGTTTAATTTTTTTTGGGGGGGGGGGCTTTATTAGGCTTTTTCTGGTTTTAGTGTTCTATTATGTTTTGCAACTGGAAGGAGTTTCAGTATTAAGTTTTATAATTTAAGAGTAAAGGGAAACTTTAATTGCAAAAAAAACCACATTTTAATTAATAAAATAAAAAATATATCTTTAATGTCGTAACTTTGGGTGATAACAAAGAATTTACAACTTTATTACGACCAAAGGTAAAGTAAATACTTGTTATATAATGCAAAGTTAAGTTATGTTGTTTTGTTTAAATATTTTACCAATTGGGCAGGCTGTGTTGCTTGGGAAAAATCTAAAGGTTTTCACTATGGTTAAAAAGGAATTTAAATTAAGTTTATTTTATTCTTGAAATTTTAGCCCTTCATTTACCTTGCCCAATATTATTTTGAGATTATCCAAGTTTTTGATAAATTTCTCCTCGAATATTAATATATTATAATGTGAGAGATTTGTATAATTAAGACGATCAAGCTGGTTTTTTCAGGAAATTTAACCCAATTTTTGAAGAAAGAAAACAACTTAGGGCTGGGGTTTATTTTTTAAAAACACCAAAGTTTTTTTGGGTTTGTGGGCAGGTTGAAAACTTTGTTGGGAAAGGGCTAGGAATAATTTTGGGACCTCTCCTCCAGTGCGAAAACTAGCTTTTGGTCTGCTAATGACTAAATTTTTTAGAGTATATATTTGGGCCCCTCTCAAACACAATTTCTATATATATGTGATTTTTACTACATTTTTCTCACTGATAAATTCAGGGATAATAAGATCTAATAAGTAACTGCCCCCATATAATCTCTAGTGTAATATTTAAGTAGACTACTATTTAACAATGTAAAATTGTAAGCTGCACAGATTTAATAGTTCCTACATCTAAATGTTAACAGCGTGAAAATAAAATGCAAATAAAATTAATCCTCCAAATAAATAATACTCCAGGTAATGACTGTCTTTCCAAACAATCAAATACAAAATGACATAGGAACAATAAAACACTAGTTCTTAGGGACCATTCACAAATTACACAGGGGGAGGGAGGGGTCTTGTACGTATGTGACACATTTTGACAAGGGGGAGGCAGGGAGGAGCAGTTTAAACTTGATGACACCCTACCTTGCAAAACTTTCTGTCAAATGTTGTTAAAATTTCTGCTTCTGTTTGGTTTTATTTACTAAATGAATACCTAAGCTTCATGTAAGGAAAAAATTGAAATAAAATGTGAATTCTCCACTTAGGTTGAATTTTAAATTTGCATCAGTGTGACATCCCAACGGGGGAGCAGTTTCCTGAAATGTGACAACGAGTGCGTGTGACATGGTGAAGGAAGGGACGTCCGCAAAATCCATGAAAATTGTGAATTGTGACATAATTTGACAATGACCCCTTATTGACTTGCATATCAAAAATTAATTCAAATAAATAAGAATTTTATAGTGATAAAGCAGCTAATACACACATACACATTGACCTATCAAATTTGTTAAGACTTCAAACAATTATCACTTTAATTTCAAAATTCTAAGCTAAAATCTCTTCTAAACTATAAACAGGATGAAAGAGTAGTTAAATGTTTTAAAGAGACATTTTTATGTAAAGCTGAGCTGTAAACACAGCCATTTACTTCAAAAAAGGATGACAGTAAAACATAAACATTACAGCGTACCATGACTATAACATTGAAATTGGAGATATATTGGTCATTTAAACCAATTAGTTTTAAACTTATTTACTGCTCTTTCAAAAGGCACAAGTAAATACATCAACATTTTCCCATGTGGTTTGCAAAAATCAAAATAATTAACAATACTATGGAATCTACAATTTAAAACACAGAAACCAAACTGAATATCGAATCATATATATAGTTAGATTGAAAATTATACATTTACTCTGATAAATCTCTCTACAGATATCGAAACTTGGGACAAAGATAACACAGATAATAAACAACTAAAAAAAAGGTTCCTACCTTCATGTGACATATTAGTAGTGTCTAGCATAGATCCAATGCTTTTTTCCACAAATCCCTGCCTGACTTCATCACAGGAACTACTATTATTACTACTACTATTATTCACATCCTCGCTACTATTTCCCACAGCACTTTCAGTACTGAAAGCCGTGGACTTGCTGTCAGCCGCGGCAAACACACAACACAACACAAAACACACACAGAAGGATCCAGGAGCCATCTCAGCTCTATCAACGAATCAATCAGCACACACAGAAAGGATGACGATCTAATCCCGGATCATGGAGCAAGAGACATGGAAACAACTCCAGCTGGGGGGAAGCAGAACTTGTAAATATTGGATTACGACCTATCCCTGGTCGATGGCAGCACGCACCCACCTTTCTCTGCTCGGGCTAAAAACCGACTGAAGGTGAATGGTTGCCATGCGGCGAGTGCGGTCACCCTTGGCGACGGCGCGCTGAGGAATGTCGCCAAGCGATCATAAATTTGAATCCGGGCGGAGCAGCTTGAATGCGATATTTTCGCGTTTACCTTTGCTTTTACCGCACCGGCGTCGCTGGGACTGCGAAATGTAGTTAATTTATTGACAGTAAAAACGAGTAGGGGTGTTTTTTTTCTTTTAACCCTTTTCTTGGGAGTTTTCTTACGCGTCAGATCTCTCACCTGGATGTAAACTCGATCTTCATTTGAGTGTCAACATGAAATCCTTTGCTTTCGCTTTCTACCGTCGCGGCTCACGAAGCTTGTTGACGTTTAATTGGGGGATGTCTATAAATTTACATTTATGTGAAAGCCGGCCGTTTATTTGTAGGGTTTATTTCCCCAGGATCTTAATTGATGAGGATAAGGACCGCAACTGGACTTTTCTTTCGGAAGGGGGAGGGGGGTTGACTCAACATTATTTCTGAGGTCCTACTTAAGAGTAGTTTTTAACGTTAAGTCTTAAATTACTTACAATATTACTTTTAATTTAATTTACAATTTTTGTAAACAATGTGAATCTTACTTAATAGGGGGGCCTCCGCAGAAAAATTTTGGAAATTAAAAAATTTGGTATTGTAAAAGCTCATTTTGAGACACTCTAGATTACACCCAAAAGATTGCGATCAAATGTAATTGCAATACGCGGTAGAATTTTAAAGCATAAACAGTATAGCAGTTTGATAAACGGAAAAATTTTAAGGGAGGTTTGGGGGGTCTTACTAAAACAAAATGTTTGGAAATTTACCCTTAAAGTTTTAACTCATTTACAACTCCTTGAGTGTTACATAATTTTAAAAGAAAAACATTATATAGATTTCAGGAGGGGGAGATTGAGGGTCCTCCCCTCACCCTTAAAAATTTTAGAATTTTTACTCTTAAAATAGTAATTGACTCCATTGATAAAAATTTAAAAGGTTTAGTTATAATCAGATAAATCATTCTGTGATGGTTGTATGAGTAACTCAAATGCGTTTCCAATCGCTTGAAAAGAGGATCCAGAACGACTCCAAGGGGGGGGGCACTTTTCCAGGCCATCACTTTTACCTTTTTACACAAAATGTTGGGGATTTTCTAAAAAGCATCACTCAAGATCCCCTTGTGGTATCGCTGGGGGGTATATGAGGGTTCTCCGCCAGAAAAAAAAATTAAATTTGACCTGTAAAAGTAGGGTTTTTAAGTCATTTTGAGAACTTTTTTTGGGTCCAAGGGGGGGGGGCACTGTGCAGAGTGCCCCTCCTTGGATCCGCACCCTAATGCCAAGGAGGAAATTTTCGCGATTCACGACTGCGTCGAAAGTTAACCCAATAAAGCAGATGTAATTATAAGTTTTAAGGTTAATGAATCTCCACTGGAGCAGTGAGGATGCTTGCTTAGCATGCGGCGGTAAAATCCTAGGCGGCAGTTCCTGAGTTCTATCCCGCATCCCGGTTACTATTTTATTAATGAAAACTTACATTTTCCTAGAGAAGTTTCAACCAGTCAGAGCATATTCTGCTAAAAGTTCCCCCTTGGCACTATCCTCTCGTAATTTTTTGAATTAATCAACCAATCGTGTGACCACATATTTAGGAATCATCTAATCTTTTAATGGAAAGTCTATCTTTGGTTACAGAAGCTTCTCTCGGCACACTTTTCTTTTCTTCTGGCGGTTCTCCTGCACTAGGAAAGGCGCTCGCCAGTTCTTCGTCCGCCTGCATCACGAACGCGATGTCTTGTTGCGTGATATGACTGCTCTTTCGCTTGGTCGCCCTTTTGCTCGCGAGCTCCAAAACTTCCGCCGTCATATACTCCAGAACCGCTGTCATGTAGACTGTACTCGATACACTGACTCCACTTGGGAATTTCTCGACGAGAAGTTCGTACACACGTTGCACCGGAAACTGGAATTGCATGTGCCTTTTCCTTTTCTTTGATTGAGGAGCCATTGCGGATACTCTCGATTTACTAATGAAAATAGTTTTTATAATTGATTCCGTTAAGCTGATTCAAAATTTTAAATAGCAACTACGAATGGGTGAACATAATTTGTTTTGAAATAAACTTGACTCTTATATTTGTTTTAAACAGTCTGCACGAGCTTGCTTTGAATTATTTTATGCGATGATTCACTAGAGAACGGTTAACTAGAAAATACCACCACAAAGAGTTAAATAAATTAATATAAATGAGTTTAAAAATGGCTTAAATCCACATTTCCAAAAATTTTCGGGGAGTGGAATTTTTTTTGTGCCTACCAAAAATTTTATAAACGAACTGCTGCATTTCTACAAGTGTTCTAAAAGCAGGGATAAGATTGGCAATAAAGCAAAAAGACTGAAAACTGCACGAACGACATCGCTTAAATTGAAAATAATTTGGAAAAAAACTAAAAATAAATTAAATTGGCTTAATTATGAAAATTTACCATATAAAAGAGCCTCATAAATCAAGAACATCAACTTGAATTTAGAAAAATGAAATTTCCGATCAAAAAGTCTAGTTCATAAGCTGATTTTTTTAAAAAGTATAAAGTCACAAATTTTCATGATAATTTCAAAAAAGTCTGAAAATCCTCCAAAAGTCTGAAAAATCTCATCCTTGTAAAAGACTACACTTAACCAATAATGCAAGCTTGATGAGGCCATAAAATAATTTTGTGAGTTAACCTCTCAAAAAAAAGTATAGTTTCGAAACTGTAGCTAGGACTCTCTCAAATTGAGTCTTCGGATCCGCCACTGATCCACAGCATCCCATCCCAGTAGCGTTACCTGACATTCTGGGTCGCGTTGAAACACGTTGGTGGTCCAAGGGGGTCTAGGGCTGCACCCCAAGGCTAAACAGGGGCAGACCACACCATTGTGTTTACCCCAACCCAACCCCCGAAAATAAAGAAAGGTTTTCGCGCGAACTGTCAAAACCACTGTTGGCGAATCGCGAACAAAGGTGTCACGCCAGATTTGGATCTTTGTCGCCGTCTGTTGGCGAGTTTTCTTTTTTGGTTTCGCTTTACCTGTGTGGTTGGTAGGGCTCTCTAGTTGGTAGGATATCTATGGGATTTGTGTTACGACCTGTTCGGTTTTGGACTGTTTGTTTTCTTTCGTATCTCGGTTTTAGAATTGAATTTGTGGTTGTTTTCTATTGACTTTCGTCTCACCTTGGTCGTGGGAAATATTGTCAGGTTAATAATTCGAGAAAATTGAACTAGAGAGTAAGAGGATGGGAAAACCCATTTGTGCATGAAAATATTCTTCCATTTTACTCACGTTCGCCAATAAACTGGTTTAAGACATTAGTAATCCATCAATTTAGTGGATAATGTTGGTAATTATTCTTAACACTACAAAATAGTTATTATGAAAGAACTCTCAAGTTTATAATTATTTTCATTCTCACGAATTTGGATATTTTAATTGTGAACCTTAATGGGGGGTCGCAGTGGCGGCTCGTGAGTTAATTAATAGGGTGTTCACACCTATTATATAAAAATTAAAATTTATAAAATATCTAGAAAGAGAAGGTATAGTGGATCAATAAAAACATTTTTTAAACATTAAGTCCAATCGCCTATCTTTTTTTGTGGCGAATAAATCAATGACACTATCATTGAAATGACATCACACCCGCACATCCATTTATATTTGTCATAAATGTCATCTTTAAATTCTCTTTCAAAGTCTCTATCTTTTCCTTTTGTATTTTGGACAATGGTCAGATGAGGTGTTGGTCTTAAGTTCTTTATTTCAACTTTTTTTTCCAGTGGCAATTGGGAAAAATAAAGATGCTTTATCTCAAACATGGAAATTTTATTTAACGCCATTACTTCTTAAAAAGCGTCCTAATTAATAACTCAAGTTTTAAAATATTTTAATGAAAAGATTTTAATTATATTTAAAAAGTGCTCTTACTCCAGGGGTAGGAGCAACTATTTCACTAAATATAGGACATTCTATACAAAAAATATAGGACAAATATAGGACCCTCCGGAAAAGGGTTAATTATATTTATTTACATTTTTCCAGATTATAACTTTAAAAACTGATACCTTTCAGTGAATTTAGACTTGATAAACAATAAAGATATGATTTTTTTTAGATAAAACTAAAAACATTCATTAAATGTTCTGAAATGCAGATTGAAACATAACACAGGGTGATTCAAAAAAATGATAGAGGGATAAAGAGAGATCAGAATCAGACAGATCAAAATCAAAAAATCAAATTCTGCCCAGGCCTAGTGGCCCAACAGGCGGTTTCTATCTCCGTTTCATTAGCTTTTGGGCCTGGGGTGCTAATTACTTAGCTTGTGTCCAGGCTGAGTGGCTAGCCTGACGCTGGACCCCCCAGTTAGGCTGAGTTGACCCATGACCAGCTACCCAAGCAGAAGGCATCGAACCTGGGTCGGTAATGCTCGTAGCCAGACACGCTGACCACCACTACACCACTGCGGCCATGATCAGATCGAAACTACTCAAATATAATTCAGAATTACCCTTGAAAATGGACCCTGAAGCAATTCTAAGGTGCTAGAGTACTGATGAAAATTGCCAGAACCAATGTAAAATGAGTTATTGTGGGGGCAAACAATTGGAGGCAGAAATAAAATTATGATGTTTTAACTTATTTATAAAAACTGTGTGAAGTTTTTGATCTTAAGAGATTATCTTCAAGAAGAGACAATAACTTTTTTGCTTTTTTATTGTTAAACTTTGAAGATGACCTGTTTACAAGAACTATACACAGTTTTTATAAATTCGTTAAAACATGATAATTGTCACTGGAATTTTATTTTCCTACTACTATCAACCATTTGCCCACTTTTCCATTTCACCCATTTTCATTACTTTTGTACACAATTTATTTTAATGCCTCAGGATTGCTTCAACTTTGGGTCTGAGATGAGAAATATAGGACAATGTCCTATATTTCATATAGGGCATTTGCAAAAATATAGGACAATATAGGACGTTTTTTAAGGTTTTTGGAAAAATATAGGATATATAGGACAACTCTGACCCCTGTTACTCGTACTTTTCAATTAGTCGAAAAAATCAATTCAATCAGGCGTCAAAAAAGAAAGCTGTGCGGTGTCTCAAAAGTGAAGGCCTCGGCACACTAAATCTGTGCGTACGGGAATCCAAAATCCGTAGACGTAAGCTAAATATTCTAACGGCAAACAGTCGGGGTTTCTTCGGGATCTCATATTTTTTACGCTCACACGTGCGAAAAGGGAAAGAAAAATAAGAGTTCATTCTTTTTTCGATTTCTTTCGCGTTTCCGGTAGTAAATTTTTCTTATTATTGAGTAGAGAAGGGGGGGAGAAACATAATTCTGAATATAAAAAAGAAATTAAGAGTATATTTCCATTGATATTTATTTATCATTATATTTGATTTTTGTTCTACTTTTTCTGTGGGTGCTCCTATGGACGAGCCGCCACTGGGGGGTCGTGAAGTTATTATATCATTTTCATGATTCCGATATTTAATTTAGGTTCAAAATTAGTGATGAACCAAACCATTTATTTTCTTCTCGTAAATTTAGAAATTTATATACAGGTTGACTACATGAGTTCTTTTAACACACCGTTGGTAAGATGGTCAAATATTCCGAAGGTCAAACTTTTTTTAGGTCCTACCCTCCTTAACACATTTTAATACTTCTCAATGCTGTTGAAATTTGCTTCGTTGGTGTAAATCAGTGGTTCCCAACCGGTGGTCCGTGAGAGTCTTGGAAGTGGTCTGTGAACCGGAGAAGCACAAAATAATCCAATAAATACAAATTTGAACGAGAAAAGAGGGAATTATATCCGTGACTTTTAACTTTCGGCAGAGATGTTTGTGGTAATATATATATTCACCACTTAAATATTAACAATACATTTGAGTACTATAAATTTTTAAAGTGAAATTTAGCGTTCTGATAAAGCTCCGAGGTGGTCCGTGAAGATTCCAAATTTTAAACTTTGTGGGCTGCTGACTTTTCTGAGTTGGGAACCACTGGTGTAAATAATGAGTTTGTTGTCAAAAATCAAACTAAAAGGAAATGAATACAGTTTTTTTTTTTCAAAAACCAAAATTTCATTATATAATAGTATTATTTTTGCATAAAAACAAAAATTTCATTTTAAAAGCATTTTTTTCATATAACATTTCTTTATCGTATCTGAAATTCTCTAATTATTTTAATTCTTATTTGACCAAAAATTGATCAGGAAGCTACCATTTGGCGAGTCGACATTACATCACGGAATTGATAACTGTTAACTGATGCCGTTTTTAACAGGATTTGAAATCGATAATTATGGAAAATGAGAAAAAACTCAAAATCCAAAAGTCCGAATTTTTCAAAAATTAAAAATATTTTTTTGCTATAAAAAATTAATTTAGGTTAAGTACTCAGACTGGGCCCTGTAATGAAAATATGTATATGCCAGTCAAAAATTAAGTCTATTTATTTCTCTGTAAAGAAAATCTAGTAAATGATGAGAATGCATACGGTTGCCAACTTAATATGAACCATTGCAACACCCATGGTAAACACACAAAAACATGTATTTTCACGAGGTAGGTTGCAAATACACAGTTTCAACCCCCATCTCCGCTAAACTGGTTCTATTGACACCTGAATATTCTTTGTTCCGTTCACCCCCTTCTTACCACAAAGCAAACGATCATCCATCTTTTTTCAACCCTCCCTTTGAATACCTGCCGCACGAACACTGTCCATCGCACCACAGGTAGGGGGATAGGAAGGAATGCTACCACTCGCAAACGTGTTAAAAGGTAATACTTCGTAATCCTTCGGTCTTACCTTCCAGGAGCACTTTCTGTGACAGGTGGTGAGATAAGATAGTGATCTTTAACAAGAGTCGGTTTAGTTTGCTCGAAGTTGTTAACCGGTCAACAAAGTCGTTTATTGATGAAAGTGTGATATGATTGTGATAAAATCGTTTTATTTTCTCTGCGTTAAGCAGGGTAGTATCCAAGGGGGAAGAACCGAAGAATCCCCTCGCTCCAGAAGTTTGATGGCAATTTACAGTAGCGCTTAAAAATATTATTAACAAACGCAATTTCCTGAACATGAAGATAGTTTTAACTTTTTTTTTAAATTTAAATGTTAGTAAATGAACATACAAACAAACTATATACAGTGGAAGCTCTTATAGCGTAATTAATCCGTACCGAGTTTTTTGTCGCTATAAGAGCAAACTTCGAGTGATACACTCGAGTGTAGAATATCACTCGTTTAAAAGCAATAAACTCATTAAGCTAAACTATCAATTTTGATGCTTTTTGGGAAGGTGGACTCGATTCCCTCAATGATGTATTTTTAGTAGACTAATTTATAAAGTCTGGAAGAAATCTCAACCTGAAAACGATATCATTGGGATTTAGAACACAGTTCGAATCATCCAATTGATCTTTCCTCACTTTAAACACTTATTTCTTACTTTATGAAGTCTTGATACTTCCAATTTCATGTTATATTACCTTATTTTTTGCTTTTATTTTAATTTATATAAAGTTTAAGATCAATATTTTATAGAGTATAAATATTTGCTTCTTAAATTTTGATTTTGATATTAACTTATTGCGCAGCTTAGCTTCCTTAGAAAGGTCTGATGCTTTACAAAATTTATTACATCAATTTCACCTGCATCTGCATGCAATTTGAAAAATTCATGTCTTAAATATAAGTCAAAATATTGGAAATAAAGAAAGATAAATGAATACGCTAATAAATTTAAAGTCTAAAATCAACAAGGACATTAGGTAGCGAAAGGTTGCGTTTGGAATTGTAGCCGGTTACCCCGGGCGAAAGCAAGTGAGAAGAAGATGCGATTGTTACTTGGTGCTGTTTGTCATACTCTGATATTTGTTTACTGGCTAATTCTGGTGTGACGCACACAAACCGATCCAGAAAAGTGTTCGATAAGCTGAATCGATTCGAAGATTAGTCTTTATAAGAGCACAAAAGTGCTCTTATAGAGACTAATTTTTGGGTCTTTATAAGAGAGTATTTTTATAAGAGCAGGTCGCTATAAGAGCTTCCACTGTATTTTATATTGGAAATTCAAAGTTTCATATTTTTACGCCGAAAACATTTTGACAAATTTTACATTGAATTGTTGACATTTTAAAAATATATTATGCTTCTATTTGGATACTTACATGGATGAAACTTGGTATTTGGGGGTTTAAGGGGATGCTCTTTCAGAAAAACGCATAATAATTAGGGGTCCCCATATGGAAAAAAAGTTAGTGTTTCGTTTAATATGAAGACGACCCCCTAAGGAGTCGAAATTTGTTTCATTTAAAGAATACTTCATGAAAAATGACACCTTATTTGTCTTCCTAACCCAAGTGGTTCGTCAGAAATCACAACTGAGTCGTGTTTTTTTTCCCAACTGTACGTTTTATTTATACTACGACTCTTGCAAATTATCGAATTCGTAATCACCGATGCATGTTGGGTACTGAACTCTAGTTCTAACTCATTCTGGAGATTCATACCTAAGCCAATTCAAGATCAGCAAGGTGTAAGAAATCAAAAAAAAGCTCGTCCAGTTTGAATCATTGAACTAAGAGAGCTTATTCATAATCACATAATATACCAATTTACTGGTGATTATTAATTTTCCAAGAATACTAGTCGGTAGCTCTCAAATTCATCTGAAACCAGCCATCGAAAATCATTGTCCAAATAAAGCCGTAATTGCAAAGTATTAAATGAGGAAGTTTTTAATGGTCGAATATATCAAATTTAAAAAATGGGTGAATATGCCCCCATAAGTCTCGAATTATTAAAAAAATTATTGAGAAAAGTTAATAAAAATATGCGGTTATTTTGGAAATCTTAAAGGATTCGGCAGAATTATTCTCCTTGGAAAAATGTTGAATTCTGATTAGTTTACCGATTAAAAATCCAAATAATTGAAATATAATTAAAAAGTGTTGTGAAAAACCTTTGATAAAGTAGGAAATCCTTGAAATTGTAATGCACAAACTTAATACTTAAGTTCTATGTTTTGCAAACAGATAAAATGTAACCGATTTTCTATAACTTATTATGTTTCCTATATATTTTCCCTCGATTGGACCTAAAGATAGGCACATGCAGATTTTATAGCCCACAGTAAGTGAAATGAACTCTGAAGTGCCAATAACTTTTTGTGATGATGTTAAAACTAGATTTTATTTGTTTTCCGAGTTTCCGTGAAAAACTTTTAAATTTAAGTAATATTTTTTTCATTAATTACTTACATGCGTTATAATAAATAAGGTAATAATGCCTTAAAATAAATAGAGTATACGAAGGCAACATCTAGTTATTAGCAAAGAAATTTGTTTCTCTTGAAAAGTAATACAATTGGTTTGTTAAGGAAATAATTTTTTATGAAGGTATAATGTAAAAGCTGTGAGAAGTGAAATTCGAGATGAAATACTAGCTTAAACGTAACTTGAAATCGATTGAATTAAATTAAATTGACTTAAAATTTCGAACTATTTTGTAAACATAGTATTTTTTTCAACACTGCGTTTTTGAAGGCAAATAATAATTTTCCAAGCTATTTCTTTGGATCTGTGATAAAGAATATTTTGTTTACTAGAGGATCTTCTGTCCTTCAATAGCTGCTAATCAAAATATTTCTTTCAAATTTCGAATTCTCTTCTTCATTTTTTTTTCAATTCTCCCAAATGTTTGAAAATACCCGGGAAAAACCTTAGAGTTGTGAAAACACAAAAAAATATTTCTAGTTCTTGTCATAGAGTTGCCTTTGAAAATAAAAAGGGAAAACAGCAAAAAAAGGGAGAACTCTTGAGCTATCTCGCAGATGATATAATATTATAGAAGGAAAAGGATCAATATTCCACACAATCCTTTGCCTTTGAAGGTAATTTTTTCTTATCTCTTTAGTCCATTTATCATTCTTCATCTAAAAAAAGTGAAGAAGTAAAATGACAAAAAAAAAATTTTTTTTACGTTTTTTTTACCCGACTTTCATTATTTTTTAATCATCTTCCCTATAAAAAGAAGCTCCTGTCAAGAAAAAAATTTTGCTTCACAAACTTTTTATCCGTATGGATGGATTTTACTGCTGGAAGGCACAATTCTACCTGTGAACCTTGCAGAAAAGATGTCATCTGAATCTGTCCACTAGAGATGGTGCTGATCAGGCATTCCCTTTTACTCTCTTGGACTATTGCAACAATTATCTACGTTTTTATCCTCATTTTTTTATCCTTACATCAAAAAGACTAGTAAAACAAACAGGACACCACAGTAAAATGAAATTCGATTCTGATGCCATGAAATCGTATTCAAACTGCAACTACTTCTGTCTTTTTTCTGCTGCTATAGCAGTGGTTCCCAACCGGTGGTCCTTGAGAGTCTTGTAAGGGGCTCGATAATACGCAAAAACTTTTCAATATAAAGAAATTTAATCACATTGAACGAGAAAGGATTGAATTTCATTCGAGCCGATGACTTTCAGCTATATATTTAATTTGTGGGGATAATAGTCACCACTAAATTATCAACATTACTATCAAAAAGTAAAAAGAAATAAATTAAAATTTAATTTGATTTGGAACTTATTTGGGTTTAATTACATTACTACATTCGGTTGTGGTTTTAGTTAACTTTTGAGGCACAAGAATCAAGTTAGATCATATTGGGCCAAGAAAGACAAACGATTAAATTGAATTTTTCTTGAAATAGAGTTATACTTCAGAACATTACGTAAATTTTTATGCTAATCAGGGAAAATGAATCATTAGTTAAAAGTAGATTTTGAAATAATTCTGCCATAATACTTCAACAAAAACTCTTATCCTAACTTTCTTCTCAAGTCTACTTCATGAAATTAATTACTGTATTTAATGAAAGTTTTCAAAACTCTTACAAACTTTGTGCCTAAACAAAAACTTTTCGGGGAAAATCTTCATATTAATTATTTAAATATTTATAATATAACGTTACCAAACTCCAATCTGCTTTTTTGGTCATTTTTAGCGAAGAGCATTTCTGGAGTGCATGGGGTGATAATGCACACCATTGTTACTCCCAATAGAGCATTTTCAATCACATGACTTGGACCTAACAACGGCCTTAGCAACAGAAGGTTACAGCTTTTTGCCCTGCAGAAGGTTAACAGTTACAGAAAATAACTGGTCATGGAATTCTTCTATTGGAATAAAATCGTAAGTGTAAGAATTCATGTGGGTCAAATATTGTTTAAGGTGCCTAAAGCCTATCCAAACAGAATATTATATTTTTTTAAAAACTCATTTAGAACCAGCTTGATTAGATATAAGGAGCTGAGAGCCAGAGTGGACCAACCCACAAATCCACTTGGTCCACTTTGGCTCTCAGCTCCTCATTTAAAAATTAAAGACGACAGTTCAAAAACTTCATTTATAAAATATTCATTTCCAAAATACTAAAACTGCAGTTTTAGTATTTTGGAAAAGTTTATAAGAGTTGTTTGGTTTATTTAACCATGTATAAACCAGTCTCAGAGACTTTTCCAAAATATTAAAAATGGTGACTAGATTCAGTATTCATTTACTGGGAAAACGGTGTTCATATTTGAGAAGCTGAGAGCAAGAGTGGACAAAGTGGATTTGGGGTTGGTCCACTCTGGCTCTCAGCTCCTCTTATATCTTAAAAACTTGTGTGATTCTCTTATCGTTGAGCTCCTATTACCTGTATCCTATAGTTAAGTAGTTAACTTTAAACTCTAGTGGTTTTTAAAAACAGTTTTGAAAAATTCCTTAAAAGTCCGATTTATCAGACAATTTCAAAAAACTTCCAGAGGAGTACCCCTTATATTACTGTAAAACATAAATAATATATGAAAAATGTTTTATTTGCTTAAAATTCCTACAATCAGTCTACAAATAAAATTTTTATAAACTTTTTCATTTTTTGGTACACTGGAAAAAAGGGGAAGTGGCCCACATAATTTTTATTTCCAAACTAGTGGCACACAGGGCCGTATCCAAGGGGGGGGTTTTAGGGGTTCAAACCCCCCCCGAAATTTTGACATCAATTTTTTTACTGCTATTTTTCTTGAAATAATGTCTCACATGGAGCGATATCCTCTTCAGGGAATAACCCAAAGGGTCTCGAAATGAGTCAAAACCCTACTTTTAAGGGTAAAATTTCCAAAATTTTTCTGGGGGAGGACCCCCAAACCCCCTCGAAATTTTGAAATCTATTAGTATACGGGTTTTTCCTTCGAGCTTGTGTGATTTACAAGGAGTGGTCCTCTTTAATGTAACCTAAAGTGTCTCAAAATGAGTTAAAATGCCACTTTTAGGGGAAAAATTCTAAAAATTTTCTGGAGTAGGAACCTATAAAAACCCTCTTAACATTTCGTCATATTTATTACAATATACCTTCTTTTTACCTTGAAAATTCGGCTGCTTACAATGAGTGGTGCTCTATGGGTGTAATCTAAAGCAGTGTTTCTCAACCGGGGGTACGCGTACCCCTAGGGGTACGCCTAGAGCTTTTAAGGGGTACGCCACGAATTATTTATTTTTTAAATTTTAATGAATTTTCCAAGTTTTTTTTTGTATCATTTTCTTTTCACCATCATAAATTCCCAGACATTTTGACACCAATCAAAACCAAATCTTGCCCAATCACCCAAATAATTTTTTTTTTATCTTTCCTTTAAAGCTCCTTCCACCTATCATTCAATATTTCATGGACAAAAAAATGAGAAATAGATTTTAAAAAAATAACGAATGAATAAGATTGAACAACTAGGTTAAAAGTAAATAAGATTGTTTTTTCGATTAGTATATGAAGTATAGTGGTCCCAAAACGTTTGGGAACCTATGATTTAATTTAAACTAAGGTGATATTTCAACTACTAACTGCAACTGCATGCGAGGGGTACGCAGGGAAATATATTTTTCCTTTGGAGGTACAATCATGAAAAAGGTTGAGAACCACTGATCTAAAGGGTCTCAGAAATGAGCTAAAACACTCTTTTGAGGGGCAAATTTCCAAAAATTTTCTGGGGGAGGACCCCCAGACCCCCCTTTTACTTCAAATTCATATTGTTTATACAATTTTGAAATTTAAAGTGCATCAAAATTTCAATCCAGTGTTGGCATCTAAAACTTAACATATAAAAGTACCCGTAAGGAGGTACCTCAGAAAATATTTGAGTCAAAACCCCCCCCGAAACAAAAGTCTGGTTACGGCCCTGGTGGCACACTTCAAACAAAGGTTGGCTACCCCTGCCCTAAAGTAGAGAGCCTTTACCCTAGAGTCAAGTCATAACAAATATTCCAATGCATTTTATTTCTCTCGCAGTCGCGGTTATTTGTGGGGATAATAGTCACCACTACCACTTAATTATTAAGAGGCAGATTTTATAAGATGCAGGCAGAAATGCGGGGATCATTATTGTGACCATTTTTGATTTTGCTGAAATTTTTATGGTGGGTTCTTCTAAGGATTTTAGAATACCCCTATTTTTTCCTTTTCCCCCAAAAAAAAATTTTTCGGCCCACAAAAATTCCGAAAGTGGGTCGTGACCCAGTATTTTTGTCGAATCGAGATCTTTTTGTACTCCTTTTTCTCTGTGCATTGAGGGTCAATCAAAGTAATTCTGGTGGTAACAACATGTCCTTAGGTAGCTAAAACAAATTCTTTTGTGAATTTCATAGTTTACCTTCAGTGCAACCTGGAAGGGATCCCCAAACTTTGTCGCGGAAAGTGAAAAAACGCCAAATTTGAGCCCTTATCTTATGGACCCCATCATTGAGGGCCAACCATCACAGTTTGGGGGGTTAACTTGTGTAGTACTACTCAGTATTAACTTATTTAGCCCATTTATTGCATCGTTGACCCTCAGGGCTGCCGAAAAATGGTTACTTTTGTAGCTCACAAAGCAAAATAAAGTTATTTTGGTGACCCTATATTTCAGAGCATTAAGGGTCAATGAAGAACTGGAAGGTGGCATTTCGTAGTATGAGACCTGTACTTTAAGAGACAATTGACGGATCTTTGGTTTTCGGCCCTGCGAGTACTTAAAACTGACTTACTAACTGAATAGGGCTGACTGAACTGAATAGGGGTATTCTAAATCATTAGAAGAACCCACCATAAAAATTTCATCAAAATCAAAAATGGTCACAATAGTGACCTGCCCGCATCTTATAAAATCTGCCTCTTAACAATACTTATGTGTCCGTGAAATTAAGAGCTCTGAAAAAAAAAACTCAAATTATATTTTTGTAGGTCCCGAAGATTTAATTATATCGTAACAAAAATTCTTAACTCTTGTGAGATATAATTAAAATTTTCTGATGCATAAAACATAATTATAATTCAGAGCATCATATAAATTTGCTTAATCAGGGAAAATAAACTTTTATATTGCAATTTTGTCAGGGTAAAGGATTTTAAGCTATAAAGGGGTGGTCCGTGAAGGTTCCAATTTTAAACTTAGTGGTCCGCGGACTTCTCTCAGTTGGGATCCACTGCCCTAAAGTCAAGCCATAACAAATATTCCAATGCATTTTATTTTTAGGTCACTGCTTCATATCAGAACCTTCCCCAGACGTCTTTCTGGACCGACGTAGCAAGTTGGACGTCTTTTTGGCCCTCATCTTCGCCCGGACGCTGTTCAGGAACTTCTGCGACTCCTCGGACAGAGCCTGCTGCGCCTTGCTGCCTTCGCCCACCCTCTGCTTGTTGTCCGACTTCTTCAGGGGGAAGGACACCAGGATCTGCGGCTTCGACCCGTCATCCTCCTCCTCTTCCATCATTGTGAGCAACGTCCTCACCGGGTCACCCTTCTTTTTCTGCGTCACGATGGCTTCCGTCTCGGCCCTGATCTTCTGCAGGAGCTTCTGCTTCCTCCGAAAGGTCTCTGGTGAGTCGCACGGCTCCCGAGCCCTCGTTTCGAGGTCCTTCAGCACCTTTGCTTCCTTTTCGGTGATGCTCGGAGCTCCCGATATGCAGGCCATCAGCTTCGCCTTCCGCTTTGCTTGTATGCGCGCGAGGAACTTCGCCTCCTGGGACTGCGGCGAAGCCGCTCGCTCTTGCGCCTTTTTAGATCGAAGCCTTTGCAGGAAGTCTTCCATTTCCTTCAGTGTAGTCCCCTCCTTATCGAACCTTCTCGATCTTCTCCTTTTCGGCCGGATCGTCTCTTCATCGAGGAGCCTCGCTTTGGCTTCAAGAAAGATCTGGTTTCCCTTCACCGTCAGGTAAAAGTGCTTGTCCAGGTTTTTGTCGGCCACGATGAACAGATTCTGCGGGTTTAATAAATCCCCCCCGGATCGATCTCCGAAGTAATCGATTTCTTCCCCCGAATGATATCGCCGAGATTTCGATATCGATGGGGTGTCATTCTTCGGGGATAATTTACTACTGCGCGAGCGGGCTCTTTTTCGTTTCTTTGATGGAGGAATCCGATCTTTTAACTCCGGCTCCGAATCTGATTCGGATGATTTAAGCTTGGAATGTTTCCGCTTTTTTGTTCTTTTTCTGGATTTCTTTGGGCTTTTTTCACTGGAATCGGATTCGAAATCAGAGACCCTGGTCTCCTGAATAGGCCCTATCTCTTCTGAAATTTTTCTTTTAACCAAAAGGGAATCATTAACTTTCTCGCCATTTTGTAATTCGACTCGTTCTTTTTCTCCCTCCTTCGTTCTGTGGACGCATCTTTGTTCTTCGGAATTCTTTAACGTCGATAAATTCGCTTTTACAGTTTCAACAGCGTCGAAAAGTTTGTTCGAATTGTATTTTACCATCTGCTCTTCGAGGGAATTTTCGGCCTCTAATTCTTTCCCGTTCTTCGATATCTCATCGTCCATTTTTCTTCCATGCTCTTTTATTTCTATCGAATTTCGGGAGAGAGTTTCTTTTTCGGCTGGAATAGCTTTCGTGCAAGGCAGAATGGAAGCGGCCATTTTGTTTTTGTTTTCTTCTCTCGCTTTTTCCAAAATGGCTCTCCATTCACTGTTCGTGGTCTTCCTCGTGGTGAACTTCAAACCACTCTGTTTATCTCTGCTATTCAGGAAATCATCCGGTTTCCGATGCTTCTTTTCTTTCAGCATCTGCAAAAATCCTTCCATATCTTCCAAAGTCTTCATCTCGTTCAGATCCTTAACTTTCTCAGATACATCACGATTTATAGAAGCACCTTTATTGGGAATCTTACCGGACTTCACCTCCCGATTTTTCATATCCCGGTTCCTTTGTATGACATGCCTCGTTATCAAACTCATCTGACGCTTGAATAAGGACTGGATTCTTTGTTTCTCTTTCTTTCCTTCTGAAGGCGTCGATTTCCTGGTCGAACGCGATTCTTCCGAGTCCTTATCCCTCGAACGTCTTTTGGCCTTTGACTGTTCCTCCCATTTGTTCGATTTTGAACTACCTCTTCGCCTTTCTCTGTGTCTACTAGACCTGGAATCTGGAGAGTTGAATTTGTCATCCGATTTTTTCCCTAAAGGAACGTCATACCCGCTATCTTTCGGAGAATTCCTCGTCGCTTTGGCATCACAAGTCGCAGAACTTCTAGAAAACCTCCTGTCCTTCTTATTGACCGAATCTATCAAAACGGACAGCTTACGGTCCATTCTTCGAACGATCCTGAGAGTGTCCTGGAGCTGTCCAATCAGCTTCTTGCAATTCCGCGGCACGCGAATGTTGTTGAACTCCTTGTCCAACTGAAAGAAACATCGATTCACTTTCGAAAAGAGCTCCAAATTGGATTCGACCAAGTTTTTGCTTTTGTTGGGATTCGATGCTGTCCCTTCCACCGGCTGTGACGAAGAATGCAAGTCAGGAGTCAATTCCCCTTCTTCCATCTCCACACTCGGAACCTCTTCGACTTCGCTGTCATCGTCTTGGAACATATCCTCCATCAGGTCCTTCGTCTTCTCGCGCTTCCCCCCCATTGGCTCGTCCTCGATGAACTCGAAATCGAAGTCCAGCTCCTCGAGGGAATCGAGATTGGCGAAACTGTGCCGCTTCAAGGCCAGACACCTCGGTTGGCCGACGATACTGTCACCGACACCTGCATCGAAAGCTGAATACGGACTTGATGTTTCGAGTCTGGTAGACCCTCCAACACCCTGGTCGTCTATAATAGGTCTTTCCTTCAACTCTTCCTGCGTGTTTATCTCTTGAGTTTCCTCAAGTTCCCTCCTAGGACTTCTTATTGACTCCCTTGAACTTATTGGACCCACAACTCTTTCCTCTTCAGCATCAGCACCGTAGATGTTGCTATCTTCCACTTTGGAGGTTTCGTCCATCAAAAAATTGTCGTAATAGCCAGAGCTCGAATTCACCCCGTCAGGTTTATCGAAAAAAATGCTCTCGCTCGTTCGTTCTATGGGGGACAAGTCCATTATAAAGTCTCCCGTCTCGTTCGGAAAGTCCAAGCTTGCATCGCTGAAGTCTTTGACAGAATTGGCTATCGAGATCCGAAGGTCTGTTTTGTGAGGGGTCGAATTCTGACTAAAGTCAAAAATCCATGTACTGTCCTCAATAGGGTCCGAGTTATCCTTCCCATCTTGCTTCGTGTTTTCGGAACGTTTGAATTCTTTGATTATGGAACTAAGAGGTGACGCATTTGAAATTTCTGTACAGGATTCATCGTTTTTGGGATTTCTAGTGGGTACGTCGTGATTTCGACCAAATGTTGATATTTCATCATTTCTTTGGTTGTTGTCGATGGTGCTACCATCTCCTGCAAAAAAGAAACAGAGACACAATTAAATTTACCATATTTACTGATTTTTTTATCATAAGTTGTTTCTTATGCCACTTGGAATATCCAAGCTCCATCCGCAAAGCGTACAGGATTTATGGCAAAGGGGGGTGGCTCCTGGGAATGTGAGGCTCATTAATGAAAGAAGTCCGACTTAAGCCTCGGTTGATAGACGCCACCACCATCTATCACCACCTTCACAATTTTGCCATGGCTCTGAAGGGGAAGGGGAGGGAAATAGTCTTCAGACGACCTAGACCCATGGTAAACTGCGCCATGACCAACCACAGGAGCTATTATAATCATATATTATTTCCGGTAGAACTCTCAAGTAACCAACTCTCGGACTATTATAAGAAAAACAACATTCTTGGTACTAATTACTTTCTAAAAAAAATTAAACTTACGAGTCGACTCTAAATTCTTCTTGTCTGTCAGGTAGCTGTCGGCTGAGATGTTCCTCTTCCTTCCCGAGTCAGCATCGGCGAATTCAGTAGTTTTAGCCAATTCGGAATCCGAAAGATGCTTGAAATCCATTTTGAGCTTTTATGAGAAATGAACAACCTTCTATGATGAGAATTCGCATTTGTGATCAGCAGAAAACCTGAAAGGTAGAACGAATGATATTAAGATGTCTAGTCTAGCGTATCCCCGGGGTACGCGTACCAATGGTTGAGTTGAGAACAATGAAATTTAACAGGTTTTTTTTTTAGAATTTATAGTCACCACTTTTTAGTTGATTTTAAAATATTTAAATAATTGATTTTTAGTACTATTGATAGAATTAGGATAACTCAAAGTGTTAAATTAGTAAGCAAATTCAGAAATTGAATGGGAAGATCGTAATGGATATTATTCTTAGATTAATTAAATCTATAATGAGCCACGAGAGGAAAACCCGCACAAAAATAATTTTTTGTGAGTGACACCCAAGGTGTTCCCTTTCTGAAGTGAAGTTAATGCTATACTCGACAGCAACATTTCTTGAACTCAAGTAGTCCTCACAAATGCGGTAGGAGAAATCGGTTAACACAAAGCCTGTGGGGTTGCTAGGAGGAGTTTCGGTACGCAAATCGTGATGAAAAAGAACTATATATATGTTACGGGCAATGTGATAAATCGGGCATTATTAATAATGCCCGAAGTGGAGGTGGGCAATGTGATAAATTCAATGGCATTTGGGTCATTCTACAGAAATCGCTCTTTTTCAGAGAGAGAATTTCATGAAAAAAAAAATTTTTTTTCTTGAAAACTTTTATTATTTTTAGAGACTTAACACCCTTTGTAAGTTAAAATGACTAATGGTCCACCTACATTTAATTTATTTTTCTCAAAAATGCCCTTTTTTAAAAAAATTTCATTTATGGAGTTCCAGCTATATGCTAAATTTAGACTGTTTATAATGGCAAAGGATAAAATATCTATAATTTTGTTAGAAATACAACTAAAGGCAATACTTATTAATAAAAAATAATTAGGGGGAATTTTTTTAAGATTTTATACAAAAATTAAACATTTACTTCTTATACAGTAAAAATTGAATATTGTTCACTATTATTGATCATGTTATTTCTCAAATTATAACTAAAATTATAATTTTATCCAAAACAGTATTACCATTCACTAATTGACTATCAAACACTGAGTATCTGTAACCTACTAACACAAATAGCTCTTCTGATCCACGGAGCTGAGTTCCACGGAGCTGAGGAACACGCACTAAATTAAATATTTACGCCCTCGTAATTTTAGGAAAATCCTAATTTTTCATAATTAACATCTGTACACCTAATTAATCAAGCAAAAAATAAGTATTTATTTTTAGTGTATCTTTAACCTCCTTTAATTTGTTTCCACGGAGCTGAGCATCTAGCAGAACCGTTTTGAAAATAATGGACAAAACTCTCCCTCAAACTATTAAAACCAAATTTTCCAGCTCGATTTCGCTGTAAATAACACAAAGGCTCTTATCAAATCAGGGTAGAAGAAAAATTTCACACCCGGCTGCCATCTAGACACTTTCAAAGGAGTTAAAAATTGGTTCCAAGGAAAGAGCCAAAAAACAAGGGACACTACTATACATGATCTAAAAAAATATAAAGACATGTTAAAAAAAATTGTCCATGCCAAAATACTAAGCTTCTAACTTAGAAGTAATAGAAAAAATAGCATTTAACTCCATTTCACAATAATTAAATTATTTATCTAACCATCTTTAGAGTAACTTTGGGCTAGGGACATGGTACGGAGCTGAGATTTCACTGTTGTGACTAAAATAAAACGAAATAAAAAACATCGGTGAAAAAATTATCAGCTGCACTCGTTTAGGCTTCTACCAATACCAATAAAAAACTTGAGTCCAAAAAAAAATATTCATATTAAATAGTGAAAAAGGCTTAGGGACAGGAAAAAAGCGTTTTCTGTAGAATGACCCATTTATCAATGAAATTTATCACTTTGCCCGCCTCCACTCCGGGCATTATTAATAATGCCCGATTAATCACTTCGCCCGTAACATATACATGGGTTTAACAAAACAATCATATTTTTAAATTGACGTTCTTCATTTCACTCAAAATTCAGACACCACGATGAGAACTACTTTGTTTGTTTAGTGACGTCATAGGGTCAACTTAAGTTGCTGTCTAGTATATATAGGAAGTTAGGAACCTTTGATGTGTATCTTCTGCACAGAATTTCATTAAATTATCATAGTTCCTATCTCGGGGGTCTGAGGGCACCCCCCTAGAAATTTATTGGAAAATTTACCCGCAAAGTAATAAAATTCTTGGGTGGCGGCCTTGCCCTTTTTGGGTCTGGGCCCCGGGACTTTTACCCCACTTTGACTTTACTCTCCGTCTTGTCTGGCCTGCCTTGGCGTACTATACAACATTTTTCCATGAGTGAATTCTTCTGCTAATTCTTTAAAGATTTTTAAAATGGTTGCAATATTGAATTAAATTTCTCAATCACATTAATTTTTAGAGTCACTCAAGACTTATCGGGACACTATAGTACAGCTGTCGGGCCGCATGTTGTGCTAGCCTGTATTAACCCAATCGGCCAATCCCTAAGCTGATTAAACTCACCCTAATTTCAAAATTCCCACCTGTTGTTGGTAGTTATTTATTGATGTTTCCGACCTCTTGTCCTTTTAGGCTGCGGTCAGCCAGAAAATCAGTATGGTATCTGTTCAAAAAATTTGCAGTATCTGGTTATCGGACAATAGGAAAACCGCAATCAACCCCTTCAATTTCAATGGTCCTTCCAACAAAAGACAGCCCTCGGGGAGGAGCGAGAAGTCACTATCGGGTGTCTGCTAATTGACTGGGGGAGGTGACTTCGGACTCCTTCGCTATTGTTGGAGGGGTCATGAATGGGGAGGGGAGATAGGGCAGATTTTTTGAAGAGATACCGCAGATTTTTTGAAGAGATACCATAGGTTTTCTGGCTGACCGTGCCCTTACGGACCGCGGACCATCGATTAGGGGCCGTTCAAATATTACGTAAGCACCTAAGGGGGGTTTGCTATTTGGTTATTTTTCCGAACAACGGGGGGGGGGAGTATAATTGATGCTTACGTAAGATGTTACTAACACTGCATTTTCGAAAAGCTCTTAATTTCTTGCATAAATATTAATTTCAAAATTCAACCAAAAATAAATTTCACAAAAAACTGAACTAGAAAAAAAATTTTGAGCATTTTTCACCACAAGGAAAGTTTTAACGATAGGTTCATGGAAAACAATGAATTTCAGAAATCTAAGCATTACTAAAGATTTTGTACAAAAAAAGAAGGAAGGTTTCAAACGTAATTATACGTATTACGGTTTCCTTATTTTTGCTGACGAGGGGTGAGGTTAAAAAAATTACATCTTTTATTCCCACATTACATTAAGAGGAATTTGATTGCTTCCACAATCTCTAACGTGACCATCTTTTTCTATCTAACAGTCTATAAGTCGGGACATTTCACAAGGGAGGTTATAATATTTTTCAGAGGTTCGATAAGTCTTTGAAACGTAAGGTTTTCAGTCGTCACCCAGTAAAACAGGATGGTATCTGTTCAAAAAATCTACCCTTTCTCCCCATTCATGACCCCTCGACCCCTCCAACACCAGGAAGGGCCACCGTAAACTTTTCCGCTGGATGTAATAAAACAATTTGCGGCCGGACCACCAGCAGTTTATCTCCCCTATCTCCCTCAATCTCTTTGTATCTCCCCTCGCACTCGCGCCTGTAGACAGTCGGTAATTGACCAACACAAAGTCACCGGCGCCATAAACTCAGGTTTCTTCCTGGAGATAAGTGTTTTATTACATCCAGTGGAAAAGTCTACGGTGCACCGAAGACACCTCAGTTTATGACGCCGGTTTCTTTGTGTGGTCAAAGAACCTCTCCTCTGAGGGAACCAGAGGAGGGGTGTGCGACCCCTCCTCTGGCGCGAGTGCGAGGGAAGAAGAGAGATTGGGGGAGATAAACTGCTGGTGGCCCGGCCGCAAATTGTTTTATTACAGCCATTGAAGGGGGTTGTTTGCGGTTTTCTTATTGTCCGATAACCAGAAACAGCAGATTTTTTGAGGAGATACCATCCTGATTTTCTGGATGACCGTACCCTTACACGGGAAATAAATTTTGAATGGAACACACAAAGCTCACAACTTAACTTTTCTTTTGTAGTGGGGGTTAGCCCCAATCATTTTTACACTCTGATAACATATATAATAGGGTAAATGTTAGGTATGTAGCCGTAGCCTTTTAGATCGTAAGAAGCTGTTATTTAAACTTTGTATTAATTTAAAGTGTTAGGTGATTGCCTAAAAAACCTCAAGCACAAAGAGGGGGATCCTCCCCCAGAATTTTTTTTAAATTTGACTCTTTAAAATGGTGTTTCAACTCATTTTTAAACACATTTTTACTCATTTTTTAAACTCATTTTTAAAAAGAACAGACCGCCTTTTTGCTATATACGTAGCAGAATTTATTTAAGAAAATAATTCTGTACAAACCTAATCACCAAAATTTAGGAGATGCGTTTAAACCTAAATCCCGCAGATACGACCACAAGGCCTCCTGATACATAAAGTTTTATGAAATCACTGCAATTGTTTTTAAATTTTGAAATAACAACTAGTAAATGAAAAATAATTGAAAGTTAAGAACTTTAAAAAAAAAAATCAGATTTTAGATTTTAATGAAATAGAGTGTTTTCAGGTGACGTCACGACCAGCTATTTTCTTTTAACTGTTAAACCTTTGTAGGGCTTTTAAACTGCTGCTAAGGTGGTTGCTAGGTAATGAGGTATCTGTTGCTAAGTCGGTTTTTAGGTATGGGGACACGTGATTCCAAATGCTCCAATAGAAGAATTCCACGACCAATCATTTTCTGTAACTGTTAACCTCTGTAGGGCAAAAAACTGTAACAATTCTGTTGCTAAGGGCGTTGTTAGGTCCGAATCATGTGATTGAAAATGCTCTATAGCTGAATATTTAGGCGGGAAAAAAGCGGGACGCCCCCCCCAAGTGGCCTTGGAGCGTTCTAGGGGGCAGCGGGGATACGTTGATAGAAAATTGGGAGGTGTGGGTGGGAGCGTTTGACCACTACTTTCATATAATTGATAAATTGTTATTTTTATGGAAACTCCAACTCCCTCAAAATCCCTTAAAAAGGTTGCTTAAATATCTTTTTAACTATCTAAAATTCAAAATTTTACGGGGGGGAGGCTCGCACGAACCCATGCTTAGAATATCGATAACTTTGATGGGTTTTTTTTCAGCTGAAAACAGACAAATTCCAGAGTTTCAATTAGAATAAAAAGATTGGGATATGAAGCTTTTCTTTTGGGCATAGCAAGGAGGGGGGAGGAATACACCCGTGTCACAGATATCCCAAATTGAGTTAAACACTATTGTCAAGTAAAGTTTCAAAAATAATAATTAGTTCTTCTTTAATAATAATTTTTCCCCTTTACTCTTCCATTGTTTTTGATCATGTATTTATTTTTATTTAATCCGTTACCCCAGGGACGAGCAGTTGCTCCTTTGGGATGAATTATTACTGTGTGTATGATCAATGTGCGATTATGTTTCTCTGTCATGTGTTTTTTTATGTATAAGTTTGGCTGGTTTAATGGAGAGGACCCCCCAGAAATTTATACGTTGGACGTTGTAATGAAATTCTAGCATACTTATTTTGCAAAGGAGGGCGGCGAAACATTCTCCATGTAAAGGGGGGCGGTGGTTCCAAAAAGGTAGGGAACCTAATTATTAAACCTAAATTACTGGAATGAAAAATTTACCAACATAAAATGTTTCATTTAGGAAAGCTCGATAAAAATGGGAACAACAGTCAAAATACAACAATAATAATAATTTGAATCTTACCTTGAAAGGTCCAGTTCAAAATCGAACGCTTGAATGTTCGTGCTATGTAACATTCCTTGTCATCAACATACTAATACCACTCTAAAATCGGTCCTTTAATCGAACAATCATGTACGCAGAATACAAATGCTCGTGTCTATAGCTGTATTGTTTCCCATTGTGTGGTTAAAAGAGAACAAGTTCGCGCCACCTATAATACCATCTGCAGAAATACAAACAAGAGGTTTTGACGAGTTACAGCGAATAACTACCATAAAATTCAGTTTGAGAGAAGAAGGAACACACGAAGTAGAAGTAAGGGAGCTGAGCGTGATGAAACAGTTCGTTGTGAAGCGCTGATTCATCCCAGGGAATGGGATAGAGAAACGGAAAATAGTATAGATTTTTTGAATTTTAATTATTTGTTTCTTCTCTTAAATGTGTGACGAAATTTCGATTTCTCAGTAGACAATGCACGATTCCTTTCACAATGAATGGAAAGATTTATTGCTTCATTACTTAATCTAGAAAAAATGCTGAAATGCAACCTCCTCCACTTATTATACAATTTTTAACTACAGAAGTGGAACTTACTTTCAATAAAAACCAGCTTGTGGCTTAAAATTTTCAATTTTAGTAGAGCATTTTCAATCACATGACTCGAACCTAACAACGGCCTTAGCAACGAGTTCTTGTCCTCCAGTGACGTCATGTGCGAATGCTTCTATTGGAGCATTTGCAATCACAAGACTCCGCCCCTAACAACCGCTGTAACAACGGGTGCCCCCGCACCCAACAACGGCCTTAGCAACGTTGTTTTTGTCCTCCAGTGACGTCATGTGCGAATGCTCTATAGTTAATTCAGTGTTTTTAATGTCTTGGTAAAAATAATAAATATAAAGCAGAAACTTACCAAATATACAGTTACTACCAGTTAAATTATAATTTAATTTGTAGTAACTATATATTTGGTAAGTTTCCCCTTTATTTTTCTTTTTATGCACATTTTTTTTTTTGGGGGGGGGGCACATTTAGGAAAGACTTATAATATAATAAAAATGTCATTTTTAAACTTTTCAAAGCATGAAAATAATTTCTTGGTGCTTACGTAAGATGTTACTAACACTGCATTTTTTAAAAGCTCTTTGTTTCTTGCATAAATATTAATTTCAAAATTCAACCAAAAATAAATTTCACAAAAAACTGAACTAGAAAAAAATTTTGAGCATTTTTCACCACAAGGAAAGTTTTGACAATTTCGCCTTTATGGTGATTTCCGTGTTCAGCGACCTAAAATCTATAAGAAATTACTATTTTCATCAAAGAAATTTTTTCATTGTTGAACAGTGTTACCTATCTTATTTTAATTTAATAAAGTAAAATTTTTATAAGCATACATTTTCAGTAAAATCTGAAAACAAACCTCAATGAACTGTAAACTTCATTTGAAAAGTTAAGTTTATAATCCAAGAAACTTTTAATTTTTTAATGAACTTATTTTTAGTTTTTGATTCACAACAGATATGATAATATTTTGGTGATTTCTAATGAAAAACAATTAAGAATACTTTTGTAGAGAATTTTTATGGTATTTTGTTTCAAAATTTTAGATAAGGGATAAAGTAAGAAATTTATTTTTTAAAAAATTGTTTATTTCATTTTCTCTAATTTTGGATAAAATATCTGTAATAAGAACTAAAAAATAGCCCCTTAACATGTATTACAAGTGCCTGTCAATTCTTTAATATTTTTGAATAATTTAAGAAAATTAATGACTGCACCATATTTGAGAGTGACAACATTTGAAATATGTTTCTTCAAAGTAAAATATAGAATATAAAATATAGCATAAAAGTAGTAAAAAAAGTTCACAAAAGTATTTGTGACGTAGCAGCCGTTTTCGCACCCTTTTTAAAAGACAAATTTTGAAGTTAAATAAAAAAGTAATTAAGCATCAGAATAAAAAAATATTTGCGACGAAATTACTTTTTTCTCTATCAAATAAAAAAAATGCAGGAATTGTCCATTGAAGATCAGTTTCTTAAAATCCTTTGAGAAGCTAACAAACAAAAAATTGCTAACAAGATAAATAAAGATAAAAAATAGATTAGTTTATTTTTTCCTTAGAAAATTGTCTGTTTTTATGAGAATTCTAATGTAATCAGTAGAGATCAAGTCAGTCAGTTATGTGGATGCTTCAGAGACTCAAAATGTCAGATGTTCCGTGTTGAAAGCTGGGTTAAGGAAAGTTAGTCCATCCCAGTGGCGGATCCAGGGGGGGGGCCCTGGGGGCCATGGCCCCCCCCGAGAAACCCTAACAAATAGCTTAAAAAACACTTTCTTAATGCTAAAATTCAAAAAAAATTCTGGGGGAACCCCCAACCCCCCTTTAATATTTTGACATGTGACATCTGTTTTAGTGTTTTTCCCTTGAAAATTCTTCCGCTTAAAAGAAGCTGTTCTCTTTTGGGAAGTTTTAAAATAGATGAATACTAAGTTTGAAAGGGCGCATTTGCAAACATTTTCTGGGAGAGGACCCAGAGTCCTTTTCAAAATTTGGCATCTATTTATAATTTCATCCTTGAAAATTCTGTGGTTCATGCTTTCAAAATGAGCTTAAACTTTGCATTATCTGATGAAACCTTTATAACTTTAACAAAGTTTCGTATTTTATTTATGTTATGCTCGGAAAATTGGGAGCCAAACACCTCGCGAAACATAAGTATTGTTATGGCCCCAAAAAGGTTTCGCCCCCCCCACTTTCTAAAACAATGGCACGAGCCCTGGATATCCTCTAAGTTACTATAAACCCCTAAAAGCTGCTTAAAAGCAAGCACTCTTCAAAAAAATTTCTGAGGCACTGAAAATTTCGAATGTAATACCCTCCGACTCTGACATGGCCCCCCCCGAAAATCTGGTCTGGATCCGCCCTTGGTCCATCCTTTGACAAAGATACAGAAATAAAACCTTTTTGACAGTTAAATATGTCAGAGTACCTATCATCATTTGAGAAACTAATAGACAAATATTGCTAACAAGATAAACAAACAAACTATTTTATTCCCCCCATTCAGAAACAGAATAATCACAATCTCAAGATGTCTAGTCACATGATAATACTTTTACTTTGGTCCCAGCATTTCGGAAGGTATCACCCATTTGTCAAACTGCTCAGAAGTTAAAAATCCTAATTTGATGGCCGTTTCTTTCAGTGTTGATCCCTCTTTGTGGGCCGTTTTGGCGATCTTGGCAGCCTTGTCGTAGCCTATGTGGGGATTCAAGGCAGTCACCAGCATCAGAGATTCATTCAGGATTTTTTCAATTTTATCCCTGTCAAACAAAATGAAATTGAATAAGTTTTAAAATACAGCATAAGATAACATGAAAGTAACAGAGAATATTGAAGTGATTTAAAATTACTTTTTAGAATGTATGACTAAAAACTTAAATGGGTTTCTTTTTTTTCACTCTGTAATTTAATTCAATGTGATTGTAAAATCCCAGGAGAATAAGCATATTTGGAAAGGATTGATTAGTTAGAAACAATAGACATAATAATACTTTGGAATGGGACGATTCGGCGTGAAACCTATTACAGTGCGTGGATTTCGGAAAGGAGAAAATCTATTTAAAAAATAACATTTTTTTTAAATTTTTTAAACATGAAATATCAAATAGCTAGTTAAAATTGTAAGCCATAAGATTTCAAAACTTATTTTTAAATATGAGGGTAAAGGTAAAAATTTACAGAAAAAAGGTAGAAATTTAGTGTAGTTACAAATAATTCAAATACTTATTTTTATTATGTGTGTAAAATTTTATGTCAGTTTTTATAATAGTTTCTAAAAATCCTACAAACTCAAAAGAATTTTTAGAGTTGAGAAAAGTAAAAGTTATACAACAATATCTGGCGCCCAAACGGCCGCGCTGAATAGTAGTAGACCGATAATACTTAGGGTTGATTTTTACTTTTTTATAAATGAACTCAAGAATAGGTTTGACAAAAATGTAGGACCCTTCCAGAAAGAAATTTAGCTTTCCTTAAAAATTATTTTGATAAAGAAGAATGCAATTAAAAAGATTAAATTTTAATTTTTTAAATACAAAAAAAAGTATGAATGTAACAAGCTATATAAAATAATTCTTTGAATAGGGGCTTTGAGAAGATGATAAGGCCTCATGAAATGAAGTAATAAGCCCCCTTTAAGAGATACATAAAGAGATCTTCAACTAGAAGACACTTACAACTTAAAAATGAAAAGTTTAGAAATTTTTAAGAATTTAAGTGAAATGGCTTCATATTTCAGCATTGTCAAAAATGCCTCTTAGAACTATTGATATTAGGATTGATTAAAATCATAACTTTAAAAATAACCCTTTTTATCAACACAGTAGTATCTATTTTGATCCCGTCTTATTGCCCTTAAGACTATTGATGATCGTTAAAGAGAGAATCCAAATTTTCGATAGAAAACAGCAACCCCTATTCGCTTTTTATTTTAAAATTATCTTCAGAAGTTTAATATCTTATGCTTTAATAAAACACATGAACATTAAACACTCGAATATCAATCAAAAGCTTCTAGAAAATTACTGAAAGCTTTCAACTAACTTGTTTGCAACAATTCCTACAACACAATTGTCGGTAAACGAAACTGAACTATCAGCAATCAGTCGAATGGATCTCAAGACATTGGCAACCATCATGGGTTTGAACACATTCAGTTCAAAGTGTCCATTACTTCCGCCAACTGTGGTTGCTACGTGATTTCCCATGACTTGAGCTGCGACCATGGTGATGGCTTCACATTGGGTAGGATTAACTTTGCCTGAAACAGAGGAATAATTACAGTGTTGAAATAAATAAAGATAATAAAAAGATCAGGGGTTTTTTGAGAATAATTTCAGAAATACAGATGCCATACTGAACTTGATTGTTTTAGAAAGCTTCAAAAAGGTATGAAATGAAAAACTTAAATGAACACATTTGAAAGCGTTAAGATGAGTGATATAATTAGAAAAACTCATACTTCATACCATAAAGGTACCTTAAAGACTAGATGAATTTAAAGTTTTATTTCCTAAAATTTATCAAAATATTAGCCCAACTCAAAATAAAGGTAAATAAATAGTAAGAAATTAAGTACATGATATCTTCATGCGCAATATTGACTAGAATTAAATTTGCCCAATCAATGTTAAATTTTTAACATTTGAACAACAAGTACAGAAAGCTGACCTAGCTCCATATTTTTTAAAAGTTTTCATATATGAATTTGAAAATTAGTGTAAGATTAAAAATATGCACACTTAAATATAATTCATAATGCATTTTCAACTCACGGAATTTCTGAAAGCTGACTTTATCCGAATACAACAATAATGTGAATAGAAAATTTTTGGAACTTTTAATCCTAAAAGTAATGTTTTAACTCATTTTGAGACCCTTTGGGTTACACCCGGAGGAAAAAACCTTCAAGGAAAAAGCAGCATAAAAATTTGTCTAAATTTCAAGGGGGTTGAACCCCTAAACTCCCCTTGCATATGGCCCTGCGTTCGATACTCCTCTCTATCATGGGGGCCCACTTTTCAAAATTTGCAAGACGGAACTTTAAAGTATCGTATTAATCATTTTCATCCAGTCTAGCAATTTTTTTAATTGCATGAAAATTCATAAAATATCATGAACAATCATAGTTCCTTAAATTCTAAATCAAGATAAAGCTGTAGGTGAGTAAAACCATGTTACTTGTGGTAAAAATGTGCGGTTCAATTCCGTTAATGTTCCCGCTAAATACCGCTATGCTCCTTTGGATACCAAAAAAGTAGTAATATATTGCTAAAACAATTTTAGACTCAGATTAAAATGTTTAGTTAGATCATAAACTATTCATATTTTCGATAAAAAAAAAAATGTTGATACTTGAATGTATGACATTCTCAAAAGCATGGCAATACTTAGCAGGAACGTTAACGGAATTAAACCAAATGTTCAATGTAGGTATTGGAATTTAGTACTAATTTTGCGTTTCGTAATATACCTGGACGTTCATTGAAATTTTAAAAAGACTGAATTCCGTCCTGGGGACGGAAGAGTGGCACCCATGCTCTCTATTGACTAAGGAAGGGCGGCCTTTAGTCAAGAAACTAAGAAAACTAATTGATACTAACAAGAAAACTAATTCATGATTAATCTTTAACTAAAGGCGTACTAAAAATTCATACCGAAAATTGATGTAAAGGTAAATTAGAAGAGGACGTTAAAAAACTCCTAGATGCTCTTACAGTTTTATAAAAGGAAGGAGCCTATGAAAAACATTGAGAAGTATGAGTAGTAGAAATGTAGAAAATTGTCTCTTAAAAAGGGCGCCTCAGCAAAGGGCGCAGGGGGATACATCCCTCCTGGCCAGCATGGGCCTGATTCAATATCCTAGCAACAGCTTGAATATTTAATTACTCCTTCTTTTATTACATGAATTTACTAAGAAACCCAGGAGAAATAATACAAAGCTATATTAGTCTCACCTGGCATGATACTGCTCCCTGGTTCATTTTCTGGGAGGGAAAGTTCACCAAGTCCACACCTGGGCCCAGAGCCCAGGAACCTGATGTCATTGGCAATCTTCATCAAGCTGCAAGCAACGACATTCAGTGCACCGGAAATCTCCACCATTGCATCGTGAGCGGCCAGGGCTTCAAACTTGTTGGGAGCAGATACAAATGGAAGCCCTGTAAAATAGTTAATCAGTAAATTAATTATTGATTATAAATGATACTGAGGAAACGAAGTAAAACAAAAAATAGACTGAATCATGACATAGTTTATTTTAAAAGTGTTTAAAAAATCAATTAGAGGCACAAATTTCAAGTAATCTTTAAGATAAAAAATAATTTCATTTTCAAAAAAAAATTATATGTATCAAAATTTTACTTAACCTTACATTCATATTTTTGTGGCAACAAAAGATGTGTAGTAAATTTCATGTTAAATTATGTCACTGATGAGCTGATAGAACTTGAATATTTTGCAGTTAAGTCACCATCTTATTTTTTTTTTGTATCAATTCACAATATTCTCTTTTGAAGTCGAGACCTTTTAGTTGTACCTTGAAGGCAAAATTTTCTATACCTCATTGGAAAGATATTTTTAAAAAGCTTGGGTATTAATATTTTTATGCATTTCAATTTTTGATGAAAATTGCAACACAATAGAAGGTACACAATTTGGAAGCAATATAAAAGCAATGTCCACATTGTATTGTCTCAATGTCAGAAAGACATGACATTCACACACAAAATTGACAATGCATTTTAATTAATTAATCCAGCTAAGAGTCAATAGAATGTAAACCATTTCTGATGTGTTGCAAAAATATTCAAATTTGAACTTTAAAAAAAGCATATAAACCTGTTATATCTGCAACTTTAGCTGCTACTTTTTCAGCAAACCCAATTCTAGTATTTAAACCAGTTCCTACAGCGGTTCCACCTAAAGAAAAAGAGTTAAAATTGTAAGATTTTAAATCTTTAAATTAACTTAAAAAACAAAAGTAAACGGTACTTTTCTAGAAAAGGGGCGCAAATCTCGTCAAGCAGATTTTTTGGCGAGAGATTGGCCGATAAAGAAATTTCCCCGTTGAAATTGTGGAATGTGGAGGCAAAGGGTTTCCAAGGGTTACCAGCGGTGATATTCCGTTTGGCGCTGTTTGCATCATATTGGCAACTTTATCGTTTGGCGAGATTTGCGCCCCTTTTCTAGAAAAGTACCAAGTAAACATTAACTTATAAATACCTATAGCAAGATAGTACACTCTTGGAAGACAAGCCTTTATCCTTTGAATACCATATTCAATTTGAGTACAATAGGCACTGAATTCTTGTCCAAGAGTCAGAGGCACTGCATCCTAAAATTAGGATTTTTTTTAATTAAAAAAAAAAAAAAAAAAAACAATATTTCAAATGGAAAATTTATAAGTTTCTAAAATACTCTAACAAACACATTGCTGCTTAAGGTGAAAGATGAAATAACTCAATTTCTTCAACTTTTAAGGAGAGAACAAAAACAAACTCGCTGAAACGTGTACTTCTATGGATGAAGCAATAATAAAGTAATTCAAGAGGATTTTGTTTTCAAAACTGTTTAATTCAGGTGATGCAATATCAAATTTTGTATGAAGATGTTTTGTAACTCAAAATAAACAAAAATTGAGTTGGTCATACTGTGTTGACAGTAGAAGACATTTTGTTTAAGTTGAATGATTCTTGGTGGAGTGGATTACATTAAAGAACATTTTACCAAGGACCTGTAGGATATTTTTGAAATTTTTAATCATATTTCATTGATTGGAATTTGAATAAGTTTAACTGCATTAAACTAGGTATTTTGAATAAAACTCAAAATATTTTTTTAAAGTTTCTTGATTTATTATAATTGTAAGTAGAGATCACAATAAATAGGTATTACTTAATTGACAATTAGGAGAGAAATCAAACAAAACCATGTTCTTTGAATATTATTATAAAATCTTTAGAAAAGAGTCTTGAGAAACCTTTTGTGCTTACTTGTGTATGAGTTCTGCCTATTTTGATTATGTCATTGAATTCACGTTCTTTGTTCTTCAAAGCTTCATGCAGCTTTTTTAAGGATGGTAACAGGCTAAGTTCCACTTCCATGGCAACAGCTATATGCATTGCTGTTGGATAGGTGTCATTGGAACTCTAAAAAAAAAAAACAATATTGATTGAAAGAGTAAAAATTCAATGTCAAATGCTTAACAAACTAAATTTTTTGAATTTGAATAATTCAATATATATCACTCTAGTAGGATCAAATAAATTGATATTTGAGCATGTATGAAAATTTCTATACCTTGAATGAGAGTATTAAGGAAAGTAATATAAACCTAATGAATAAGTATTTATGTATTGAAATAAAAACATGTCATAAATCACTTCTAAGAAACAGATTGATTACCTATTGCAAAAAAAGGTTTTAGCTGGTTCCTTCAACTTCTGACTGGAACTATTATGATTTTTTATGGTACTAGGGGGCCTGCCCCCTGCTCGCTATCGCTCACCAACCCCCCGAACTGCTTCGCAGTTCTTTTAAGATCGCTTCGCGATCTCAGCGAGCAAAGCTCGCTTGTAGAATTTACCAACTCTAATAAAAACCCTTATCCAATCTAAAATATTTTATTTCTCTTTTCACTAATTTATTAGAAATATTATCCCACCTGTTCAACAAATATTGAAAAATATTAATTTTTCCAGAATACATAAACTATCCTCCCTTAAACATTTAATAACCACATGAACTTAAAAACGCATTCAATCTAATTAACTCTTAAAACAATGACTATTCTAACTATGAGCTAATATTAATCAGAAAAACACGCAACTTCCAAACAAAAATCTCCACCCTTCATCCGAATTATATATTAATTTCTCTAGTATTTCAAAAGCAAAAAATAGTTGAAAACATAGTTATCAAGGAAGTCTACTAACAATCACTAACAAACTAAGAGAAAAAAACGTGCACCCACAAAACTTTTAAATATCCGTGCTCGCGACAATCTAGTGAACCGTCAAAAATAAACTTAAAAAATCTCCAATAAACATTAAAAGTGTCTGATGAAGACCTAGTAAAACTATGAAAAAAATGAAACTTTGATGCTTAATAATTCCAAAACTAATTCGAATTTTTCAAAGAATTAAACACTAATCTTTTTCTAAAAAATAAGAGCATAAGTGGTTAAAAAATCATACTCCTATTGTGATTAGTTTTTCTTTTAGATCGAAAAAACCGAAAAAGTAACAAAAATTTCGAAACTTTAAAAATTAATTACTCCAAACCTAATTCGAAATTCGAAAAAAGGGCGACGTAGTGCACATCTTCAGATATCAGAGTATGAGGTTGCAAAAAATCAAAGTTCTGCTGCTAATAGTTTTCGCTGAATGCGATTACGCGGCGAAAAAACAAAAACTTCAACTTTGACCTTAAAAATACCCCAGAACTAATAATCACATCAATTAGCTTTTTATTCGAAATTGTTCTCCAAACATTCCTCTACAAACTTTTCAAATTTCATAAATTTCTGTCAAGTAGTTTTTGCGTTGTGAGAGGTCAAAGAGTTCAAAAATAAAAATTTCTGAAACAACGGCGGCAGCGACGGCGGTGACCGTTACTTTTATTTAATATAGAGAGAAACTAGAGCTTTTAATAATTTATTCAAATTTTCATTATACTTGCTGTAAATTTTATTTCTACAAAATAATTTTTAAGATGAGCAAATTTTACAAATATTTTAGTAATTTTAAAAGACGTGTTTCTTTAACTTTGAAAGAAAGTTCAGACTTAAATACTAGCAGAAACTATTGATTTTAAATTTTGGTTTTATAAATATCATCATAAAATTAAATGGATGTTTGAATAAAAATGCTGCACCAATCCCATATTAATGCACTAATACACCAAAAATATGTAATGTGCTTTGATTTTAGAATTCACATCAAAATAAAAAATTCCAGTAGTATGTTACTTACTTAAGTTTGAAATTCCAGGATTACAGTTATAGTACTACATCACGTTAAAACATTTTTAAGACAATTTAAGTACACCTAAAAAAATCCTACATATTATGAAACAAAAGAAATATAAGTGCAATGAAAACTGTCAAGCTTTAAGAAGCCTTACTTGACTTTTATTCACGTGATCATTGGGATGAACAGGGTCTTTACTTCCAAGCTGGCCTCCGAGAATTTCAATAGCTCTGTTGGCAATGACTTCATTTACATTCATGTTAGTCTGTGTACCTGATCCTGTTTGCCAAATCACCAAGGGGAAGTGGTCTTTCAGTTTTCCATCAATAACCTACAAAATATCAGTTGTAAAACTACAAAACAGAATTAAAAGGAAAAATAAATTGTTAAGAAGTGGCTTATAATGATAACTTTCATAGAATTTTTTTCATAGTACTGTTCAGGTCATCAAATGCAATCCTACTTTTAAGGTCATAAAATCTCTTTAAAAATGATTGAAATATCTGTTAAGTATGCAGGCATTAAAGTAATATTTGCATTCAATTAGTTTTAACAGTAGGTTTAATAAGTGGGAATCGCATATTTTAATAACCATATGGGGAAATGTTGTAACCACAAAACAAGGAAATTTTAAAAAGTCATAAAAATAAGGAGCATTCAGAGTAACTTGGAAACTGACATTTTAATATAACAATCTTGATGGCATGAAATGCACCAGAACTTCAATTACTATTTAAATTATTTGGGATAAAACCTATTAGGATAATTAAATCAGACTTGCCAACCTCTGAAAGTCAAAAATCGGGAGATTTTCATAGAAATCAGGAGAAATTTTTATCGATGTATAGCCCATCGCAAACCAATTATAAAGAGATAATATGTGCTCAAAATAAAAATTTAACCGTTTTAAAACCATACAACCAATCGCACTGTCCGGGGACATTTTTCTGAAGAGAGCTCCGGAATGGTCCTCCACACTGATCGGTAAATTATGCTCCAATAAGAATGTTGTAAAAAGGCATTCAGCATTACTTACCGTCTGATCATTCTGTATTACAAAAATCTTTTGGTTATTTTCCACACATTTCGCATTTTCCTTATGCATATTTCGAAAAAAACAGGAATTCCGAAAAAAAAAGCGGGAGAAAACCGAGAAAGAGGGAGATTTTTGGGGAAAATCCAGAGGGCGGGAGGAGAGAGCGAAAATCCGGAGTCTCCCGCCAAAATCCGGAGAGTTGGCAAGTATGTTAAATACTAGAATAATTTAATCATGATAAGTAGTTAAGGGATGATTATTTTTTTTTTACTTGAAGAAAATTAATATTTAATTATACAGAATACAGTAGAAATAGTAATGTAATAGTTACGGACCCCCATAATAAAATTAAATAAGTTACATTTTTAAAATACATAATTAATAAAATGATTTTACCATCCATTTTTTCTCTCAAAGTGATTTGAATAATAGAGTTCTATTGAAACTAACACAACAGTCCCCCCCTAGGGGTAATAATCAAACTAAATAGAGAACTAAATCACCTCATCAGCAGCTTGACAGATTGCATCAGCAACACGAGGATCTAGACCGAATTGCCTGTTGATATCAGCCGCTGCTTTCTTAAGAATACCAAAGGCTTTGATGACTGGTAGCTAGAATGAAAATCAAATAATTTATTTCAAAGCAATACAAATAAAGTTTTTGATAATGGTCAACCATTATTTTAGATATATTCACTAGGTAATTTAAGATGGTTTAGATTTTGAAATTCACAGGGGTGCAGAATATGTCCGAACGCCCGAACATGGTTCGGGGGAAATTCAGACAGTTTGGGGGAAATTTTTCCCTAAGTTTATGAAGAAAAAAAACCTCTTCAAATCCAAGTTATAATTAGTAACAAATATTTTGTCTGGGGACAATATGAAACCCTCCAAATTCTACGGAAATTAGGTAAAAACTACGGATTTACGCCGAAGAAACGAGTGTCCTTGGTGAATACCTGAAAGTTGGCTTTTCCTTCCATTTGGACAGATATGTAGGAAAAACAACGTATCCGTAGCGGAATTAGCTATTTTCACTAAAAACCGCGTTCTTGTTTAATCACAACGATGTTTTTGACTTAAAGAACATTTTATAGCCACGTATGATGACACGTATACAAGAAAGAATGTATAAGTAATAATGAATAAGTATAATGTATGTGTAAGAAGAAGAAGAGTCCATAAAAATTAAAAATAGATTATTTGGTAATTATTGAACCTTGCAAAAGTTTAGTAATTAAGTTCTTATTCATAATTTTTATTATTTCATAATGAAACCTCTTTGTACTTTAGTATTAACATGAACTAGAATGAAAATATGGAGCATTTTTGGAAAAATTTTGATGAAAATTTGGAAACATTTATTGGGGGAAATTTCGAACGAAATTAATTGTGTTCTGGGGAAATATTGGGCTCTGGAACATTTTCTGCACCCCTGGAAATTCAGTGATGTCCTAATCTTTGGTAACCAACTGCACTGCCAACAATAACCAAATGAATTTACATATTGGAGTAAAATTTTGTACATAAATAGAACCACAATTATGTTTGATAGGGACCAGAGACTAAAATAACTATAGAAACTAGAAATAAATGTGTGTACTCTCTTAATAAACAGCAAATAATAATAATAAAAATTCTAGTTGTATGCTCAGTATTTTTGTTTTATTCCATTTTTGGAACATAACGTTAGACTCACATTGGAAAATACACATGTTTTAAGAAATATGTGATCATAACCATATTTAACTGGATAAGTGAAGTTTTTCAATAAGTGGTATGAAAGTGCCAATCAAAACCCCTGGAGCACCAAAAACCTCTTTAAAGTGGAATTGAAAATTTCTTCCAAAAGTTAAGAATTAACATTTTTAGATGGATTTCAACCGTCCTCATATTTTGAGATATACAGGGTGGTCCTTAATTCATGGTACAAACTTCTAGGGGTGTTAGAGTACACCTAGACGAACAGGAATTGGTATAGGAAGGGGGGTCGCAGATACGCTGTTAAAGAGTTAGGACCTAATGTAGTGCGAGTGCGTTTCAAAAGGCCGTTTTTAGAAGGCCCGTGTGACGAAACAAATCATAATAAAATGAAAAACATTATTGCATGAGGCACAGGAATATCCGTACTACTACTTAAATCCTCAATGTGATAGAAATTGGACCACTTGCTAAACTGTGGGGTGAGTTTTTAAACGTGCAATATTCATCTTTTAGCCAAAGAATGGAGTTTCCTTAATGGTACTTAGAAAAATGATGATCGGGGAAGGAATTTTCAATGATCATACAGTTCCAATGATCAATGTATGATCATTGAAAATTCCTTTCCCGATCATCATTTTTCTAAGTACCATTACACTAATGTAAGGGAACTCCATTCTTTGGCTAAAAGATGAATATTGCACGTTTTAAAACTCACCCCACGGTTTAGCAAGTGGTCCAATTTCTATAACATTGAGGATTTAAGTAGTACGGATATTCCTGTGCCTCATGCAATAATGTTTTTCATGTTATTATGATTTGTTTCGTCACACGGGCCTTCTAAAAACGGCCTTTTGAAACGCACTCGCACTACATTAGGTCCTAACTCTTTAACGGCGTATCTGCGACCCCCCTTCCTATACCAATTCTTGTTCGTCTAGGTGTACTCTAACACCCCTAGAAGTTTGTACCATGAATTAAGGACCATCCTGTATATGTGTGCTTTAAAATAAGATTATGCAGTGATAAAAACTTTCACCAAATGAACCCATTAATAAAAGATAATTTTTCTGTTGCATAGTTATGAAGTAAAGACAAATTTTGTGGAAGCAAATGGTTGGAATAAAAAGGTTTCTACACCTGCAATGCATGTGAGACGATTTGAGGCAAGGGAAATGCAAGAGATTATCTCGATAAGAGGAATTACCCTGGATAAATGGAACTAAATGCCATCAAACCTGTCTAAAGGGGAAAAAAAACATCAGCCTTGAGCAATTCCACTTAACCAGGTTTGACTGTATAATTATATCACACAATTTACTATCCTTAACATATTAATCCTTTAGTGATTACCATGTATCAATATTACAGAGCACTTAGATTGAAATGTGAATTTCATAGAATGTTTTCAATTGAAACGAACCCTATGGGAAATAAAAACTTCTTACTGGCATTCTCTCTGTTTCACCGCCAATATTGAAATTCATCATGGATCTCATGGTTTGAGCGCCATAATACTTTTCAACTGGTACATTGAGTTCTCCAAATGTGTCAAATTCTTTACGTGTTTTACCCTGAAAAGAAAAAGAAGCCGAATGTGAAGTACCAATTATGAAGCTTGAAGATTAAATTATCAAAATCTTAAAAAATTCAGAAAAGGCAAAAACCATATAATCCAATTTCCACCAGAAAACTGTTGAAGCGAGTAACATGCTGAGTTTATGGAAACATTTGGAACATTCAATAAACAATTAAATAAATATTTATGTAATATTGCAGTAAATATATTAGCTGAAAGGAATTAAAATTACAGGTAATAATATCTACATTAGATATACTAAATTATGTAATGCAAGACCCTTGGGTGGCGCTTGTTTTTATCTGAAGAATATTGATTAGAAACGAACCATAAGTAGCTATAAATAGATTAACTGCAGTTGGAAGCACCATCTCAAGTAAAAACGATCAAAATCAAATCGGTAACTAAGTGGTGGTTTCGGAGAAGTGATAGAGCAAAAATTTGAGGACAGCATAGTCATTAATAGCAAGACCGGTGTATTTAAATGCATCAATTTGAATGAATGTTGGAAGTTTTTTATATTTGTACCAGACTGTACTTACTGAAGCCATCTTGCAAGTATTTAGATGGAAGGGTCTTACAGCTGTTAACCACTTTATTTCAGCTGTAAAATCTTTGATGTGGCGAAGTAAACACCGAGAAGAGGTTCTGGAAATCATTGTGATAGACATCCTGATCTTTGTGCAGCAGGCGATAAAGCACCGACCTTTGCGCTATTTGTTTTTGTTTAGATCTCTCTCGGTCACGGATTGTTTATGAGAAAACTGTGAAATCGTGTTGTTATTTTCTTGTAAGATCTGTTCCGGGTTACAATTTGGCATCTTTTCAGAGCGCCAGCAACCGCCAATGTGCGCCAGTGTTTATTATTTACATATGTAAAAACTTATTTATTGGATATATACTGAGATATTTACAAGATATTTTACATCGGTCAGCATATATTTCAAGTTAAAAATCGAGATATCAACTAAATAACCAAAAAAACTTGTGAAACGAACCTACAGAAACAAAACGTAAACACCGCCAAATCGAGCGATAATCGTAAAATCTAGCAACCTATTCTTATTAAAGTTAATTTAATAATACTTTTTGTGATTTAGTTGATGGATAGAAAGCTGAGCGAAATTACTTAGCTCATCCTTATCCTATGGATGGTACTATTCGTGAAACATTTAAAACTGTGCTTTATTTAAAAATCATTTGAGGAAATGAGCCTGTTTACACCTATTCTACATAACATAACATGAGCGGAAGGATACACCGGAAAAGGCACTAGAGTTAAAAATGTCGGACTGTTTGTTGTTGTTTACATCGGTTAACCGTCCATTTAATTAACAAATAACAAAATTAAAAGCTCTTTCAAACTCAGTGCTTTCAAAGTACTAGTGAGATGAAAAATTAGAAAACCGTGAAAAACGGGTTTTTTAGAATTTGCATATTTTAGATTTTTTCTTCAACTTTATTAATTACCTTAAAAATTGGGTCAATAATAGTTTAAAATAATTGGAACAGTCATCAAAGTTAAAAAGAATTATCGATCAGATTTTTATGACCATTTAACTGTTTGCATAAAGATTTTTAACTGTAATCGAAAAACCGAAACCAAAATAAACATTCTGATTTTGTTCTGCGCTGCGCTCCGCATGCTGCTTCGTTTTCGTTTCATGCTAGAAACTTAAGTATGTATTACAGTTGATTCTCATAATTTTTAATTACTGTAGCCCATTTTTCATAAAATTATGCATTAAAATACTTACATACAAGGAGAATGTGTTTTTGGCATTCTTGCTTTGTTAGCTTTTTATTCTTTATGCCGACTGTAGTTTTCTCGCAGCTGTTTTACAAATATATACAATTGCAAATGTGAAGACCAGCTACGGGGGGTTGGTCCATTTAACTTAAACTACCGGATTCCCAGTTTTTGTCAATTTTTTTCTTAAACTCTTTTACTCCAGTGGAACTAACTTTCGTTTCTCTCTGGCAACCCATTCCATCTATCCGCAACTCTGTTAAAAATGTTTTCTGCTTTCCCAGTTTAAATTTGCCTTATTCAATTTGAATCTCTGCCCCTCATTCTATTATCCATACTGAAATTCAAACCCTGTGTGTCCCCTTGTTTTATCATTTTAAAAAGTTGAATCAAGACGCCCCTAGCCCTTCTTTTCTCTAGAGTGAACAATTATTTAACTTTTTTAAGCACTCATCCTTATTTAGACTGGAAATACCATGACCATTTCAGTAGGCCTGTCAATGTCTTTCTTCAAATGTGGAGACCAGAATTGATCCACATATTCTAGATGAAGCCTCACTAGACCTCTGTACTGGCAAGATGATGTTCCCTGACCCTGAGGAGATAATTTGTTCTGTACGACTGTGTTTTCTATAGAAAACATGTAATTAAAAAATTCACTTAACTAATCTATTAAAGAGTCACTTCATAGGGTTCACTTCATATCTGGGTTCTATTAAAGTCAATTTGGAATTGTTCATACTAGCTAATGTATTCAGGGGTCTGTTTAGAAGAAATTTGGGTCTGTTTTCATACCCTTCATAAAACATTTCATAGAGAAAACAGACCATTTACAATTTAAAAACTACAGCTCTTAAACATAGTTTTGGGATTTTTTACAGTATGTACAAAATATGGTACCCTATTTTCACAAAAACAGGCTCCTGGCTGAAAAAAACTAATTTAATGCTAACCTCAAATTTACAACATTATAAATAGATTTTCACAATTTTTACAAAAACAGGACCCTTCCAAAAAATTCTAGACAGACCCCTGGTATTTAAATAGGTGCTGATTTTACAGGTTTTTAAAATTTCTTAAATAAAAATACGTTAATATGATTTTCAAATATCTTATGTGTATTGATTCAGGGTTCCCACTGGTCAGGGAAGTGGCGGATCCAGGGGGGGGGGCCTGGGGGCCATGGCCCCCCCCGAGAAACCCTAACAAATAGCTTAAAAAACACTTTCTTAATGCTAAAATTCAAAAAAATTTCTGGGGGAGAACCCCCAACCCCCCTTTAATATTTTGACATGTGACATTTGACATATTTTAAAATAGACGAATACTATAGTTTGAAAGGGCGCATTTGCAAACATTTTCTGGGAGAGGACCCCCAGTCCTTTTCAAAATTTGGCATCTATTTAAAATTTCATCCTTGAAAATTCTGTGGTTCATGCTTTCAAAATGAGCTGAAACTTTATTTTTAGAGGCAAATATTCAAAATTTTTCTTGGGGGTTACCCCCCAGACCCCCTATTAATTTCTCATGGTTACTTATTTCCTGTTTTCTACTTGAATTTGTTTCTCTCCTCTCCTTTTAGGAGTACAAGAAGTTGCTCTCTGTAGGTGTTATCCAATGGGTACCAAATGTACAAAAATGAGTAAAAAAAAACTTCTGTTGGAAGCCAAATTTCACAAAATTTTCTGGAGGAGGACCCCCAGAACCCCCCTTTTGCTTTCGAGCTAGCATTACCTGATGAAACCTTTATAACTTTAACAAAGTTTCGTATTTTATTTATGTTATACTCGGAAAATTGGGAGCCAAACACCTCGCGAAACATAAGTATTGTTATGCCCCTACCAAAAAGGTTTCGCCCCCCCCCCCACTTTCTAAAACAATGGCACGGCCCTGGGATATCCAGGGATTTCGAATGTAATACCCTCCGACTCTGACATGGCCCCCCCCCCCCCCGAAAATCTGGTCTGGATCCGCCCTTGGGTCAGGGAATACCTGAAAAGCCTGGAAAAGTAAGGGAATTTTAATTTCACCTAAAAAGTCAGGGAATAGTCAGGGAAAATTGCTCATTTTGGCCAAAAACCTGGAAAATCATACAGAATAATACCTGGAAAAATAACAATTTTTAATGTTTGTGTGTCAATTTTGGCTTTAGAAAGTTGAAAAAATAGACCATTTATTGAAAATATATGTTCATAAGAGCATGAAATATCTGAAAAATGCCGTAAATGGCTAGTTTTTTTTACCAAAAAAATCTTCAAAATTGACCTGGAAAAGTCAGGGAATTTTATTTCTGAAATTGAACGGGAACCCTGTTGATTTGTGAATAAAATTATAGGGAACTTTAGTGTGTGTAAAAATGCAATCTATTAATATTGTTCTTAATTAATTCTTTTGATTTCAGATTCGTGATACAAACTTGCTCCTAAATGACTAAAGATATTTTTTCCAAGTCTTTCTATATTTTTTATGCTTCACAGTCTGGCAAAGCCCAAGGCATTGCTGAAAGAATTGCCAGTGAATCTGTTGAACATGGACTTCAAGCTAAGATTTTTTGTCTTAGCTTCATTGACAAACAGGTTTTTAGATTAAATTTTGTATTGAATCAGTCTTCTGTTAGACTTTCGTTTGTTGCAATTCCTTGTAGGCACGGTACTTTGGGATTAGCCAGGCGCTGGTCTAAATTAGCAACGTTTTATTATTTACTCATAAAAATGTAACAAAAATTAAAAGAAACACTGCTGATGGAGTTAATGTGTTTTTTTATTTTGATATTTAATTATTTTTTACCAATTTAGCATAAAAATCTACACTTGCCACGGGTAATCCTAAAGTGCCAAAGTATTAGTATGAATTATTGGATAAAAAAAAATTACTTTTTCCATATTAACTTTAAACCATCAAATTTGCTTAGTAAATACAGTATAATCTTTTTTTACAACTAGGGGCAGTAAAAGTACAGATTGTTTCATCATAATAAGAGTTTTATTCAGTACAATGTCCTTTCCTTAAAATGGTTTAGTCCCTGGACTGGTCGCTCTATTGAGGTTCTGTATTTGTTTTCTTTTAAAATTGTCTGTTTAAAATCTGCTTTTTCAGTGTGTAGGACTCACGACTCAATACTTTATTAGTAAAATTTACCTTATCAATTATGTGCACCAAGCACCTAATTAATTTCCTCCATAACTAGATATATCCAGGGCTTAAATTGCACCGGAGCGGAGCTCCGGTACTTCTTGGTTTTCAGTAAATTTTTACATTTTAACCGGAACGCACCGGAGCGCTTAAAATCGCGTTCCGAACCCTTTTCGGAAAGACCAAAATGTACCCCTCGATGTTTTTCGATTACCGAAAATTACAAACGCCTTTCACCTAACTACCCCCGGTCAACAACGACGAACGACCTTGTTTTCCTCACCCTCAAAGGGAAGGACACCCCCTTCGGTGACTAATTACGGGACAAGAGATAAGAAGCCCTCGGAGAAGTCTCGCTTCTGTAAAATTTCGCTTGTTAACCAGATGTGTCCAGCAGTCCATTCTTCTGTAAACATCGAAAGTAGTCTTTAAGATAACAGTGGGGTCACAATAATAGGTTGAAAGGGGATGGGGCAGGTAGGGGGGATTTTAATTTGGTCAGTGAGGCATGCAGGTATGCCTTGAAAGATTTACGAGTTTTGGTTGTGTTTGTGTCCACCTGGGTCTGGGTGTGTACTTCCTGTTCTCGGAGCGTTGCTGTAATAACAAACATTTCATCTTGAAACTGTAGATTCTGTGAGGGTTCTTGACCAGAGAATTCCAGAAATTTTTGTGTGCTTTGGGGGGGGGGAGGGAGCCTGTCCGAAGGAGTGATTCGTAACGCATCTTCTTGAGCTCTTCATTTCATCAGCTATTGGTTCATATCATAGTGCACGGTGAATCTCCATAACAGCTCTGTTTTGCCTGAAATTTTCTTCGACAGATACGATACGACATTGAATTAAAGTTTAAGAGAATTTACTCTTTCTGGTAAGTTCCAATTTGTTTTACGTATTTTATTGTAATCAATGAATTTTAAGAAACTAATTTGATTTTTCTAAGTGAAATTTTTCTGTTCTGTAATAATTACCTTTTAGAGGTTAATTGTGAGTTGAACTTAAGCTAATATTTGGGACCTTTTCCTCCAGAAATACTTTGTTTTTCTTTCGCTTCTTATTTTCTTATATTCCATTCCCTCTTATTTAAGTGAAAGAAGGTTATAAAAAAGGAGTAAATTATACATGAAAACACTGTTTATCAGATCTATGCTTTAATCATGAATTTTTGAAAATTTTCCAAATGAACTAAATGCTTATTATCGGTACTATTTAAATACGTTTCGACGTTTTAAAAATATTTAGAAAAATGCACTAGACCCTCGATTAACCCGGATTAAATTATCCAGGGTTATCCCTCATCGCAAAAAAGGACTGAAATTCTGGAGTGAGAATATGGGAAAACAATTCATATGTAATTGTCCCAAAAAGTTGTGTAGTAATTATTTCAATATTTTTTACGAAATTATTTTCAATTTCTTTTTCAAATTTTCATGAAGTTGATTATTCGAATTACATTATTTGCTACTTAAGGAAGGGGTATTTCTGTCCATCTGGGTTACTTGAGAATTTACTGTGCATTTATAAGGTAATACATAAAAGGAATTTTTTTTTTAAAAGCGCACTCTCAATCACTTCTTTGGGAAAATAATAAATGTACGCGCTATACCATATATATTAGGGTGGAGCGAAAAAAACTTTTTTTCGAAATTCAAAAACATACCTATGGCAAAAGTGGTCTTATGTAATAAGATGAAAAACCGCGCAAAAATTTTTGAAATCGGTTAATATCTCAGTTCGCGCATCGAGCTCAAAGTTTATAAAAATGCTTAAAAATGAACATTTTCCGAAATTTTTAAGATAATATTTAAATAAAATTTATAGAAATATTCTCGCTTGTAACCTCTTTATGAAAGCTCAAAAAAGTAAAAAAAGAAAATTTAATGTTTATTTTTAAAATATTTGGGTGCGCAATTTTGCTTGAAAAATGCGAAATTTTCGAATAACACTATGCGACAAATAAAAAATGGGTCAAATGCCACAGAAACTTTGAAAGCAGATTCTTATGTAAAATGACCCCCTAAATCCAAATCCGACCCCTGTTTTTCTTCATCAGCCTCAGATTTTCGGGGAACAGCCCCCCACACTTGTTACGTTCTTCGACGACTTTATAACTTTGAACTCGATTTTCAGGATTAAAAAGCATTGCTTTTGTCTTCAAATTGCCTCCCAGGAGACAAGAAAGGTTCAAATTAATAAAATATGAAAATATTTATTAAATGGATAGGTTTAAGGGGTAATTAACCCCCTAAAAACGTAAAAAAAAATCGCTAAAAATAGTAGGATTTGTTATACCCCATTTATTTCACTTATTTTTGAAGCAATTAATTTTTAAAGGGTCCTAACCAATCCCCAAGGACCCAAATTTAATAATGATATGCAGCAATGATTTTTAGGAAAAGCTGTTGAGGGGTTATCGTCCCCGAAGCACCCGCGGAAGGGTTCGGAAGACTCTCTGAATCGCGCTGGCGCACGCGTGCTCAAGAAATTATATTCATGCTTTGAAAATTTTAAAAATGACATTTTTCGTATATTATAAGTCTTTCCTAAGTAGAAATTCTTTGGTTCGATAGTAACTGGCCGGTTTTCCATGTTTCTTAGCGCGCGTACGCCAGCGCGATTCAGAGAGTCTTCCGAACCCTTCCGCGAGTGCTTCGGGGGTGATAACTCCTCAACCGCTTTTCCTAAAAATCATTGCTGCATATCATTATTAAATTTGGGTCCTTGGGGAACGGTTAGGACCCTTTAAAAATTAATTGCTTCAAAAATAAGTGAAATAAATGGGGTATAACAAATCCTACTATTTTTAGCGATTTTTTTACGTTTTTAGGGGGTTAATTACCCCTTAAACCTATCCATTTAATACAAATTTTCATATTTTATTAATTTGAACCTTTCTTGTCTCCTGGGGGGCAATTTGAAGACAAAAGCAATGCTTTTTGACCCTGAAAATCGAGTTCAAAGTTATAAAGTCGTCGAAGAACGTAACAAGTGTGGGGGGCTGTTCCCCGAAAATCTGAGGCTGATGAAGAAAAACAGGGGTCGGATTCGGATTTAGGGGGTCATTTTACATAAGAATCTGCTTTCAAAGTTTCTGTGGCATTTTGACCCATTTTTTATTTGTCGCATAGTGTTATTCGAAAATTTCGCATTTTTCAAGCAAAATTGCGCACCCAAATATTTTAAAAATAAACATTAAATTTTCTTTTTTTACTTTTTTGAGCTTTCATAAAGAGGTTACAAGCGAGAATATTTCTATAAATTTTATTTAAATATTATCTTAAAAATTTCGGAAAATGTTCATTTTTAAGCATTTTTATAAACTTTGAGCTCGATGCGCGAACTGAGATATTAACCGATTTCAAAAATTTTTGCGCGGTTTTTCATCTTATTACATAAGACCACTTTTGCCATAGGTATGTTTTTGAATTTCGAAAAAAAGTTTTTTTCGCTCCACCCTAATATATATTCCCTAAATGCCTATATCATGAACTTCGTTATTCCTATTACCTTCACATCTCAAAAAAAAGTATTATTCCCTGGATATATTATTCTTCTTAAAGAAATTTCTATTTTTGTATCGAAGATTTTTGGTTAAAAGCCCAAGTAAATCGAAATATTTTTAAAACAAATACGAATTTTTTCAGATACTTTTTTTTGGTCGTTGTATCAAAAATGAAAAAAAAAAGATTAATAGGAATTCTTTTAAAATTTTTCTTTAGAACTTTAAAAAGGAGTTAAAACACTACTTTTGAGGGTCAAATTTCAAAATTTTCTGGGGGAGAACCCCAAAACTCCCTCCAGACCTTTGATATAATGTTTCTCCCTTGAAAATTCTGCCACTTACAAGAAGCGGTTCCCTTTGGGAACCAAAGAGCATGAAACCCCAAAGAGTTTGAAGAGGAGGTAAAACACTGGTTTAAACCGGAATTTTCAAAAATTTTTACTGGAGGATCTCCGCCCCCCTTTGAAAATTTGATGTTTATTTATAACTTTTTTTTACCTAGAAAATTCTATGCTTTACGAGTAACTGTTATTTTTTTATGTAACCCAAATGGTCTCAAAATGAGCTGAAACATTCCTTTAAGAGGCAAATTTCAAAAAGTTTTCTGGGGGAGAACCCCCAGACCCCCCTTTAAAATTTTTACATATATATGTTACACAGAGTACCTTCTCTTTGGATGTACCTTAAATGTTGTAAAAAGAGGCTAAATTTCTAAATTTTTCTGGGGGAGAGCCCCAGCCCCACTTAAAACACATCCTTGCCCCCTACGACCAAAAACTGAAATGACGCCCCTGTTAAGCGGAATGTTGAAATAGTAGCGCTCCGGTACTTCTTTGGTTAGAATTTAAGCCCTGGATATATCTAAAGGGCCATAGGCTTCCTTGATCCCTTCTTTTTTATGACCTTATTGATGCTTTCCTTTAATTTTATTCACTTGTTTTCTTCTAGTTTTGTATTGAGCGTGTGAGTTGTGCGGTATTTGTTGTATCTACATTCCATAATGGAGCTCCACCTGACACAGCTGTGAAGTTTTTCAGGCGAATCAGAAACAGATTACATCCAAGTGATTTTCTGGACCATTTGGATTATGCTTTATTGGGTATGATTAGATAATGGCATTAAACTAAAAACCTATTTAATTAGTTTGTTTTCATTTAATACCAATTGAAAGTGCCTTGAAAGTAGCGCAGCATGAGCCAACCATGAAAGTCTTCACAATGTACGAGAAACTCAAAAAGAACTCGCTGAACCTAATTTGGAAGGATATAAAAAATGACGCGAAATTGAAATAGTTTTTTTGTGAACTATGTAAATACCTTTCAAATTCCAGTCGAATTTGTAGTTATGCATATTTGTAATTTTATTTTATAAAATATGGCTGTGTAACTGTATTTATTTTAAACTATATCTTTCCACTTAAATTCTTTTTATGCTTTGTTTGCTGCAGTGTTGCCAGATAAGGCTGTAAGTAGCAGATTGGGCACCTTTTAAAGGTTCTTTTTGAGCAACAGGCTACTTTTGGGCTTCAACATTTTCAATTTATGGCTTTTGTGTTTTGAAAAAAAAAATGACAATAATTACAAATGCACTCCAAGGAGTTTTGTAAATGGGTTGAGGCAGTAAAAGATAACCCTGACAAAGGTAACCTCCAATTGGTACTCTAAACTTAAGCTGTGCTATTTATAAATTGGTTATTGAACCATATTGTTATGAGGTTTTTAATATGATTAAATATTTATGTTATGTATGGGTTCCTTTTCAAATAACAATTTGGGGAATTACTTTCAACTAAGTTTTTAGATTAACTATGTATCTAACAAATGGAAGGGTGAAAAATTATCAGGATATTTTGTTGTGAAAGTTTGATTTTATGAAATATAATTTTGAAAATTAGTTTTATTCTAGTTTAAATAGCTTTTAAAAAATTAAAAGAGTATTTTTAAGTTCTAGAGTATGAGTTTATACAATAATAATTCATTAACATTGTTAAAAGTGTGCTCCTACAATATTAGTACTTGTAACCAGCCTGTACTAGGACTTATTTCCAAGAGCGAGCTACATATTTTGTTGTCTCGTGCTCACATGTTTTCCAGTTAGTTTTAAAATGTTTTAGAAAGAGAGTTCAATAATTTATCAAAAAAGGTTGTCAGTCTTTTTTTTACTGGCCTGTAGTGTTTGTTTTAGTTAGGAAAATAACCCCAAGAACCCGAGGTTAAGAGGACAGAGAGTCCAGGAAGGCAAACTCCCGTTACATACTGATTTAAAGTTTTTGATCTCCAGAAATTTTCAAATCTGCAACTTTTAGGGCTCTGATCTGCGACTTTTTTGTCCAAATGTCTGGCAACACTGGTTTACTGTGATATTACCTTAGGTACTGGAGAAACTGCTTTTTATAACCAAATTTTAATTTAAGCTTTAGGTGATTCTACTCATCCACGGTTCTGTCAATTTGGAAAGGACCTTGAACAGCAACTTAAAAAACTTTCTGCTAAATCCATATATCCTACTGGGTATGCTGATGATTCAAAAGGGTAAGCCAAATTGAAACATTCTTCACAAGAAGTAAAATTGTTTCAAATTCAATTATTAACTATAGTAACCATGAAGGTCTAATTTTTATTATTACAAAATGATGTTATCTGTACAATTTAGAACCTTACTTTAATTTGTTAACTAAGGATTTATCTGTTCTTGGTAGTTTACTTTTTATGCAATTTTAAAGTTTGAGTATTTTGCCTGCAAATTTTAATGAATAGGATTTTTATGTAACTTAAAGCTTTGAGTTTCCTAAGGTCATAAAATAATTCAATTTGCCTAAAAGATCAGTTGTATGAACAGTTTATCTGTGGAAATTATTTTGGAACCAGTGTTTTTAGTCCCAAGGCTTTTATCTCGGCATGTTTTAAACCAGAGTGCAAAATTTACGCTCTCCAACTCGCCATTGGTGACCAAAAATTTAAGGCTGTCGAGAAAGTTCTTTTCCCCGAAAAAAATGTAGAGTTTAAAATAAAAAATGTCCAAATCAAGGAACCTCAATCGAGCGGCTCTTTTTGTATGATGATGGTCTTGCATTGTTTAAAGTTTGTCAGGAAGTGCCATCCAGTAATGTGGACATAAAGTGGATTAATGGTTTTTCTGGACCTTTTAAAAAGGAAATATTTTCTTGCCATAATCAAAGCAAAATCCACTGTGAAAATTTTGCCATTATAAAGGCAGAAAAGTGCAGACTGAGACACTGGAGGATTTGCTCAGAATTTCCATTAATGGACCCTGTCTAAAAGATTTTGACTCAACAGCTTATATCGACAAATGGTATTTTAGTGCTGGAAGGCAGCGATACACAAACATAAGGGGATAAAACTAACAGAGACTTTTCATAGATGGCTAAGGGGGTATGTAACAACTTCTAAGACCTGATATCAAATATAGTTAGTTTTATTATTTTTTGCAGTGTATTTTAATTTTACATTCTTTTTTTTTTAAGTTTTACTTTCCATAATGTTTCTGCAAACACTATTTTTTAAAATAAAAAAAAATATGAATCCAAAGTAGTGGCGAGTAAAAATTTTAGTCTGGCTAGTACCTTAAGAGCTGAAATTTCATGCCTTGTTTTAAACAATCGGTATGTTTGAGATTTAAGTTTTGGAATTTTAGGAACAACTTTTTCAGTTTTGCCAATTTTTAATGTAGTGTATAAATTTTAAATCTAGACTTGGTTACATAATTTTAGAATTTTTACCTGATCCTAATTCATGGTTACTATGATTCTAGTTTGGAAAACACTACTGATGCGTGGATAGAAGGATTGTGGCCAGTTTTATGTGAAAGTGTATGTAGCAATCTCCAAAAAGCATATGACTGCAGTCTGTGGCCATATGAACCTCATAAAGATAAAAGGCCTGGAATACAGCCTGCAAAGATACAACCTGCAAAGATACAGCCTGCAAAGGTTAAGGAAGGTTTACCAGATTCTTTCAACATATCTGATCTTCATGTTATACTTAAAGACTGTGACATTGAAAACCTGCATTTACCTCGTATACCTTCATCAAGTTTACTAATGTCCTACAGTGAAAAATCGGTAATTATTTTGAAATTGAAAGTTTCATTCAATGGGGTCACATTTCTCCCCAAATTAAACCTTCTTGTGAAATAAAGTGACTATAAAAACAGATTAGACTAAAGTATAATGGATTAAATGCTTTTCAATTTTTAAAACTATTTTAGTATTTTTACGAGTTTGACAGCAAATATTGATTGTGATATAAATTGGTATTTCTGTTGTGATTAACTACTTTTTTTTAACACAATTAGTCCATAATAAATTATATTTTATAAAACAAATATCATATTTTGATTAAACCACTTTAAAAAGTCAACTTGTTGTGTAACTTACAAATTTAATTTTTTTATCATTTTGTAACTTGGCAAATATTTGCTTAAAGTTTGCTTTTTTCTCAATTCCTCCCCTGAACTGAAAAAGCAATGTTAATAAAAAGATGACAAATCATTTTTTGTTTTTATTAATTGCAATTATCTTTAAAATTTAGCTTTGTTGTGATACATTTTAAAACCAAAGTGTACTCCAAAATGCTCATTTGTAGAATTTCTTCTCTATGATAACCTAAAACTTCCAGTTGTTACAATATTATAATGCAGAGGAGTATTAGCTACTATTCTGACTGTAAACATGTACCAGTGAAAGAGAAATTCCCTTTTCCTTTTCTTAGAATAAGGGGTATGTGAACACTGAACAATAGCCCCTAAAACTTAGAACAGAAAAAAGAGCCAACACAAAAGCCAACCAGAATGACCAATTGATGATTCAAAATTTAAGAAATAAAGGGTCTGATACCCTTCATAATGATTACTAGACATTGCACTAAAATTCAGGATCTAAAATTGTAAAGTAATCTAAAAATTCAAAAAACAGTTAATTGGTTAAGGTAACAAATGCTCTGAATATGAACCCATTTGCAAGCACTTCTTGAATCAAAACCACTAATACAAATTTTACTACTTATTTGTTTTGCTATTGTTTTAACTAGTCATCATTGTAACTATTTTTTTTAGCAAAAAGTACTGTTTGATCCCAGCAGTTTAACTCTCACTTTTAAATCTTCTCCTGTGACCAAAGCTAAACTGAAATCAGCTAGAAAACTGACTTTGGGCGAAGATGTTAAAGAATCACTTGAGCTTATGTTTTGTATTGAGGTAATGCAGTATCCTTCATTTGACCGGTTTTAAATGTTGCATATGTTCTCTAAATTGTTTTATTTCTTCATTTAAAGGACGATCATGTGTCATATGTGCCTGGGGACTCCTTTGGTTTCATCTGTCAAAATCCAGCCAATGAAGTTGATGCTTTAATAGAGAGGTAATTCAAACTTCGTTTGTTTTATGTTGAGAGTCACAGGAAACTGTGAAAGCTGCTATTCTTAAGAGGCATGTAAGCAGGCACGGATTATAGGAATTTTTAAGGGGGGGGCGGTCTAGGTTCCCCAAAATTTCGTAGATTTGATTTCAAATTAAATTAACCCCCAGTTCCCCGTCCCCTTTTCTATGATCAACTTTCCGATTCTGAATTCTTTCAACTGATCTTAACTGAAAGAAAAGCTTGTTAAAATAATATATCAATTTGCTAGTGTTCGGCAACTAGTGGACAAAAAATAGTTAACTACCAACTACTAACTAGTCTGGGAAATTGTAGTTGTAACTAGTAGTTAACTATTTTTTCCTGGGACTAGTTGCAACTAGTAGTTAAATATTTCCCAAAGTAGTTAACTACTAGTTAACTAGTCTATTTAATTTCATAACCTACTTTTTAGCAAAATTCTAATACATCTTTCTAATCTATATCACAAAAAAAAGTTTATACTTCGTTATACTTCGTGCAAAAATGGTCTTCATTTCTGGTTATGGTATTTTAGTACTCTAATTTGATAAAAATTTTAAATATCTCTTTAAATTTTAAATAAAAAAATTTTTAAGTGGTTGAAAATTTGAAAGTAGTTTTAACTAGTAGTAAGTTAAAAAAGTAGTTAAACTAATAGTTGAACTACTTTAAACTAAAAGTAGTTAAACTACTAGTTAACTACTAGTTGATCAGTAGTTAACTACTAGTTGCAACTAGTTCTAGTTAACTAGTGCCGAACACTACAATTTGCAAAAAATATTTGAATATTTTCGAAACATGGTATCTTACATTTATTACTTTATAAATAACGGTAAGAGTTTTGTCAAAAATTCAATAATAACTGATTTCTTTGATTCTGAAAATAAAAAGTTAATTTCTATTAATATTTTCCTATAGTGTACTTCAACTAAAATTTTACTCAACACATTTAAATACCCAAACCTCCTAATAGGATTTCAGCAACTCAGATTTCGATATTAACTCTCAAAAAATAAAAATTTTCCAGCTATTCTAAAAATAGTATTTTTTCTCAATTAAAAATTTAAACAATAATTATTTCTTAAAGATGAATTATCGTTAAAGTTTCGATTCAAAATCAATGATCCTTTATTTAAGAAAAACTTAAAAACCTAATTCATCTGTTCAATTATCTTCCTTCATTGCTGTTTGGATAACTAAAACTTTTAAAAAGAGAAAAGAAATTACACGACTCGCCCCCAATTTATATTGTTTTAAACCAATTCTGTATTAATTATCTGGGTAGGAAATAATACGCATTATTATTATAATCAAGAAACATGCGATATTTTTACCTTATGTATTACACTATGCGACAAAAAATAAGTCAAAATGCCACAGAAACTTTGAAAGCAGATTCTTATGTAAAATGACCCCCTGAATCCGAATCCGGCCCCTGTTTTTCTCCATCAGCCTCAGATTTTCGGGGAACAGCCCCTCCCCCTTTTTACGTTTTTCGACGACTTTACTTTGAACTCAATTTTCAGGGTCAAAAAGCATTGTTTTAGTCTTCAAATTTCCCCCCAGGAGACAAGAAAGGTTCAAATTAATAAAATATGAAAATTTGTAACAAATGGATAGGTTTAAGGGGTAATTAACCCCCTAAAAACGCAACAAAATCGCTAAGAATAGTAGGATTTGTTATACCGTATTTATTTAACTTATTTTTGAAGCAATTCATTTTTAAAGGGTCCTAACCGTTCCCCAAAACCCCAAATTTAATAATGATATGCAGCAATGATTTTTAGGAAAAGCGGTTGAGGAGTTATCGCCTCCGATGCACCCGCGGAAGGGTTCGGAAGACCCTCTGAATCGCGCTGGCGCACGCGTATTGTAAAATTTTAAATTTAGGTTTTTACAGTTTCTTATGCCTTTACCCTTACAATAAGTCTTTATAGTACTTAAATGAAATGATTTAGTCAGTTTGAAAAAGCAATATTTCTAAATAATTTAAAAACTATACAGATTAAATCAACTATAAACTGCACAATTTAAAAAACATCATTAAGAAATTATTTTGTAAAAAAATTCATGCATATTATTTTTAGTATTTAATATTTTTTTTCAGACTTTTATAGAATTTTCAACTAAATTATTTCTTTGTTAATTTAATTTATTTTGGCTTAAATACTCATGTGTGGTCACAAGAAGGTGTCGGAACAAATGACTCTTACTGTTACACTTATATAAATAAACAGTCATTTCTGAAATATATTTTTGATTCTATTTAATTCTTTCATTTATAGAAACCACAAACTAGAGTTTATTATTTTAGTTATACAACGAAAAAAATAATAAAATTATGAAACTTATGTTTTGTTATGGATTAATCGAAACCCCAAAAATAAAGACAATTATAATTCTGTTATTTAAAAAGGGATACATACATAATCAAACTGGATATTTTTTTTGCAGAAAAAAAAGTACAGTTAATTCACACTTTTTTAAGAATCACACTTTCCTACGCATCATTGTTAATTCCATTATCAACTATATCGTCGATTCACAAATGAAGTTTTCAACTTCTTTTTCGGAAATCGGTAAATATCTGTATATCAAAAACACGAATGAAGATAAAAAAGCATAACTTACCTTTTTCTATAGGTGGCTAAAAAAGCAAAACGTATCTCAATCTGGAAATATGGAGTGAGACTAAAATAAAGAGCACGCAAATTCACGTCAAATTTACACCATTTCAATGTTCTACAAGAGAAGCTTTGAATACAAACTACAAACACGTGGACACAGGAAGGAGGGGGCGAACCTTATTGGAACATTCCAAAAACCTCGTTCAGTCGTTCATTACCCGTTCCGTTATCGTAGAATAACTTCGCCCTCCCCTTCTGAGTAGCCTTTCCCTAGCCCCCAAAGAAAACACAGGAAGCAGGTCCCTGCTTGACATTCAAGATTATCTTAAGGGGTTAGAAGCGTATTTCCGGTCTTCCGATGTCCTCGAAACGTGGACATTCCAATCAGTTTCATTGCTTGTTCAACGGGACTTTCTTCATGTTCTGATTTTCCATTGAAATGGTGTAAGTAACCACAGACAAAAAAAAAATTCATGTCAGCCCTAAGGGGGGGGGGCGATCGCCCCCTTCGCCCCCCCCCATAATCCGTCCCTGCATGTAAGACTAGTAATCAGTGTTATTCCTAGGATTTTTTTGGAGGAGTAAAAATACTCCTTGACTTTTTTAGGAGGAGTGAAATTGAATTATGAGGAGTGAAATACGGAAATAGCATGAACTACCATATACAGAGACGCGAAAACCGTAATCAAATTCTTTAGCATCAGAACAATAAATGAAAAAAAAATACTATGGCTGTATGAAAACACAATTAAAAAGTATGATAAATAGGGTGCCGTGGCAATTGGCTTTGGTCAGAAGTCATGCGAAAATGTCTCCTCTGAGATCAGTTGGTGTTTCGAGTATAAAAATATTATTTGTTGATTTCGGTGGGGCCACGCGGTGCATTTTTAAAGCTAAACCTTTGCGAAAAATTGAAAGAGTGAAAATACTCCTGGCTAGTTTTTTTAAAGAGTATTTATGATTTTCATGGAGTGAAATACTCTCTCCGAAGAGTTAAAAATATCTCTGAAAGTAATCATTGAAATTTGTTTCAGATTGAACCTTGCTGATAAAGCTGATCTTCCCATAAACCTTCAAGTTCCTGCAGACAGTAAAAAGAAGCTTCCTTTGTACATACAGCAAAATCTCTCTCTCAGAGATGTGCTTTTGCACTGCATTGAGATTCGAGCTGTTCCCAAAAAAGTAAAAGATAAATTTATATTTTTGTTTTGTATACTGTGATATATTTATGTACTAGAATGAGGAATAATTTGATCCAAACTAATGAAAACATTGGGGCTGTGGTGGTGTAAGGGTCAGCTTGTTTTGGTTTAAGCACTGCTGTTGGGGGAAGAGTTTTCCTTAACCTATGCTCAGTTCCACATCTTAAAAAGACATCACACACACTAGAGCTTTGGACTGTATCGCTGTTTATTCACTAAAGAAAATCACTTTTAAGAAGGAAACCAATCCAGTTAAAGTTAACTAAGTATAACAATAATTATAGCAGCGCCAGAGCTATTTAGTACATTAGAAAGTGGGCATAAGGAACTACTGACCGAGGTTCAATTCCATGTGGCTTCTGCTTTGGTTGGGGGCCATAACACATCATTTCACCCCTCCAGGGTTAATAAATGAACACCACTAACTTTACCTAAGGTTCACCTGGAACCAAGCTTTTTTGTCAACTCTGATTGGCTTAAAACTTGTTTCTCTTCTTCAACTACCAATTAGAAGTTTTGATTCTAGGTTAGGTAAGTTAGGTTAGGTTGGTGGTGAATACGGCTGTGAGTTTGCTGAGGAATCAATTGGAGTCTAGCATCTGGCTAGCCACTCAATCTGGACCCAAACCAAGAAATTAGCACATGTAGGATGATGATAGGCCAATTCTGCCGTCCTTAGCAAGAAGGGCGTATCTCGGATTTTGGGGATTTTCTGGTTTTTGCATATTTAGAATCTTTGGAGTCTTCTGCACCTTACGATACCTCATTCATGTACCTATGGGTACGAAAAGGTACACAAAAACGCTAGTGAAAAAGGGCGTATCTCTGAAATTTCTTGAAATCCTTAGGCGAAAAGTGCTTGTACTGAAAATCTTGATTTTCGGAGATGCGCCCTTCTTGCTAAGGACGGCAGAATTCATCTGGGCAAAATTTGATTTGATTGAATACATTGAGGGTTAATTATACTGGAATTAATTATAATTAAAAAGTTTTGTTTGCTCTTCTGAAGTAAGAATTAGACATAGAAATACTTTATTTTAATGGTGAAACTGCCCATATGTGGCATGAATTTTTTCTGAGCCATCAAATTTTTATTTGGTAATGTAAGTGAGAAAGTTTGCTAAATTCTTTGATAAAGGAGTCTATTATATTTTGAATTTTATAAAGTAATGCTTTGTTATGGTTTGATCTTAAGGATTCTTGTTAATATTATTTTACATCAATGGCGCTCGTAGACTTCCATCAGGAAGAGGAATAATAAATTCAGATTTTCTTTTTCTATTAATTGTATACTTTTAAACTGACGCCCAAGACTTATCCAAGGACCACACTTCATATAAAGATAACCCTGTAGGCCAAAACATGAATAAAATATAATTATAAATATTTGAAAATAGTAAAAAAGGACTAACCAAGAATTGTTTTAACTTATACTTATATTTCCAGGTTGTTCTACGTATTTTGGCAGATTTCACAACAGAGAAGAATGAAAAAGAAGCTTTACTTTATCTCTGTAGCTTAGAAGGAACAAATGCATATACGCAATGTGTGTTTAAACCATCCTTGTCTGTCCTAGATATTTTAATGCGTTACAAATCATGTAATCCACCTGTCGAAATTATGTTAGGTATGTATTTTTGTATTTGTATACTTTTGTTTTCTAATAATTTTTGTTTGTCATTTTCAGAGCAACTGTAATTCTTTCCAAAACTTTATTCATTAAGCTTCATCCATAAATTACAAGAGGTTGAAAAGGGGGGTCTAGCAAAATCTCATCAGAGGGGAAGGGGGAGTCAATTAAAATATCACGTCAACTTTTAACAATATATGTTTTTTCTCTTATCTTTTTAGCACAAGTTTAGAAAAAATGCACAGATTTGTCAAAACGGTGAATCATTAGCCAGTCAGCAATGATAATTACAAGTTGAGACCATGTTTTGGATTTCAACATGGATTCGTATCAAAGCTTTTGCAATGTGTACAGTGTGATGTTGGTAAGACTAAACAACTGTGGCAAGACATATCAAAGAAATAGAATTTATTATCACAAAGAATTACGAAATACAACTCAAGGAATACACACATAAAGAACAAAAGACAAAAATGGGGACAAACACAGACATACATACAAAAATATATAAATAGTTATGAGTACCAAAAGAGCTCATAGCTCGTCCATGGTACTAGGACTTATAATTTCTTTGCTTTGGCAACGAAGCTGCGCTGACTCTATTTATTTCTTAATAATAAATTTATTTCTTAAAATGTTATAGAGAAAAATCTCACGTGAGAATTTGTGGGGGGAGGGGGGGGTCCAGCAAAATCTCACCATGGGGGAGGGGTCTAAAATTTAAAAAAAACCACCTCACATAATTTATGGACGTATCCTTGGGAGGGTGTGGGAGGGTCTCCACTTAAATTAACCAATTTAATTCATTATTGGTTAGAAAGGGTTTAATTTTTCTTCCTAATGCAAGGTTATAATTTTTGATTTTCTGATTTGATTCCCAATTACTGAACAAATTAGTTTTTTTATTCAATACTTTTTTTTCATTATTATTTTCTTAATTTATTTTTCATTTCATTTTTCAGAACATCTTCCTTTCCTGAAACCTAGATTTTATTCTGTGGCTAGGTATGTCACTATTTAACTTTTAATGTATATGTGTGAAGATCTTTATTACTGAAAAGTATTTGAAATTCCTTCAAAGCTCTTAAAATTTGGTAGCATTAATATCTAAAAATATATTAATTGGTTTCCAAACAATAATTGTCAAATAAAACTACCCAAATTTATAAAACAGGACAAATTCAATCATTTTAGGCCTTACCAGTTGGCAAATCAAAAAAATTTTTTTAGAAACTTCTTTGAATCAAAGTTATTGTAATAAAACTTTTACAGTTCATAGGGAATTTTCGCCTTTCATTTTTAAAAAATCTATGTCATGTAATTGCTGTTGTGTAAAAACAAAGTCATAACTTATCTAGAAAAGGTTAAGTTCCATTACAGTGTCAATCCTGTCTCTTCACCAAGATTGATCAGTATTCTAAAGGTTTGCCAGTGAATAATCGCAATTTAATTTAATTAAACTTTTTATGAGAAGAATCTATTTGTTGAATAAAAGAGATCATGGTCACTTGTGATGTAGAAAGTATAAATCATTCACTGGACCTGGAATTAAATTTAAAAGATGAAAGTTTAATGCAAAATAATGGATGTTTGAAGTTTTTTTCGTGGTCCCTTCAGCTATGAATTATCTGATTTGCCTGTACAAAAAGTTGTAGACTGTTAGGGATCCAAACTGTGCTTCTGTACTTACTAAAGTTATCAGTGCTTCTCTTTTCAAACTGATTTTATCACTTCAATATCTACTTCAAAAATGTATAAAACGATTGAGTCTATTCTTATATCTTTTTACATTCAGCTCTCCTCTCGAAAATGAGGGTTGCTTTAAAATAGTCTTCAATGTTCTGAAATTTCCTGCCTCCGATGGACGTATGATTGAAAGGAAAGGTGTATGTACCGGTCTACTCAAGAACATGGCTGAAAAGCTATCTCAGAGTGCATCAGAAAATGTGTATGATTTGACGGAAAGAATGTCTGAACTAAAGATAGACTCTAACCAGGTGTGTATTTATATTTATTATTGACTAACTGTAGTCTTGTCCACAGAGAAATATCCTAACAGAGGGTCCACGAGGCTATTTTCAAATGCGTTACTGATGTGAGGGCGCCACTCTAGAGTCTGGAATGTATGCCGGCCGCTTAAATCTCTCGCCAAATTAGAACTCAGCGCATGCGCATAAAGGTGTTTTCGATCTCCCATAGGCAGCCGGCGAACGATTCAGACTGAATCCAGACGCTAGTGAGTTTAGTGCGATCTCAGCGCCACAATTCTCCCAACCTGTAACAAGATGTCATGATTTTCGATTTCCATTATGGCCTATGGCCGTGGACTCTCTGTTCTAGTACTCTGTGGTCTTGTCTACCTGAAATTTATTTTAGACTAGATTACAATATTATCATAGACTATTTTAATGTTCAGTTTCCATGTCAAGAATAAGTTACATAATTAGCTACTCATTGGCTCAGTCAGTTTAAAAAATTTATAAGTGTTCCAACAGATAAAAAAATAGTTTGATCTTTTATCACTGTTTTCATTCATTGTTGATACTTATTGTAACAATATAAAAAGTATTTAAAATTTGCAAGGTTTTCAATATAAGAAATTTCTTATGTCAAACTTAAGTTACAGTTCTCAAACTTTGTCTTAGGTAGTCAAAGATAAAAATAATCTTTAATTAATGAATTATTTTGATTACTGTCAGATAGTTTTATTCCTACTGTTGATTAATTTCTTTTTTATGTAATTCCAGTTAAGTTTTAACATTTACAAGAGACAAAACCTCCACTTCACCTTACCCGATGAACTGTTCTGCCCTATCATTATGGTTGGACCAGGAACTGGAATTTCACCATTTGTAGGATTCCTTCAACACAGGTTCGAAGCTTTTTTTTATATCCAAAAATATTTATCTTTAGTCTGTAAGTTCTGGATTAAAATGATTTTTTTTTCAGAGAGAGACTTGTAAAAGAAACACCAGATGTGTGCGTTGGAGAAACATGGCTTTTCTATGGTTGTCGTTATTATGAAAAAGATTTTCTGTACAAGCAAGTATCTTTTTATTGAAATAGTTCCTTTTTTAGAGGGGTTATTCTTGGGTCCCTTGTGACTGCTGAAACATTACCATTAAAATGTTTGATGAGGGCAAAACTTCCTATGCCTTCTCTCCCCTATTTAGTTGGGATACCTGGATAGTAATCTTGTTTGCCATTTTAAAAGCAACTAAAACCGGTAAATTTTGAGTTTGTTTAATAGGGTTGGCCTCTTTGCTGGGACAGTGGCAAAAACTGGAATATGCATTATTAGAGTAGTTTAGTTCCCTTTCTCCCAACCTCCCTAATTGAATGTAAATCTCTCGGAAATTCATAACTTTCATATTTTCCTTAGATAAGGATATTTGTCCAAAAAGTAGGGAAAAGAGAATAACGTTTCAGGTTTTTACTCTTTTTTTTTGTTCTACTCTTTATAATTTATTACTGTAGGTATAGTACTTATGCTTAAAATCCCTACTTCACTTAAAACTTTCATACTAAAATCCCTACATCATTTTTTATTGTTGTAAAATCTTTTTTCATAAAAGTTACACTAATTTTTATTCTTCAATGTCAACTCTGCCTTGAAATCCCTCTTTTTATAAAGAAACGCTATTTTTCAACAGAAAGCAGAATAGAAACCACAGCTAAAAAGGTTTTTAGCCAATCAATTTAATAAGGATATTCTTTAAGCAAGAATATTTCTGTTAGAACAAGATGGTTGAAGGATTTACAGTCTGTTAGCTTTTACCAAAATGTTTTCATGTTCATTTTATTTTTGAAAGACCAAGCTTGCATCTCCAAATTTTTAAATCTTAAAATATGCCTGTATGTAAATTCATGTTTATGATGTGCATTGCACATTTTGTGTTTTTCAAAACAATTTGAAACTATCATTTAATAAAGTTAGTGTATTTTATTAATTTTCTTTTATATTTTATGGTGTACAAACAGATTAAACATACTGTACCTTAATATCTAACACCTAAACAGCTTCCAAAATGTTTTAATTCTTTATTTTTTTTGAAGGACTGAATTGGAAAGATTGAAGTCAACTGGTATCCTCACTCATCTTATGGTTTCACTGTCACGAGATTCCAACCCACCTTCATTTGTTACCACCAAATATGTCCATGAAAGTATCAAGAAACATGCTATTGAATTAATTGCTGTTATCAAAAGTGGAGCTAGAATCTATGTTTGCGGAGATGCAAAGCATATGGCCTTGGATGTACAGCAAGCATTTATTGATGCATTTAAGATAGCAGGTATTATTTGTTGTTGTTAGTACTGCCATTTACCATCATAAGGGTTTCAAAACTGGTCTCTTTTGTGTGAAAGTTTTCCATCTAGAGACAGAAAACAGTCTTAGTGTTTTACGAGACAGAAAGGGGAAAGAAATTAACACCAGTGATTACTAATTAGACAATAACATAACCCTATTTCTAGGGAAGCAGTATGTCTTTCTATCCTGCATAATTTTCTAACTTTCATCCATGACTGTAATTAACATTAGAGTTCCATGGAAATGCCATAGTTTGAGATTAGCTAAGGTGATTAAGAAATGCCAAATTCAAGAAAAGTGCTTATTCCTAATAAAATTTATGCTAATTTTAAATTGTCTATTGAGTTAGTAAAATGTTTCTTCTTCACTTTTATAGAAGTGTTTTTTATTTTTGAAATCAAATCTTCAATTTTTTAAGTGCTATATTTTTTGTGTTCAATTAAAGGAAGTATTAAAAAACATTCTATGAACATTTGAATTTTTCCTTCAATTAAGCGTAAACAAATAATTTATAAATATTTCTTTTATAATAGGTGCATCTGAGACTGAAGCCAAGTCCTTTGTGAGAACCCTTCAAAATGAATTGAAGTACTTAAATGATGTGTGGGCTTAATCATTGTAAATTTGTTTTAAAATAAAATATTTTATACAGTTTATCTTTTCAAGTTTTAGTTTGAGAAAATTATTTGGAACTTATCAAACAAGTGAGACTGCAAATTCATTTCAATTCTTGATATAAAATTGGTTATAACAATAACACAGTTACAACAATAACATTGTATCGGTTCTTTGAGTTATTCATTACTGTACTTTTCCAATAATCAAATTCATCCAAAGTCTGAAATTTACTTAAATTCTAAATTTTCTGTACCTTCTAACTTAACTATTGTTCTGGGTATACTAATCTAAACTGGTTCTGTCATTAATATTTTGTAAGATCAGAGCCAGTTTAAGTGTTCTCTAATAAAATATAAAGAAAATGACTAATCATTCAAGTCTACTGTCAATCTAAGTCATTCCTACGAGTGAGGGAAATCTTGGAATGGTTTATGTGATAGCTTAATTTTGTTGGAAAAGGTTTTTTTAACAAATCTCAAGAATGGAATGAACATGGATTGCTAATATTTCAACCTGGGATTCTTTTGACATTCAACTGGATAATAATATGCAGGAAGTATGAAAAGTTTTTTTCTGGGCAAGTAGGCTGTGGTCAAATGGACGATGGTAAAATCCCAGACATTTACATTGGTCAAATTTTATGATTATCCTAACTCCGCCCGTGAAAGCCTTCATTGGTATATTGCAGGAAGTATGTTTTGAAAATTCAATGGAATTCCAGTTTTCTATTTATGGGGAATAGATTTCTACCCAAACATCTAAAAACGCTTGATTAGAACATATAAATGATGAATGTTATAGTTTGTACTATGCAATTTTTATACATAATTCTATTTCTCTAGGTCTTAAATTAAAATCTGGTTTTTATTGTTTATAATCGCCTCTGAACTTGCACTTGCACCCCAATTTGGGATTTGCTAGAAATTTAAAACTCTTTATGGATGGTTAGCAGCCATCAAACTCAGTATAGAGGGCGGTAGTGAAAATGAGTCTTTAAGCACTTCCGGGTTACATTTTGGCATCTTTTCATAGCGCCAGCAACCGCCAATGTGCGCCAGTGTTTATTATTTACATATGTAAAAACTTATTTTTTGGATATATACTGAGATATTTACTAGATATTTTACATCTATGAGCATATATTTCAAGTTAAATAATCAAGATATCAACTAAATAACCAAAATACTCGTGTAACGAAACTACAGAAACAAAACGTAAATACCGCCAAATTGAGCGATAATCGTAAAATCTAGCAACCCATTCGTATTAAAGTTAATCTAATAATATTTTTTGTGATTAAGTTGATGGATAAAAAGCTGAACGAAATTACTAAGATCATCATTATCCTATGGATGATACTATTTGGAAAACATTTAAAACTGTACTTTAATCAAAAATTATTTGAGAAAATGAGCCTGTTTACGCCTTTTTCCCATAGAAAACATAAGCGGAGGGATACACCGGAACTATCACTAGAGTTAAAAATGTCGGACTGTTTGTTGTTGTTTACATCGGTTAACCGTCCATTGTCTTTACCAAGAGGGGCTATCAAGTAGAAGTGTACTTGATTAGATAAAACAGATCCAATGATGAGTGCAAATAATCACTTTCATTTAGCTCATTTTTTAAAATTTTGACTTTAAATAGGGAAGTTACATATGACGTCACGAGCTCAAACTTGGAGAATGATCACGTGACCATCCTCGATTCTTCCACCCGCAGGAAGTAAACAAACCCAGTCCCTACCCTATGGAGTTTTGCACGGCGTTTTAAGATATTTTTTTAAAAATATTATTCCTCATCTGATAACATATAGACCTCTTTCCCTTAAAGTTAAAGGTATGGTAATCATTAAGAAATAATCAAAGTTTTGATTTTTTGCGCCACTTTTTAAGATTTTAACGAAAACTTTTCAGGTCCATTGGTTTAAAATGCGAGTGTGAAACGATGTAAATAGTACCTGTATTTTAAATATCAATCATTAATTATTAGCTAAAACTACTTTTCAGCATAGTTAGAGGTACGTTGATCATGAAAAAATAAAACAGTGTGATTTCGTGCTCCCTTTTTTTAAGATTTAAAGACAAAAAATATTCAGCTCCAATTCATAACACATGTGTAGAGAGAAACCAAATAAAAACTGACACTGAACATAAACAAACTAAAGTGTCTATTTATTTTAACACAAAATATTATTAAAGTATTTTCTTTGAATTAGCCATTGCTTTTAAGCATTTTACGGAACAGCTAAAGGTTTTTTTTTTTATCAAGATATCATCAAATGTTTGATTTTAGGCTTCATATTTTGTGTTATGATTTATCTACTCAAACTGCCTATAATTCATGGGAGAGCAAGGGCTTGTTTTCACTATATTAAGAAGCTTTTAATTTATAAGAAATCTGGTATTTTAGTTTAAATATTGTTACACTTCAATTCCTATACATTTTATACCTATTTGAATTGAAATAGAAACATTAGAGCAACAATGAGTATCAATTAGCTCAAAATTGTTTATATTAGACAAATAAGAGTGAACAAGTTTTTCCCGTTCTGTTTTAGGTTCTATTTATTTAAATCGGAGAATTGCATCACATCCAAGTTCCGGCTCACAGGACGTTTTACAAATGTAATGAGAATGACCAAATGGCGTTTGGTTTTGGTGACCACTTTTGTGGCATCAATTCTAACCGTTTTTTGGTTGATCATTTAATTTGTACATCTATTTCTTTTTCTGTCTATGGTTTAATAGCTGAATTAACCCAGTCTACCAGATGTTTTTGGGAATGGCGACTTACAATGGAGTTAAGGTAAGCATCTTATTAAACATCCTGTGCTCTTTCAAGGATCTGCTTTTGCATTCCTTCTTTACCTATCTGTAATCCTCTAAAATAAGCAATCATATTTTCTTTTTTAATATCTAGGATGTGGGAGTTTAGTGTATTTTAATTAATCCAGATAAGTTAGATACCCACAAGCTCCTAAGGTGTAGCCCCCAGTAGCTGACTGGATCTTCTCAGTATCTGGCTGACATTTAAAACTGATTACTATCCATAATGACAGATATTTATAACTTAGGCCATAAGTAATTGATTTGTAAATAACTTAAATAGTTGAAAATATTCCCAATTCCGTATTTTGGAAACTTGTAAACATACAAAGGAAATACTGTTGTTCCTTTAACACTTTCTATCTGAAGCCTCCCAAGGCTAGCATTGAATCCAATAAGAAACCACTTACTTAAAACCAATCTATGGATTTACTCTCACCTTTGGCAGAATCCACTTTGGTTTCTTACTTCAAATTAGCAATAAATATTCATTAACATGGAGATCCTATAACATTCATTTAAACTAAAACAAAGACACTTTTAGAATCATCAGTAATGTTTCAAAACTGAACCTGTTGAATTGAAAAGTTCAAATATCCTGTCAAAAAATCCTTATCCTATACCGACCCCAAATAACATGTAATTGCTGAGTCAAGCAAGAAAGAAGCTGGGAATGATGCAGAATTACATAGTCGGCTGGAAGAAGCAGACGTCACTTGCATGGGCGTAGCCAGGTTTCATGTTAGGGGGGGGCAGCTGCCCCTCCCTGCACCCCCCTGGTCACTTGAATTTTCAGTCCTAAAATTTTCATTAAAATGCAAGACACAATTTTAATTATTGGATAACTTTAATGTTTAGTCAATTACAATAATAGCTTGATGCAGGGGCGTTGCCAGAGGGTGGGATTTGGGGATATATCCCCTTCGAAACTTTCCTTTCTTGAAGATAGAAAATCACTAAAACTACCTCATATCCCCTCCCAAAATATCAATATACCCCTCTGAAATTTTTTTTCTGGCTACACCACTGGTCCCATGTGATACCTTAGTATTGGAAATATATATTTGTGGAATGGCATATATGTATCATGCTTTATTTTTATAATTTTAATTAAAACCTTCTGCAAACGGACTGGCCTAGTATCTGAGAGAGAGAATCTATATCTAGAGCATCCGATTGGTTGGTTGGCTCGTTAGTGTTTTATGGCGCATGATCCACTTTAGGATATTATGCGCCAGACAAGACAAAATAAAACTACTAGAGCATCCGACTCTGACAGCAAAGCCGTACATCTGGGGTTCGAATCCCCGTTTGGCATGGATGTTAGTTTCTGTCATTGTGTGTGATGAATGAATGTGGCCCCCCTGTAAAAAGGGGCTGTGGCTGTGAATGTGTGGCGTGGGCAACAGTACTTCACCTCTGTGGCTTCGGTCCACAGGTAACGCAAAGTAAGTATGCTTCCAGCATTACTTGGGTTAATGAACTTAGTTCAGCTGTAACTGTTCAAAATTACCTGCCATTAGAAAAAAAAATTAAAACTTCTATATTGATTGAGAAAATATTAAAAATTTTCATGATAAATATAATCGAGAGGTTGACAAAAAATCTCGTTGAAAAGGATGGGCAGTTACCGAGAAAATTCAGTCAGCTAATGGGGGCCACATTTTAAGAGTTTGTGGGTATCTAACTTATCTGATTAATTAAAGTACACAAAACTCCCATATCATAGATATTAAAAAAGAAAATATGATTGCTTATTTTAGAGGATTACAGATAGGTAAAGAAGGAATCCAAAAGCAGATCCTTGAAAGAGCACAGGATGTTTAATAAGATGCTTACCTTAACTCCATTGTAAGTCGCCATTCCCAAAAACATCTGGTAGACTGGGTTAATTCAGCTATTAAACCATAGACAGAAAAAGAAATAGATGTACAAATTAAATGATCAACCAAAAAACGGTTAGAATTGATGCCACAAAAGTGGTCACCAAAACCAAACGCCATTTGGTCATTCTCATTACATTTGTAAAACGTCCTGTGAGCTGGAACTTGGATGTGATGCAATTCTCTGATTTAAATAAATAGAACCTAAAACTGAATGGGGAAAAACTTGTTCACTCTTATTTGTCTATTATAAACAATTTTGAGCTAATTGATACTCATTGTTGCTAAAGTATTTCTATTTCAAATATAAAATTTATACAAAGCATGGAAACCAATATTTTTTAACAAAAACTATTTTTAAGATTGTGCAAAAAAAGAAGTGGTATTAACCAATTGGTAATAAAAATTAAGTGTGTCAGCCATGATATATGTAAAATAAGCAAATGTCTAAAACTTAGAATTTTACTAACTTGCCAAAACTAACACAATGTAAATGCTAATTTGTTTAAACTACATAAATAGTAAATTGTTCAGAACTATCCTGATAATATTTACACGGGTTGTATGTATTTCATTCCCTATTCATGTTGAGTTTCAATTCTAACTAAATTATACACTTTCCAATTAGTGCCTCAATCCAATAATAGAAAGAATTTCAGTTTGCGAAGTATTCTTGGAACCAAAATTTCCCTGGTATGGGTATCAAATTTTACATGACTATAGTCACAAAATTACATATTTGTGGAAGAGCATTTTGAATATTAAATAAATACTTTGATCTAGCATAAAGACTGAATGGTAATAAAATATTTCTAACAATGAAGTTAACAATATTAAGATGAAACTAAAATAACAGATTTCTCATAAAAGCTTCTTCAAATAAAGTGTAGTAAACAGGCTCTTGCTAGCCTCTTATCACAAAATATGAAACAGAAAATCAAACATTTGCTGATATCTTGATAAAACAAACCATACCTTTATCTATTCAGAAAAATGCTTTAAACCAATAGTTAGTATTCAAAGAAAAATACTTTAATATTCTGTGATGAAATAAATAGGCACTTTAGTTTGTTTATGTCCAGTGTCTCAGTTTTTATTTGATTAAGAAAGCGAAAAACAATCAAAATTTTGAATCAGATAACTTTATTAGAACAAGAATTCACTTATGCATTAAAGTGCTGTGTAAGCTTTAAATTCAGATGTATAACAACCGATTAATATACGAGGTAGTTCACCGTATCTATGTATGCAAGATCTGGAAAACGGTCCTTTACAGTGGATAATATTCCGCTTTCGGCACTGTATATGGATCAAATCCATTAAGAATCTTATCTTGTCGATATAACGGGCCTTAGCATGAAAATTTATGACATTAAAGTATTCAGAATACATCTTTAATCAACTTTGAACGCAAATCGCAATACTAACTCTATGGAGAAATCCATGTTGTTTGTCTTCCAAGAAATTTTCTCAGTTACGGTTTACAGGAAAATCAGCTGATTGTAACTGCCCTATACCAAACTGCTAATCCTAGCAAGAGCAAGACTCCTATTTGAGTCTCTTGTGCAAAGACACTTGTTCCATGAGGATAAGTTTGTGGTAAAAATATAGTAGTAGTACATGGGGGGGGGTAGTTTTTAATTTTGATTTTGTGCAATTAAAAATCAGTTGATGAAATAAACCTTTCATTTCCCCAAAATTAATATATTGGTTATAATTGTTTTGCGCTTTGTGTTATGCCTTTCCAACTTCAGATTACGATTGCCTTGTTTAGAAGTGAAGAAACATATTTATTGTTGTTTACTGTCTGTTGCAAACTTGGAGCGAAACTCGAAAATTCCCCAAAACTTTCATGGAAACTCGTTGTTTCCGACGATCGTGAAACTGGTTGTCACTACTTGGGTATTTAGGTTGTTTTAAGATGTTAAAGTATTGATAAGTAGGCGGAGGCTTATCTAACTTTCACTTATCTAATTTCATTTCACTGACATTTTGTACGATCGTGAAACTGGTAATCACTACTTTGGGCATTTAAGTAGTTTAAAAAGATTTTAAAATATTAAAAAGTAGGCTTATCTAACTTGTTTTACATCTTGTTATCTAAAGTGATATCTAGCTGTTAATTTTTTGTACATTCGGAAAAAATCTAAAATATTTCATTTCACTGACATTTTTTCTTTTGTTTTAAAGAGTATCTTATGTTGAACTGCCTTATCAAGACTTTGCTACTTGTCCCTCGTTTTCACGCTATGGCAGTTGTAGGTATGGATAGCAATCAATGTATTATTAAGTTGTCTCTTAAGAGGTTCTTTCTTCTTCATGCATCAACCACTTATACAAAATTTTCCGGTTCAATTCCGTTAACTGTCCCGATAAATACCGCCAAGCTTTTTTCACTAGAAATATTGCTAAATAATTTTAAACTCAAAGGTTAAAATGTTCACTTATGTCAACAACTGTTCAGCTATATCAATAAAAACCATAAAAAGTTGTCGATATTTGAATACTTGGTGTTTAAACAGTGTGGCAATATTGAGCAGGACAATTAACGGAATTGAACCTATTTTCTATTTTTTAACTTGAGTCCAACCTTGCCTTGTTAACATATATGCATTATGAATTTGGTGTAGTTTTATTACATTGATTGTTTGTAAATATTAATGATAATGTTATTCCTTGGTTTGGTTTTTGGTACATATATTTTCCGGTCTGTGTGCTTGATCTCTAGGATCCGCTTATAAACCTTCGTCAAGTAAGACAGACACAACAGAATATTTTTACAGACACAAGAAAGAGAAAATACACCCAGGGCAAAGGCCGGAATCGAACCGACGGCCAATACAGTGCACACACTGCTAACGTGGTTGTCTGCACGTAACACAACCAGGCCACTTGGCCCCCCATGTTATTCCTTTTTAGTAACTGTTCACATTACTTGTACAGTAAAACCTCTCTCAAGCGACCACCCTCCGTTCCATGAAAAACTGGTCGTTAAGAGGGGTGGTCGCTTAGAAGGGGTCGCCTAAAAATTAGAAAGGGATTGTTTTACAATTTAATCAATACATTTCTTAAACTATTATTCATAAAAAACACTAAAACAGGTTATTATTTACATTTACCAGTATTATTTATCCAATACTATGTATAGACAATAAGAGATAAATATTTACAATTTGCTGAAGTAAGAATAAATATTTGACTGTGTTAGTCCGTTTGATTTTTCTGTTATTACCCGCTTTTCCAACATATGTTTTAGTTCTAAGAAATGATAATTGACGTTACTGGCCTGTAAACTTTCTGAATTTTCCATAAGAAAGTCTATTTGTTTCAGTGTTTCTAGAGCAGTTCCACAGCTGAAAGTCTCCGCAAGTTTTCTCTCAGAATTTCCTCTTTCATAGGAATCTATAACTTCTATGCGCTGCTCTAAAGTTAAAACCACTCTCTTCTTAGACATCGTTAGATTTCACTAGCCAGTAACTCAACTGAATGCGAAAGTTTAAACAGGCATGTGATTTTTCCGCTAATTAGCGGAAATCCGCTAATTTTAGAGGTATTGATTATCGGAATTCCGATTTTTTGAAATTTTATATTCCGCTCAATCGGAAAAATCGCGATTTTCGTGCAAGTTTAGTTTTGCGTGCGGAGTGTCCCGTTCCTGCCGCGACTGCTTTCTCGGTCGGCGCCAAGTTGGAAGGCGGCTTCCTGTGTTGCTATTGCGATGTAGAAAAAACAACTTTATAGTTGTCGGAAGCCTACAAGTCCAGTGTTCGGGATCACATTCTCCGGGAAAAGTCGAAAAATAGCGATTTTTCGCGAAAGTTCCGGTTTTCGGGCGCCTAGTCGAAGTTGGCTTCTCGTTGTAATTGCGATGCAGAAGAAACTTTTGCGTTGTCAGAGGAGCCTATCTAGTGTGAAACCTTAGATCACAATTTTGTTGATTTTAGTCAGATATATAAGGAGGGAGCCAGGAGACTTCCCCCCCTCAAAACAAATCTGACTAGATGTTCAAAACAAGTTAAAACCCTGTTTTTTAGGGTCAAATTTCCAAAAATTTTCTGGGGGAAGACCCCCTTTTGTATTTGGAACTCTCTTTTCCACAACTTTTTTACATTAAGTTTATCAAAATGCAAATCTTACATAAAAATTTCACCCAAAAAAAGGACCCCTAGACAGATTTATTTGGGCCCCTCCTGAAATCATTTTCTATATATAGCACTGTAACTCATCTAGACACTTCTAAAAATTTTCAGATAATTTCTTTCTGGAGCAATCACATGCCTGTTTAAAGTTTTCAAATAAAATATGTTCTTGGATTCGTTAATTTTCATCAGAACTTTGTTTCTCACTTGTGCTTAGCTGAGTATGCATACTTGAGAAAACTTCTAGTAATTTTTTTTCCTTTCCCAGCCATAAAACAGCAAAAAAATAAAAGAAACTGGTCGCTGGGAGGGGTTTTAAAGGTCGCTAATTGGGGTATTTTAACATTAGGAGAATAGGGGAAAAAATCGGTGCCTTCAAATTCCGGTTGTTAGAAGGGGTGGTCGCTATATAGGGGTGGTCGCTCAGAGAGGTTTTACTGTATCTCAACTTTAACTTTCTAATTTCTTTTTTACTTGATTTAAATTACAGAAGTCCTCAATAAAATGCAATTTATTGAGTTGAGTTGAATTTGAGTCGAGTTGAATTTATTTGAGTCCATCTAGTTTTTGTGCAACTTTTTCATACTAATAACATTATCATTATTTTTAGGTGTGAAAAATGAAGTTTGTAGGACTTCTACCTGTTATCCCATAAATCGACTTCCTATCCCAGATGACAAGGTTTCTTGGGATGTTTCTTGGTCTGACTACACCCCTCCTGACTACTCAGCTCCTCACCTAAGCACAGCTTCTTGGGCTGATGCAGATATTACAAAGTAATTCTTTTAGGTCATCAGGATTCAAGCCTTTTCTCTTCATAGAAAGTAATTTAGAATACAGTTATCTCAATTCTCTTACAGCCATATTTCACATCCAGACAGGCTCATATTTAGGGTTTTTGGTGCCCTGTGCTATTATTTTCTGGATGCCCCCTTAACTTTCCTCTAAAGAATCATTACTGCCTCAATTATTATTATTAAAAGTCAACATTTTTATTTTCTGATTTTTGGGTGCAAAATAAGTATGAATCCAGTCTATTAATTTTTGTACATCACAAATACTTTCTTTAACATACTTTCATACGTACGGAGAAAACATACTTTCATAAGCAAATTGAAAGAGATACTTGGACTAAGAAAGATACACACGATTGTTCTAGAAAAAAAAGTGGTCTTGTCATGGAAAAAAAAGTTCTTAAATAAAGATAGTAAAGCAATCAATTAATTATTGCAAATGTACAGTATGGATTTCTTTGATTTGTGTAATTTTGGTGCTCATGGTCTAAATACGGGCCTGCATCTAGTTACTGTTAAATTAATCCTTCGAACCTTTTTATCTGATTAATCAGTGTATCTTTCTTTTATTTTTATTAGCATAGAATTGAAAATGTTGAACTTTGGATTGAAATCTCATTAAAATGTTTACAAATGTTAAAATGTCATGTTTTTCAGTGAAAAGTTTACTCCCAAATGGAATGAAGATGATGGTGGTATTGATCGCCGAAGTTACAGTGGGGCTCAAACTGTGGAATATGCAGTCAAGAACAAGTATCCCCTAAACCCGAGAGGTCGAACTGGTCTTTCTGGAAGAGGAAGACTGGGGCGTTGGGGTCCTAATCATGCAGGAGATGCTATTGTAACTCGGTAAATCAAAATTTAACTCCTGTTAATCTGTACAATATTTCTTCTAATTAGCAAAGACACTAATAATTTTACTGTGAAACAAGTGATTAGAAATAACCCTAAATAACTTTAAACATTATCTTTTAAATTTTATCAAGGGTCAGTGTATTTTATATTCTGTGTCAAAATATTTGTAAATTTAGTTTTGCGTAAAATACCGTGAAAAAAGTATTCAGAAAAATTTACTCATTTCAAAGTGATGTTCACCCTAAAGTAAAATCTCAACTAAACAAAAATTTCTTTTGTGAAAAATGAAAAATAATAAAAAAAAAATACTTTAAATATAAATATACCAAATTTATTTTATACTTTCTGAAATGCATCCCATGTTCCTTGGTATGCTCATCTGTTACTTCCTTATAAATTCACTCTTATCATTATATTGTACCCATATAGATTTTTTTAATAATTTAATTTCTGTATTAGTTGGAAGCACCTTGATGGAAAAAAGGTCACTGACTCTGAAAGTGGTTATCCTGTCTTGCAGTTCATTGCTATCTTACGTAAAGACTGTGGGAAATGGGCAATCCCAGGAGTAAGTTGAGTCTTTAAATTCTCTGTTCAAATTTTCCAATCATATGCTTTATAGTATTTGTACCATAATTTTAAAATTGTTTCTCTCTAGGGATTTGTTGATCCCAAAGAAACATCCTCTTCAGCTGTCTTGAGGGAGTTATTTGAAGAAGCAATTAACATCAGCCGATTGCCTCCACATACTCAAGAAAACTTAAAAGATTTTTTCAAAAATGGAAAGCAGGTGACATAAATTTGTAACTCATGTCTGTTATAAGTGCAACTGTTTTAGAATTAGTGTTTCGACTAAGTAGCTTGCCAACTTACATTTTAAAGCATTTACTCATTCATAAATCTGTTGGTATCTATGAAGAAGGACTTATAAGGACTTATTTCAATGTCTTAAATTAAGTGTAAAATTATAAATTTCCTATTCCTTCAGTTAGTCAATAGATTAATTCAAATGGTGTAATTGGTATCAAAATATAGAATTTCACGAAAAAATATAGTTAATGGCATTGCTGTCCCACTAAATATTGCCAAGCTGTTTTAGATGTTAAAATTTAGAAATATTGCTAAAAAAATTGCAAATTAATCTATATTCAAATATACAGTTACATCAATGACAACCATACATTTTTTTCGATATTTGAATATTTTGTGTTAAAACCAGTTTGCCGAAAGTTACAATATTGTAGTAGAGTTTCATATAAATTAGAAAGATTTACTAAATGCAAATTTAAATGTTAATAAATATTATTTTGAATAGTTTTTTTACTATGTAACTATATATGGGTATAACTTTATCAATCAGAATATTTCCTTGATTTCCAGTAAACAAATGTTAATGGCTTTAAAAGGTTTTAACACAAGGAAATTCAATACTTCTCAGGTATACAGAGGATATGTTGATGATCCTCGCAACACAGACAATGCCTGGATAGAGACCACTGCGATTAATTTTCATGATGACTCTGGTGAACATACAGCAGACCTGTCCTTGGATGCTCGGGACGATGCAGCCGATGTGAAATGGATAGATATTGAGAAAAATGTGGATCTCTACCCTCCCCACTATGCCATTATTGAGTGCCTCAAGAGGCTACATTCCATTGCAACTTAGAGGTACAGTAGAACCTCTACTATGCAACCTTTGATTTGACCTGTGATGCTACTTTTATATTATTATTTCTGTTTCTCTTTAAAAGAAATGTAATTTATATACTTGTTGTCATTTTGTTTTTGATAAGCCACACACAGGATAATAAAGTATAAAAAATGAAATTTTATCAGTTAATCTAAACACCATATATAGTCTGTGTAAATAAAATAGGCAGTTTGGTGTCATTCTTTACCATGGCAACACAGAAGTACTTTGAGAAAAAAAGTCAAGGTCAACCGCCGATTCTATTTACACAGACTATAGGCCACAGCAAAAATTGAACAGAAGAAAACCTGGACAGTTCATCCAGTTGTAATCCTTTTTCATATTGATTGAGGGATTAAATAGAGAAATATTTCTAAACAAATTCTAGAATTTATTTAAGCTTATCAATGCAAGAAATTATTTGTTGTATAAATTTTATTTGTATTGTAAAACTGAACCACGACTTACTAGATACTATACAGGCTAGCCGAGATACGGAAATCATTAAAAATCCAGATGGCAATAGCTGACAAAGCAAATCCACTGAGTTGAAGGAGGGGCTTAATGGCTCAAAAATTCAACTCAGCCACTAATGGCCAACAATCAGAAGTTTACATCATGAAAACACGCCTTTATTTTTCCTTATTTGTCAATGTGTTATCCTATTGTTGGTCGGTATATGTAGGACTTGTGGCGATCCAAGCGGGAAAAGTTGTCAAACAGTTTTCATTATTTAAAGCTTGGCTAGCCTGTTCTAGTAAGCCGTGACTGAACATAATTTTTTTTAAAGATTATCAATGTAGAAAGTCCTAGATTTTTAAAAAAATTGAACAAGAATTTGCAAAAGATGATTAAACTGATATATTTGTCAACTCTTCTAAGAAATAATTTTGTATAGTTATTGATTATTATATTAAATAAAAAATAGTTTCTTATGATGAAATTATGTTGAATTTTCTTATCATGAGCTTCTTTACTTGTGCAGCTGAAATATAAATTATGTTTTTATACACCAATAGGGTTCCCTAACTGTTAGTGAATGTAAGTTTTTATAGGTAGTAAATAGTTCTTAAAGAACATGCCTATTGTGTTTAAAGCAGCGTTTGAAATTGGTGGTGCTCCGAGACCACTGAAAAACAGCTCGAACAACTACGTTCATCAAATCACTGGTCTGCCGGACTACTGACAAAAAAATATCCAACTCTCCAGTACTAACTGCATTTTAGGGAAAATGATTATCTGTGGTAAATTTATTATTACTTATTTCATATATATTTACATTTTGTAGGTAAGCTAAACATTTTTAATATACTATATTAATTTTTAAAAATAATATATTAAAAAATAATTATATACTTAAGGTATATTCCCTTACTAATGCATTAGTTACTTTAAAAAATTGAAACCTGCATCATTCATTGTCAAATTGACCCATTTTTTGGCCATCTTGTATTTTCTTTAAATTTAATACATATGTTCTATTGATGTAGACTTCAAAAAATCTCAATTGTAAGTATAAGATAACTTATCTACTGAAATTATCCCATTATTTATCAAGAAAACCTTAATTTAATTTTCAACAAAAAAAATTATACTATTCAACTCTTGAATGATAAGTTAAAATCAAGATAAACTGAAGATATTAAAATATTCATATAGTAATTTTACAGATTACTATTCAATTACTGAAAAACAAATATTTAAAATTCCAATGTTAACAAATAATGTGAAATATTTAATAGAAATGACTTATTACTAAAATAGGAACTAGATAATAAATACTAATATAGTCTATGAAAAATTCACACACATTCAAACACTACAAGTGATGTAAATAGTGAAAAATAAATACAATTTATTAACCTAAATATTTACAATACAACATGACTTGGTGAGAAACAGGAACTTTATCACATACCTTCTTAATATCCAATGCCAGCACTGAACTCTTTTAATATTTACAGTTTACAGTAATTATTACAGTTCTTAATCACAGTCTATCAAAAAAGTTCACGAACTAAGGTTTTAGTCGACTTCCTCGATCGTGGGTCCTCCCGCGCTGGACTGACTAGGATTGGGTCCGGAGGCACTGGCTCCCTGGTGAAGCTTCATCATGAGGGGCGAGAGTTCGGACTGGGCCTCTTTCATCTTGTGCTCGATTTCCTCTTTCTCGGCCAGGGTGTTGTTGTCCAGCCACTGGATGACGGAATCGCAAGTTTGCTTCACTTTGGCCTTGTCCGCAGAGGACAGCTTCTCCTCGGGTGCGGCTTCTGCAGACTGCTTCACGGAGTAGACGTAGCTTTCCAAAGAGTTCCTGGATGCCACTCTCTCCCTCACTTCCGCGTCTTCCTTCTCGTACTGCTTGGCTTCGTTGAGCATTCGGTCGATTTCGTCTCTGGACAGGCGGCCCTTGTCGTTGGTGATCGTGATCTTCTGGGATTTTCCCGTGCTCTTGTCCATGGCGGAGACATTCAGGATTCCGTTGGCGTCCAGATCGAACGTGACTTCGATTTGGGGCACTCCTCTAGGTGCCGGTGGAATACCAGAGAGTTGGAACCTTCCCAGCAGGTGATTGTCTTTGGTCATGGCTCGCTCTCCTTCGTAGACTTGGATGTCGACACCGGGTTGGTTGTCGGCATAAGTGGTGAAGGTCTGCGACGTCTTGCACGGGATTCTCGAGTTTCGCTCCACAATCTTGGTCATGACTCCGCCTGCAGTCTCGATTCCGAGGGAGAGAGGCGCTACGTCGACCAGCAAGACGTCCTTGATCTTTTCGTCGGTACTGCCAGTCAGCACAGCCGCCTGAACTGCAGCTCCGTAGGCCACTGCTTCGTCAGGGTTGATGGACATGCAGAGCTCCTTTCCGTTGAAGAAGTCTTTGAGGAGCTTCTGAACTTTCGGGATGCGGGTGGAACCGCCCACCAACACTACATCGTGGATGCTTCGCTTGTCCATTTTGGCATCAGCGAGGGCCCGTTCCACAGGCTCGAGGGTGGAGCGGAAGAGATCCATGCAGAGCTCTTCGAACCTGGCCCTGGTGATCTTGGAGTAGAAGTCGATGCCTTCAAACAGAGCGTCGATTTCGATGCTTGCTTCGGTGCTGCTGGAGAGCGTTCTCTTGGCTCTCTCGCATGCAGTTCTCAGTCTACGCAGGGCTCTGGGGTTGGAACGCAGGTCCTTCCTGTGTTTGCGTTTGAACTCTTCGATGAAGTGAGAGACCAACCTGTTGTCAAAGTCCTCTCCACCGAGGTGGGTGTCGCCAGCGGTTGACCGCACTTCGAACAGGGACCCTTCGTCGATGGTGAGGATGGAAACATCGAAGGTGCCACCTCCGAGATCGAAAATCAGCACATTCTTCTCACCTTTGAGATTTTTATCCAGTCCGTAGGCCAGAGCAGCAGCTGTGGGCTCGTTGATAATTCTCAGCACATTCAGTCCAGCTATCTTCCCAGCATCTTTCGTGGCCTGTCTTTGGGAGTCATTGAAGTATGCGGGAACAGTGATGACTGCATCGGTCACTTTCTGTCCGAGGTACATTTCTGCAGTCTCCTTCATCTTGGTCAAGACCATGGCGCTGATCTCTTCAGGATTGAAGCGCTTGTTCTCTCCCTTGACTTCGGCACAGATCTTTGGCTTGCCTCCTTCGTTCACAACCTTGAAGGGCCAGTTTTTCATGTCCTGCTGAATCTTGGGATCGTCGTACTTTCGCCCGATGAGCCTCTTGGCATCGAAGACTGTGTTTTCAGGGTTCAGGGCTACCTGGGACTTGGCCGCATCGCCGATCATTCGCTCCGTCTCGGTGAAGGCGACGTAGCTGGGAGTCGTGCGGTTCCCCTGATCGTTGGCAATGATTTCCACGTTTCCGTGTTGAAACACTCCAACGCAGGAATACGTTGTTCCCAGGTCGATTCCGATCGCTGGCGCTTTTCCAGACGGCATCTTCAGTCACTGGATTCAAAAACAGTCCAAATACGATAGCTTGATCTAAGAAGAGCAGTATTTCCACTTCAGTCGCAGTAAATCAGCAGAAATGAGCAGTAAGTATCAACAGGAACACACTCGATAGCTAAGCAATAGCAGAATATAATCGCAGGAAATCGCTTTTCTCAAGTGCTTTATGCGAGAAATATGCCAGAGTGCGGCGGCGACCGGCATTTATACCTTCGGCCGAAAATTCGAGAGAGCTCGGGAAGACCGCTGAAATATCGATGGTGCTGCCATCTGCCCGAGATCAATCAAGAATTTTCTAGAAAGTTCTTGGAAGCCTCTGGAAGCTTCCTTTTTGTCGCTTGTGCTGACATCTACCATTGAAATGAAATATAAATAGTATATTTTATACGTTGTGTGAATTGGTTAGAAAATACTACATAAATTTAAAATTACATTTATTTTTGCCATAAAAAAAACAATAAAAGAACCAGAATGTTTTATATGATGGAAAATAAATACTTACTTTAAAATTCTTTGTTTTTCCTTTTTTATTTCTTTTTAACAGCCAAAATTCAACAGAAAAATTCGAAATCTGAACTAATCTAATACGTAGTTATAAATTTTAATTGCTCTGAATTTTTTTTAATATTGATTTGGACTTGGGAGAATGGAAAAAGAAAAATTAAACAAAAATTTCTTTAACTTAAAATTTTGTTACTTTTTAAATTTAAGAGAAACACCTTTCAAGTATGAAATCAATTTCGACCAGAGAGAAAAAAATAAAATTTAGCACAATTTTAGTCGGTCCCTTAACCAAGTTCTCTATCAGTGGGTCGGTAAGTAATTTTGCTTGGGGTCCAAATAATTTTGAAAATTTATATCGAGGTCCGGAGAGAAAAAAAATAGGTACTTCCTACACTATGAATTCTTACATTCAGATACATAATTTTTAAAAAGATGTAATTTGAGTACGCTTCCTGCTTAATTGAATTTTAATTGAAGGTTTGATTTGTAATTTAAAGGGTCTATCCAATGAGCTTAGCCCCTAAAAGCATTAGCCTCCTTGCGTTTTTATGTTTGTTACACAAATTAATGAGCTTTAGCCCTATGAAACATTAGCCCCCTCTATGCTCTTTAATAGCCTTTACAAAGCTATTAGCCCTCTTGCGTTTTTAAATACATTTGGTTCACTATTTAATGAGCTACAATTCACAATTTAAAGGGGCCGATGAGTTTTAGTCCCCATAAAGAATTAGCCTCCTTGTAATGTTTTATATTATTTAGTTCGCAATTTAATGAGAAAAGCGTTAGCCCCCTTCAAGATCTTTAGCTTTCAGCACTTTAATATAAATGCGATTTAGAACTTGTAGATTCCCAATGAGCTTTCTAAGCCTTACAAAGCATAACCTCCAAAATACTTAGCCCCTTACATTTTTATAGATTTGTTTCAAATCTTAAAGGTTATGATCTTTAGCCCCACTGCAAGATCTTTAACTCTCTGGTTTTTTTAAGATTCCCTTTTTAAAAGGGTCTAATCCGCTAAGTCTCTTACAAAACATTTACTCTGTTAAAATAGAGACGGGGTTAGGGGGTTCAAACCACCCCCATGAAATTCTTATATCTTACAGTTTTTTCCTTTGAAAACGAGTACAAGAAATCATCTTTTTCGTGTGACACTCAAAGAGTCCCAAATGACCAAAAATGAGTCAAAACAACTTTTTAGGGTCAAATTTTCAAAACTTTTCTTGGGGGAGGTTCCCCCAAACCCCCCTTATGCCTCGGGATGGATGTATTATTCACTAAACATTGAAACTAAGTGCACGAAAATTCACATTTGATCTATATATTCTTGTAAAAAAATATTTGACTCAAATCATCGTAAAAAAACCCCTCCCGGTTGACACACCCTTTTTATTTTGATATATTTAATGATTAACTAATTTAATTACTAATTAATTAGTTTTATTTAACAATACTAGTCATTTACAATCAACACTGCCCTCAATATTTAAGACATTAATGAATATTGTAAAAAGCACGGCTTGTTACTTCATTATCATCCTCAATCAGATTAAGTTAGCCCCCCTTGCTCATGTTCTAGATCCGCCACTGCTAATACGTCGTTATAAATTTTAATTGCTCTGATTTTTTTTATATTGTAATGGACCATGAGAAATGAATACAGCTGAATGAATATAAAACTCAAAAAGGCGTACTGAAAAATAGTTTTTCTCAGGGTCACGTTTTCACTAGAAAATATTTCAGTAGAACCAAAAAATATTCAAGTCCCATGGAATTGAGTCAAATTTATGGAATTTCATAAGTTTTCTTTAAATTGACCGAAATTACCAAGTTAGAATTTCATTTAAACTACATAATTTTTCTATGATGAACTATTAAGCCTTAAAATGTGCTCTTGGGAGGTTTCAAATTTTTACTATACGTTTCATTTTTAATCAATTTTTTAAATAATTTTGAAAATTTATAAAAGTTGAGGCTGATGGGCAAGGAATTTGGTATTCTCTCTTTTTAGAAAGAAAATTTTTAAAAGTAGGGTTTGGTTTGGTTTGGTATATTTTTAGTCAATAAAATCAAGGTTTTGTAAATTTGTTCGGGGAGGAGAGAGAGAATACCAAATTCCTCGCCCATCACCCTCAACTTTTTCTTTTCTCTTTAGAAAGAAATATTTAAAAGTAGTTTTTTTACTTCCTTTTTAGTATCTTTTTACTGAATAAAATCAAGCAAAGACGGATTAAGGGGGGGGCGGAGGGGGCGACCGCCGGATTTTATAGTAATAACAATTAACAATCGTTTCTTTCAATTTAACAATTCAATTAAGCAGGAAGCGTACTCAAATTACATCTTTTTAAAAATTATGTATCTGAATGTAAGAATTCACAAAGTGTAGGAAGTACCTATTTTTTTTCTCTCCGGACCTCGATATAAATTTTCAAAATTATTTAGACCCCAAGCAAAATTACTTACCGACCCACTGATAGAGAACTTGGTTAAGGGACCGACTAAAATTGTGCTAAATTTTATTTTTTTCTCTCTGATCGAAATTGATTTCATACTTGAAAGGTGTTTCTATTAATAATATGTTTTTAGATATTGTTAATTTGTTTGTTTTAATGTTCATATGTACTCATAGATGGAGCCACCATCCCACACTAATGTAACTGCCTATATAAGGTTAACTTCATGTAATAAAAATTACTATACACTTGGACCATTAACAAGGAGGTATGTGTGTTCATTTGCTCTTGCTTTCTGTGTAGAATACTTTCCTTGTACTGAGATATAATCTTATTCCATCAGGTTATGGGCTTTATTGTGAGATTATAAATGAGTATTAACCTTATTGTTTAAAGAAAAATAATTTTTCCAATATAAAATTTTTGGAATTATTTAATTTTTTTTTATTTATGTGTGTGTCTTGTGAAAACCACATGGTTGTTAGGGTTAACTGAATGAAAAGTGTGTAGTCCCTTTTTTTGGTTTTTTGAATTGTTTTAGCTGTTTTGTGGGTTAATTTTCTTTTCCTATTAGATATATTTAATACATATTTCAGTAGAAAATTTATTGTTATATTTATATTATCTTTTGAGGGGAAATGATGAGTGAATTCAGACACAGGCAGTTACTAGGGAGAGAAAATTTCATGGATTGGAAATTCGCCATGAAAATGCATTTAACTAAGAAAGGTGTTTGGCCTTACGTTGAAGGCACAAAAGAGGATGCTTCAAAGGATATGTTGGCTCTTTCTTATATAGTAGAGGGGGTTTCTGAAACAATTTTCAATGATATTAGAGACCTTAATAGTGGGAAAGAAGCATGGGCTGTTCTAGTTAAAACCTACGAAGATAAGGGAATAGGTCGTAAAGTGTCCATTATCAAGCAACTAGTAAACACAAAATTCACTGATTGTAAGGATATGGGAGATTACCTGCACAAAGCCATTTCTGCGTACCAGCAGCTTAAAAATACAGGCATTCAGCCTGATGAGGAGCTAATTGCGGGAATCATACTGGCGAATCTACCCGATAGATTTGATCCCCTTATTATGGCTTTAAAGAACTGTGGGGAAGCGATTACTATTGACAATATTAAAAATAGATTGCTGGCTGAGGACAATGCACCAGGAGATGACGAAGGGCAAGAACGGGCTTTGGTAAATGAAAGATACAAGAAAGGGCATTTTAAGGGAAAATGTTTCAAGTGCAATATTTATGGTCATAAAAGCTCTGAATGCACCAAGAAACAGTTCAAAGGGATAAACAAGGGAAATAGACAGGCACCTGGGGCTAAGAACCATAAAAAGGAGGAAGCTTATGTGGCCGAGGTTTACATGGCTAACTCTACTCCTGATCCAAAAATTTGGTTTATGGATACCTGTGCATCGTATCACATGACTCCACATGGAGAGTTGCTTGAAAACTATCATGAAAGTGGTGTCCAACAGATTAGGACAGGGAGTTCTGTGATACAAGTAAAGGGTGTAGGAAGTATTACATTTCTTTTAGTAAGAAATGGGGAGGAAGTAAAAGTAACTTTTAGCAATGTTTTGCATGTGCCAAAATTGTCAGCTAATTTACTGTCAATAAAGTACTTAAATAAAAATTTTGGTATGGTTGCTACTTTTACTGGTGAAAGGTGTTCTGTTTATAAAAAAGACCATTTAGTAGCTTGTGGAACTGGAATAGGTGATAGTCTGTATTCATTGGATTTAGGAAGCGATTGGGCTTTGGTTAGTTCTATAGGTGTCCCAAATGAATTGTTACATAAACGAGTTGGCCACTTAAGTGAAGGGGGTATGATAAGATTAAGAGACATGGTAGAAGGATTTTCTTTCAGTGGAAAAATAAATGATTGTGTATCATGTATTAAGGGTAAAATGCATAAGCAGCCATTCCCCAAAAGAAAAGCTAAGCGGGCAAAAGAATTATTGGGCATTGTGCACACAGATTTGTGTGGGCCCATGAGTGTTCCATCGATTGGAGGTTCAAAATATTTTTTAACCTTCATTGATGATTTGTCCCGAATGACTTTTGTCTACTTAATTAAGTGTAAATCTGAGGTATTTGGAAAATTCAAAGATTTTCAGGCATACGTTGAGAGGCAAACTGGAAACTCTATTAAAGTGTTGCGTTCAGATAATGGGACAGAGTTTGTTAATAAGGAAATGGATGGATTCTTAGCCTCAAAGGGGATTCAGCATCAAAAATCCATTCCTTATACTGCTGAACAAATGGGGATAGTAGAGAGATCAAATAGGACTCTAGTCGAGAGGGCAAGGTCAATGTTAGCAGATGCCAATCTTGATCAAATCTATTGGGCTGAAGCAATTCAAACTGCAAATCACTGTAAGAATATATCCCCTACCATTGCAGTTTTTGGTATGACCCCTTATGAAAAATGGAGTGGGGAAAAACCAAATCTTGAGTATCTCAGAGTGTTTGGTTGTCGAGCATTTGCTCATGTACCAAAACCAAAGAGGTTGAAATGGGATGATAAGGCAAAAGAATTAATGTTCATAGGGTATTGTCAAGATAGAAAAGGGTATCGCTTAATTGATCCAATAACCAAGGAAATTATCAATGCTAGAGATGTACATTTCTTGGAAAATCAAATGTATCATCAAACAAGTAGAACCAATACACAGTTTTATGATGACTCCTTATTCAGTGGGAGTATTAATGTTAGAATAAGTAGCTCATGTAATGAAACTGATAGGATAGCTGAAGAAAATAATGATGGGATTAATAGGATAGCTAATGATGGGATTGATAGGATAGCTGAAGGAAATAATGATGAGATTGGTAATCTTGATGATCAAAACTACGATCAAGAAATCCCTAATGATAATCTAAATGATAGTGGCAATATGGATACTCCTAATGATAATCTAAATGATAGTAGTAATTTGGATCAACCTGAAATAAACAGACCACAGAGAAATGTAAGACTGCCAAGTCGTTACCAGGACTTTGATATGGGTGATACACCAGGTATGCAAGAGGCTCCGCATTTGTGCTATGTAAGGGCTTTGGCAGCTGTAGAACATCAAATGGGTACTGAGCCTAAAACCATTAAAGAGGCATTAAGTGGTAAGGATTCAGAACAATGGGAAAAATCCATTGCTGAAACAATTAGAGGCCACATAAAAAACAATACTTGGGAAATAATTGAAAAGCCTAATGGTAAAAATGTAGTTGATTGTAAGTGGGTATTCAAAATTAAGTGCAACTCTGAAGGCCAAATTGAAAGATATAAAACTCGGTTAGTAGCGAAAGGGTTTTCACAGATTGAAGGGATAGATTACAATGAGACATTCTCCCCTGTTGTTCGCTATGTAACTTTAAGGGTTTTATTGGCATATGCAGCCATATATGATTGGGAAATCGATCAAATGGATGCAGTAATGGCCTTTGTGCAGGGTAAACTGGATGAAGAAATTTATATGAGGGTTCCAGATGGATTTCAGGAGTTTTATGGGGAGGATTTCACTGGTAGAGTTTTAAAATTGAACAAAGCCTTGGATGGGTTGAAACAGAGTGGTAGACTTTGGTATCAGTTATTGGAAAAAGGGCTGGTTGAAATGGGACTGCACCAAAGTTCTTTTGATAGTTGTGCATATGTTAAGTTAAATGATAACAAAGAGATAGTTATTGTGACTATTTATGTAGATGACCTTTTAATTTTTAGTAACAGTGTTAAACTAAAAAATTGGGTTAAAGAACAACTAAATAAAAGGTTTGAGATGAAAGATTTAGGTATGGCTAGCTATTGCTTAGGTATCAAAATAGATCGTGACAGGGCAACAGGGACCATTAACCTGAATCAATCTCAGTACATTGAAAGTGTTCTACATAGGTTTGGTATGCATGAGTCACACACAGTCACAACACCTCTAGACTCTAAACAAGTCTTGTCCAAATTACAATCTCCTCATGAAAGTTCAGAGGAACAAAAGACTGCAAAAGTCCCATACCAGGCTGCTGTTGGAAGTCTACTGTATGCTGCCCAGGCAACCCGTCCTGACATAGCTCATGCAGTCAACCTGCTATGTCAGTTCTGCAGCAATCCTGGAAAGGTCCACTGGACGGCAGTGAAGCGTGTAATGCGCTATCTGAAGGGTACCGCAGATGCTACTCTGTCTTATTCCAGAGAATTCGGCTCCGGTTTACTGGGCTACTGTGATGCCAATTATGGTGGAGATATAACGGATCGAAGATCCACAACTGGGTATGTTTTTGTGCTTGGTGGTGGGGCTGTGTCATGGTGTAGCAAACGTCAACCTACTGTTGCTACTAGCACCACCGAGGCAGAATACATGGCCCTCTCAGCTGCCGCCAAGGAGGCTATTTGGTTGAACAAAATAGTCATGGATCTTAGACAGTCCCCACCTGAGAGAATCGTTATCCGCTGTGACAACAATGGGGCTGTCTATTTGTGCAAAAATAGTATGTATCATGGCCGCGTAAAACATATCGACATAAAACATCATTTTGTGCGCGAGACCATCAAAAATGGGCACATAGAAGTGCAAAAAGTGCATACTTCAAATATGATAGCGGATTACCTTACAAAAACTGTCGATAGGACTAAACACCAACTGTGTGCCAAATCGATGAATGTTTTGTACCAATAGAACTACAAAAATCTAAAAAAGTGGGAGTATTAATAATATGTTTTTAGATATTGTTAATTTGTTTGTTTTAATGTTCATATGTACTCATAGATGGAGCCACCATCCCACACTAATGTAACTGCCTATATAAGGTTAACTTCATGTAATAAAAATTACTATACACTTGGACCATTAACAAGGAGGTATGTGTGTTCATTTGCTCTTGCTTTCTGTGTAGAATACTTTCCTTGTACTGAGATATAATCTTATTCCATCAGTTTCTCTTAAATTTAAAAAGTAACAAAATTTTAAGTTAAAGAAATTTTTGCTCAATTTTTCTTTTTCCATTCTCCCAAGTCCAAATCAATATTAAAAAAAATTCAGAGCAATTAAAATTTATAACTACGTATTAGATTAGTTCAGATTTCGAATTTTTCTGTTGAATTTTGGCTGTTAAAAAGAAATAAAAAAGGAAAAACAAAGAATTTTAAAGTAAGTATTTATTTTCCATCATATAAAACATTCTGGTTCTTTTATTGTTTTTTTTATGGCAAAAATAAATGTAATTTTAAATTTATGTAGTATTTTCTAACCAATTCACACAACATATAAAATATAATATTTATATTTCATTTCAATGTTAGATGTCAGCACAAGCGACAAAAAGGAAGCTTCCAGAGGCTTCAGGAACTTTCTAGAAAATTCTTGATTGATCTCGGGCAGATGGCAGCACCATCGATATTTCAGCGGTCTTCCCGAGCTCTCTCGAATTTTCGGCCGAAGGTATAAATGCCGGTCGCCGCCGCACTCTGGCATATTTCTCGCACAAAGCACTTGAGAAAAGCGATTTCCTGCGATTATATTCTGCTATTGCTTAGCTATCGAGTGTGTTCCTGTTGATACTTACTGCTCATTTCTGCTGATTCACTGCGACTGAAGTGGAAATACTGCTCTTCTTAGATCAAGCTATCGTATTTGGACTGTTTTTGAATCCAGTGACTGAAGATGCCGTCTGGAAAAGCGCCAGCGATCGGAATCGACCTGGGAACAACGTATTCCTGCGTTGGAGTGTTTCAACACGGAAACGTGGAAATCATTGCCAACGATCAGGGGAACCGCACGACTCCCAGCTACGTCGCCTTCACCGAGACGGAGCGAATGATCGGCGATGCGGCCAAGTCCCAGGTAGCCCTGAACCCTGAAAACACCGTCTTCGATGCCAAGAGGCTCATCGGGCGAAAGTACGACGATCCCAAGATCCAGCAGGACATGAAAAACTGGCCCTTCAAGGTTGTGAACGAAGGAGGCAAGCCAAAGATCTGTGCCGAAGTCAAGGGAGAGAACAAGCGCTTCAATCCTGAAGAGATCAGCGCCATGGTCTTGACCAAGATGAAGGAGACTGCAGAAATGTACCTCGGACAGAAAGTGACCGATGCAGTCATCACTGTTCCCGCATACTTCAATGACTCCCAAAGACAGGCCACGAAAGATGCTGGGAAGATAGCTGGACTGAATGTGCTGAGAATTATCAACGAGCCCACAGCTGCTGCTCTGGCCTACGGACTGGATAAAAATCTCAAAGGTGAGAAGAATGTGCTGATTTTCGATCTCGGAGGTGGCACCTTCGATGTTTCCATCCTCACCATCGACGAAGGGTCCCTGTTCGAAGTGCGGTCAACCGCTGGCGACACCCACCTCGGTGGAGAGGACTTTGACAACAGGTTGGTCTCTCACTTCATCGAAGAGTTCAAACGCAAACACAGGAAGGACCTGCGTTCCAACCCCAGAGCCCTGCGTAGACTGAGAACTGCATGCGAGAGAGCCAAGAGAACGCTCTCCAGCAGCACCGAAGCAAGCATCGAAATCGACGCTCTGTTCGAAGGCATCGACTTCTACTCCAAGATTACCAGGGCCAGGTTCGAAGAGCTCTGCATGGATCTCTTCCGCTCCACCCTCGAGCCTGTGGAACGGGCCCTCGCTGATGCCAAAATGGACAAGCGAAGCATCCACGATGTAGTGTTGGTGGGCGGTTCCACCCGCATCCCAAAAGTTCAGAAGCTCCTCAAAGACTTCTTCAACGGAAAGGAGCTCTGCATGTCCATCAACCCTGACGAAGCAGTGGCCTACGGAGCTGCAGTTCAGGCGGCTGTGCTGACTGGCAGTACCGACGAAAAGATCAAGGACGTCTTGCTGGTCGACGTAGCGCCTCTCTCCCTCGGAATCGAGACTGCAGGCGGAGTCATGACCAAGATTGTGGAGCGAAACTCGAGAATCCCGTGCAAGACGTCGCAGACCTTCACCACTTATGCCGACAACCAACCCGGTGTCGACATCCAAGTCTACGAAGGAGAGCGAGCCATGACCAAAGACAATCACCTGCTGGGAAGGTTCCAACTCTCTGGTATTCCACCGGCACCTAGAGGAGTCCCCCAAATCGAAGTCACGTTCGATCTGGATGCCAACGGAATCCTGAATGTCTCCGCCATGGACAAGAGCACGGGAAAATCCCAGAAGATCACGATCACCAACGACAAGGGCCGCCTGTCCAGAGACGAAATCGACCGAATGCTCAACGAAGCCAAGCAGTACGAGAAGGAAGACGCGGAAGTGAGGGAGAGAGTGGCATCCAGGAACTCTTTGGAAAGCTACGTCTACTCTGTGAAGCAGTCTGCAGAAGCCGCACCCGAGGAGAAGCTGTCCTCTGCGGACAAGGCCAAAGTGAAGCAAACTTGCGATTCCGTCATCCAGTGGCTGGACAACAACACCCTGGCCGAGAAAGAGGAAATCGAGCACAAGATGAAAGAGGCCCAGTCCGAACTCTCGCCCCTCATGATGAAGCTTCACCAGGGAGCCAGTGCCTCCGGACCCAATCCTAGTCAGTCCAGCGCGGGAGGACCCACGATCGAGGAAGTAGACTAGAACTTTAATTCATGTGAACTTTTTTGATAGTAGACTGTGATTAAGAACTGTAAATATTAAGAGTTCAGTGCTGGCATTGGATATTAAGAAGGTATGTGATAAAGTTCCTGTTTCTCACCATGTCATGTTGTATTGTAAATATTTAGGTTAATAAATTGTATTTATTTTTTAAACTGTTGTATTTATTTTTCACTATTTACATCACTTGTGGTGTTATTTGCATGTGTGTGAATTTCATAGACTATATTAATATTTCTTATCTAGTTTCTATTTCAGTACTTTAAGTAATTTCTATTTAATATTTTGCATTATTTCTTAACCTTGGAAGTTAAAATATTTGTTTTTGAGTAATTGCATAGTAGTCTATGAAATTACTATATAAATATTTTAATTTCTTCAGGTTATCTTGGTTTTAACTTTATTATTCAAGAGTTAAATATAATTTTTTTGTTGGAAAATTAATTTTTAAAAAATTATTTGAAGGGTTTCTTGATAAACAATGGGATGATTTTAGAAGATACCTTATACTGTTTACAATTGTCATTGTTTTTAAGTTTATATTAATAGAACATGTATCAAATTTCAAGAAACTGTGAGATAGCGACGCCAAAAAGTGTGTATATCACTACACATCAAATAAAGGAATGGATTTCAGAGATGAGATTTCAAACTTTTAGAAAATTCTCTGACTTATAATTTTCTTAAAATCAGCTTATGGTATGAAATTTTTAACTGAATATTGCATTTTATTTAGCTGAAGTTGTTCTTGACTTCTATAAGGCTCTTTTAAAAGGTAATTTTTTATACTTAGGATATTTCATATAACAGATACCTATAGGTTTTTTCTTTTTTTTTTTTCAATCTTATCCCTGGAGTAGTGAATATAGGAAGTCAAGGTCTTAGTGAAGATCCTACTGTACCTGCTGATCCTGCCAAACTGTACCTGCCAACCGTTCAGATTTTCAAGTCTTGTTACATAGAAGAACAATCTTTTATTTATTATTTCTTTTTTTTTTAAATTTAAGCTTATTTACCATCTTTCCTTTTTAGGAACAATTTAATATTTAATAAAAGATAGTATTTTCATAACAGACTTGAAAATCGGAACAAATACGGAAAAATTGGAACAGTTGGCAGCTATGCAATCATTAAAAGCATTTCAGTGAAAGATATTTCTAGTTAACATAAGGAACCAAGATTTCTAAGCTTACAAAAAAAGAGAAGATATCTCAATCAAATGAAAATTTATTTGAAAATAAAATAAGTAAATAAAGAAACAGGAATTTTGGTTGTGTGAGATTACTTTTTCTTCTTCTCAGTCAAGAGACTGGCGTGCAGTTTTGTTACCTCTGGCTCAAACAGGTCAAACAGAAGAGTCCCGTTGCTGTCAAACCAGCTACTGATGGACTTGGACAGCTCGGCCTCACGTGTTTTATTAGAAACACCGTCCGTGTATGAGATGTACAGGTGATAAATGTCATCAAATCTGAAAAAGGGGGAAGTATAGATAAAACACAAACTACTGAAACATCTAGTGTTATTCCTAGGATTTTTTGGAGGAGTAAAAATACTCCTTGAATTTTTTAGGAGGAGTGAAATTCAATTATGAGGAGTTAAATACGGAAATACATATACAGAGACACGAAAAAAAATGCAATCAAACTCCCTAAGCATCAGAACAATAAATAAAAAAAATTACCATGGATGTATGAAAACACAATTAAAAAGTATGATAATTAGGGTGCCGTGGCTTTTGGAAATTGGCTTTGGCCAGAAGTCAGTCGGAAATGTCTCCGCTGAGATCAGTTGGTGTTTTGAGTAGAAAAATATTATTTGTTGATTTCGTTGGGGCACGCGGTGCATTTTTTAAGCTAAACCTTTGTGAAAAATTCAAAGAGTGAAAATAGTCCTGGCTAGATTTTTAAAGAGTGTTTCCGATTTTCAAGGAGTGAAATACTCTCTCAGAGGAGTTAAAAATATCTCTGGAAACATCACAAAAAAAATACAAAGAACATTAAAATTAACTTCAGAAATTGTTTCAGGGTTGGTTGGTTGTTTTGGGTTTTATGGCGCAAGGTCCCTGCACCAAACATAAGATTAATAGTTAAAAATATATTTAAATTAAAAATCTTGTCTGTTTCCAACCAAGATTAAAAAATAAAGTTTATTAAAAACGTTTATAAGATGCGGGCGTGAAGCCCGTAGTCGAGCATAGTCTATACGCCATTTTAAAAGGTTGATGGGTTAAAAACAATTTCAGAGATGCCAGCATCTTTTCAATTGTATATCTAATTAAATGTCGTTAAGTATTCTAATAGCATTTAAAAACTGAAATAATGATGGATGATGTTGTTGGCCTAAAAGTTAATTGTTTCAGGGATGTAAGATCCCCATCTTCAGTCAGGGCCGTAACCAGACTTTTGTTTCGGGGGGGGGGGGGTTGACTCCAATATTTTCTGAGGTATCTCCTTACGGGTACTTATTTATACGTTAAGTTTTAGATGGCAACAATGGATTGAAATTTTGATGCACTAAATTTTAAAATTGTATAAACAATATGAATTCCAAGTAAAAGGGGGGTCTGGAAAAATTTTGGGAAATTTGCCCCTCAAAAGAGTGTTTTAGCTCATTTTGAGACCCTTTAGATTACACCCAAAGAGCACCACTCATTGTAAGCGGCCGAATTTTCAAGGTAAAAAGAAGGTATATTGTAATAAATGGCAAAATGTTGAGGGGGTTTTTGGGTTTCTACTCCAGAAAAATTTTTGAATTTTGCCCCTAAAAGTGGCATTTTAACTCATTTTGAGACACTTTAGGTTACATCAAAGAGAATTACTCCTTGTAAATCACACACGTTTGAAGGAAAAACCGTACTTAATAGATTTAAAAATTTTGAGGGGGTTTGGGGGTCCTCCCCCAGAAACATTTTGGAAATTTAACCCTTAAAAGTAGGGTTTTGACTCATTTTGAGACCCTTTGGGTTATACCCGAAGAGGATTGCTCCTTGTGAGACATAATTTTCAAGAAAAATAGCAGTATAAAAATTGATGTCAAAATTTCGGGGGGGGGGGGGGGGGGGGTTGAACCCCTAAACCCCCCCCTTGGATACAGCCCAGTCTTCAGTGTTACTTACGCCCAATAAAGAAACCATTTTAAACAAGGTTATAGTGATGGATATTTTGTCAAAAAAGATAAACAACCAGGCAGAAAATGCAAAAGGTTAAGTGTTAAAAACAAGAATGAAGATTTCCAAACCATTAAAACGTAAGGAACACAAGAGAAATTATTAACAATGAATTTTAAATATCTGTGGATATAATAAGCTTCATAGAAATGAAGATCACATGCAGTATTACAGATCTTGATAATAGACAAAGAATCAAAAGGTGCAAGACTGGGGCATTTTATGCTGATTAAGCACTTTTTCCAATTAATCAAAGTGCTCATAATATCTAACTTATTACTTAGCTCCTAAATACCAAGCAACATTTTACTTATGTTTGCTTTTATAAATTAACATTTGGTTTATGAAAAAACTACTTCAAATAGTATAACAAGCATTAAATAAATCGGAAAATATTTAAAAAAAAGTATGTATAGTAAAATAGTCCAGTTCAGCCAAGTATCCAAAACTTAAAACAATGCTTAGCAGATTGAACAGTTTAAAGATATTTTTATTTCCTTCTCGTGCCATATAATATAACTCAACTAGCTAAGCAAAAACAAAATATATGACTTTTTAATGAATTCATTGATTTATTACTTAATTTTTAACACTTTTTGTAAAGATAAATTTTTCTTTTGGGCCGATTAAGCAGCTTTTTGTAACTATTAAGTAATTAAAATATGCATTATTTGAATAGTTAGGTTTAAGTTCCAGGCGATTTGTTTCTAATAAGCGGATTTCCCAACAAAGCTGAATCCATTGTATATATTACAGTATTCAAGGTCATGACTACCTTTTTAAGGAAGAGCTAGCTTGCCAATTGTGGTCAGGATCCAATCCAGTTGGGTCTTTGTCGATAGCAATGAGAAATATTCCCTTTTCCAGGAAGGAAGTGTAGAGGGTTAACAAACCCATCAAGATGAAATATGTGGAAAATGTTAAGGGTACTCATCACATACAAGAATTTAGGGACTAAGACAAAATACCAGAAAAAATAATTTTACTTATTAAGTAACATATAATAAGCTGAGCATCATGTAACGTTTGCTTTAGGCCATTTCAGATATTTTTGTACAATAAACAGGAGTTATTTTAGTATTTATGTAGTGTGCAGCCTCACACTATTAATTAGTTAGATTTTGAATAAAAAACTTGTTGATTGCTTGTTAAACAGCAATATAGTTGCATTATAATTTCAGCATTGCCATCTATTCAAAATCCAACTAACTAAAAACTGGTAGACCACACAATACAGTAATTTATATAATAGTAAAATCTTGATTATGATTAACTGCATTTCTACATTAAATGAGCTATCAAATTTTTCTAGATTGTTATTTAAAAAGAATTACTTAAAACTGCAACAAAAATGCCAAATTAACTTCAAACCCAATAAGGACTTTTTTAAGTAAAATAACTTAGTCATTACAATTTGAAATGTATGGGAAGACTCTACAACTTTTATGTATATGTTAAAATTACATTTAAACCTACATGATTGATATTATTTACAATTTTTGCTTTAACTGAGTTTTTTGGTCTTGTGAAGGCTGTGGTTCACATTAACTTGTTAAGAGTATTTTATGAAAAAATCAACTGATAATTTTCAGTACAGTTTAAATAAAGGATATGAAACCACACAGATGATTAATACTGGTCTTGATTCAGGAAAAGGATGTAGGTAGTCCCATAACAGCGCAAACATAGCTGCACCCACAGCTATTCCTGATATAGCCAAACGGCCATCCATGAGTCTGTGGCTTTCAATGTACTTGAACTTTTCAGTGAACACCTGGAACCAAGAATCACAGATTAGCAAAAATATATGAGCAATTCTTTTAGGTTTTTAAGTACAATAAAACCCCAGTCAGGCTACCTACTATAAAAAGTAGTAATTTTAATATAAAGTATCATAAAGGTTTTTTTAGTAAGAGGTTGCAAAATTTTGCATTTTTAAAATTCTGTCTATTAAAATCAGTAGCAGAACTATTTTGGTACAGATTTAAAACAGATCCTTGTTGGGTTCCCAAGAAATGGAGGATGGTCAATCACCAAGATGACTGTTCTGGCTGGCAGCCACCATGATGGACCTGTTTCAAATCTGTTCCTTCCCTATTTAATTTAAATAAACTTGCAGATGAATCAAGGGCGGATCCAGACCAGATTTCCGGGGAGGGCCATGTCAGAGTCAGAGGGTATTACATTCAAAATTTTCTGTGCCTCAGAAATTTATTTGAAGAGTGCTTGCTTTTAAGCAGCTTTATAGGGGTTTATTGTAACTTTGAGGATATCCAGGGCCCGTGCCATTGTTTTAGAAAGTGGGGGGGGGTCTACTTTTGCCTACCTTTTTGGTAGGGGCATAACAATACTTATCTTTTCGCGAGGTGTTTGGCTCCCAACTTTCCGAGTATAACATGAATAAAATGCGAAACTTTGTTAAAGTTAAAAAGGTTTCACCAGATAATGCTAACTCGAAAGCAAAAGGGGGGGGGGTCTGGGCGTCTGGGCTGAATTTTAGCGTTAAGAAAGTGTTTTTTAAGCTATTTGTTAGGGTTTCTCGGGGGGGGGGGGCATGGCCCCCTCCTCCTGGATCTGACCCTAAGATGAATCTAATCACTGATAGAAGCTGTATATTTTTATGATTAGAAAGCATTATTATCACTGGTACTGGTAAAACATTGAAACCAGATTTTGAAAAATATACCTTTTAAACTTATATTGGTATAAAAGAACTTTTTAAAACCTCATCAAAAGGGAAAAATATTTTTGACTATTTTGAAATAAAGCAACACAACCTATTAATGTAAGAATTTACCTTTTTAACAGCATCATCCAGAGCATTCTTCACGGCAGAACCATCCCATTTGTCTACCTTGATAGGTTTCTCATCAGCCTAAAATTTGGAACAAAGAATATTGAAAAAGAGAAATAATATAATGTTCTTTTCATTACAGTCAGGGACCAATCCAGGATTTTAAACTTAACCCCCATTTTTGTGAAAATTTGCACGACATTTTAATTTTTGTGAAAAATTGTTTCAGCTTTTGTTTCAATTCCGTTAGAGTCCACGCTAAATATCGCCCGGTTATTTTAGACAATAAAAAGTAGAAATATTCATAAATAATTTCAAACTCCTGAATTAAAATGTTTAGTTATATTAATAACTATTCAGTTTATCAAATAAGTCAGAAAAATTTGCTGATATTTGAATATATTTAGCGATTTGGATATTGGCGATATTTAGCGGGGACTCTAACGGAATTGAACCCAGCTTTTTAATTTTTATGAATTTTTTGACTTGTATAATTAATATTTTTAATGAAAATTATAAATTAATGAAAACAGCTTTAAATTACTTTTTTTCCTTCAGTTTCATAGCAACTTAAATAATCAATTAAATATTAGCAATTCATATAACTTAATAATAATTTTAGAAGAAATTTTGTGAAGGTTCCGTTTTTGTTAGTACATTTATTGTGAAGGTGTCGATAAACGGTACCAAAATTGACCTGTATTAGTCCCTGATAGTTAAATTTATAATAGAATGCCGAGTTATGTTGACTATAAATTCTAGGCAGGCCCATATATAGGGTTTTAGCTACCCCCTCAGATTTTATTTTTCTTTCTTTTTAGTAAAAGCTACCTTTTTAGCCGCTGAACGGTCGACGGGATAACACGCAAGTACCAAAAAAACATTAAAATACTTCAACTAGTACTGTTGCTTCTTATTTTTGTTATATATCTGTGTGTAATTTCTAAAACATCACCAACAAAGTACAATTAATGAGATTCGTTCCTGGCTAAATTCCTTAAGTATTGATTGCTCTAATTGTATATCCCCTATTATGATTTATGTGGTAATATTATAAATATAAGAATGACAGTTTATAAAAACATTGTCTTGAAAATTAAATTATAATAACTTCTTACATTCAAAACATGTCTTCACGTAAGGTCAGACAAGTATGTACAAAAAATTGATTTTAGACTCCATATACTACAAGTATTAAATAAGTTTGGCACAGCTGGGGATAAGTTTTATCATGTTTAACTAATTTTGTTTAATATACACAAAGTTTGTAACTAATAGTGCTAAATAAAAGACAGGGCGCATTACAATCTGTTTATATTCAAGTATATGTCAATATAGTTCGAGAAGATTATTATAAACTGTATGAGGCTAATCAAAGGACGGTACACATAAATGCATGGGAAAATACTGATTTATTCTAATTTACCGAAGAGATGTCGACGTCAGCTTTCCTTTGCGCCATATTGTAAAGAAAATATTAAATTTTTATTAACCAGCCGAAAATTGAAAACTTCAATCACAAACCAGAAGTATGATGCGGCTTAAGATGTTAACTGTCTTATTAACTGCTGACTATTTTTCATACACGTAAGCAATTTAATGACTTCTAATGGCAATTAAAAAATTCGTAATTTAATTTTGCTCTTCTAAAAATGGAGCCTATGACTTAATATAGTTTAACATTAAAATTTTATTTTTCAATTGGTATTTACAATATAAATCTTGTAAACTGTAGTAAACACACAACTCAACTTTAGACATTTAGCTGTTTATCTTTTTGGTTGTCATAGCAACCAAACACCAAACCAAACCCAACAAAACAACTTGTTTTCATAGAGAACAATTTAATATTCTTTGATTTTAATAAAAAAGTATAGCTTATAATTTTTTCGTGCTTCAGTTTACAAAACGTAAACTCTGCTTTGCATTCTCTGAAATCATGAGTGAGCAAATAAAATACATCATTCATGAATTGAATAAAGAACCCTTTAACAAGAAGTTCAATTTAATTAGTTTTGATTCTCTAAGAACTGACAACCTTCTGCAAATTTTAAATGATGTATTTTCAGAAGTGGATCCTAAGGTAATCAAAAGTGACAGACGAAGTATATTTAAAATTTTTTCAATTGAAGAAGTTAAGTTTCCTGCGAATATTGCAGGATTGGTACCAATGTGCACCAACATATTTTCAAGACGACATTTTATCAATTGTAGCGTTTAGTTACCCTTTAGGTTAATTGATCTATCAGAATATTTGAATCTGTTTTGCCAACTTGGAAGAATTGTATTCTCTGAACCCTGTTTAACTAAGATTTTTCAATTTTTCTTAAATAGAAAAGCTATGATCTTTTTAGTTTGATGATTTATACACCATTGATGTTTCAACTTTAGGAAGAGACTATGGGGTAGAATTTGTAGTTGGGCCTGGTTGGTGGGCCCACTCTACTTGAAATATAGGAAAATTGAGATGTCCTTGAAAATTTTAAAAATATTGGTTTCATATTATAACCGGGTTCCACTTGTTTTTTTGGCGTTGCCAACTTGGGCAATAAATCATTTTCTAGCAACCCGGCGAATATACTGGATAGTGGATTATAATGCCAAGAATAACATCAAAAAAGTTGCCAAGAAGAGTGGCACCCGGTTGTATAATAGCACCAAAATATTTTCAGCCAATTTATTGCCAGAGTAATCACATGTATGATTTTATAAGCAGGCATGGAAGGTTGTATAATCCTCAGTGGAAATTGACACAAAACCTTTTAAGATTCAATAAAAACCAGCAAAGTCGTTTGATTCCAACATTCATTACATAAAAACCAATTTAAGGCATGAAATTTCAGTATATGTTTAACCAAACCAATCGTAATTTCTAAATGTTAAAAGCTTGTAGTAAGTCATGACTAATTTTAAGCCTAAGAACTGAGAAATTGCGATTGAAATATCAGCTCTTAAACTGGTTTTAATCCAAAACCCCTAGGTCGGGAGGGGTGCATTTCCGAACCCCCCTTACAATATGATTCTGAGTCGTCTAAGTGTGCTCTACCCTCCTAGAATTTCTGAAACACCCTGTGTGTATTTTGTATTTGTACTTTTATGTATTTTTACAAGTTTTTTTTCTCTTAAAGATGAAAGTAGATGTTAGAGCTGAAGATCCAGAGCAAATGGTCCTAAAAAGTTTGAACTTCTTGAGAGTTTTGAAATACAAGCCTCCAGAAACAATGGATTTGTAAGCTGTGGTTTTATTTACCATATTTTACTGATTGCAATGACTTATTTACAAAATTCTATCCTCCCAAAATCCTCCCTTTCTTAAAAAAGTTGTTTATCTTGGAGTTTTCTTTTGTTGTATTTGTTTTCATTATTTTTAAATGTCTGTTTCCCTTTGGTTTGTAGAAGTGATTTCCGACAAGGCCTAGTCACAGGTGAAAAGGTTGTGATTTACCATATCCTTGAATGGATTCTCAAAAGACTACCAGAGCTGAAAAAGAGGGCCTACCTGGCTCAGTATCTGATGAAGATCGAACTCCCTCCTGATATTGAGGGAGATGCAGACATACAAGATCTTTATGTCCAGGCAAGGGAAAGCAATTAAGTTTTCTATAAAGTTTATGGGACTGACAATTATTTAAATTGAGTTTTTATGAAGGATTAGAAAATACTAGACTTTCCTCTTAAACAAAAAAATATAATTTGCTGTATTCTGATTTGAGCTACACTTGTGATTATTTATTTCTTTGATTGACATAACTTCAGATTATGTATTTTAAGAGAAAAAAAAGATAAACTCAGAATTATTTAGGATGAATGCAAAGATTTTAAACATTTTTCTGATTTTATTTTATGTTATAAAATGTATAAAAATTATGTTTGATAATTTTAAAAATAGTTTTTAAAAAAATTTGGCATAAAAATGCCTATGTGTTTAAGCTCTACTTCCTAAAAACTGGTTAAAAAGAGTTTATTTTTGAAATTGTTAAAAGGCAAAATAAATATTGCATTATAAAAAATCAAGTAGAGTCCAAAAATCACACTTTGACTATTAACACACTTACCAAAAAAACACACTAAATGATAATATCTTTCGTTTCTTGAAGAAATATTATTAGACTGTAAGAGTAGTGGGAATAAAATTTTCATAGTAAATCTGTAAATATTATAAAAAAAACCTTATTTACAATTTGCCAAGTTTACTAACAAATAAGAAATGAAGATGATTCCAGTGGGATATTAAATACAACATTGTTTTTAGAAGTATCCACACAGTTTCTGGTTATAATTATGAAATTTGTTTTTGTGTTTATATAATATTAATGGTTGATGTTTTAATTACTTTAGTATGAAAATGTCATAGAAGAGTTCAAAGATGCCCATAAGCAGTTTGAAGCTTTGAAGTCAAGTGGCTTTTCTACTCAAGAAATACGTAAAGATTTAGAACATATGGAATCAGAAAGAGATCAATTAATTAAGAAAATTGACCGCCTTAAAATGAAGGTAGTGAAAAGTAGATAAGGTTATTTGTGGTTATGTTATTGTTTTAAGTAGTTGATGTCTAAACATCTATTCAGCACAATTGTTTTTAAGTGAGAGATTTGATATGTTTGTGCTTTTATTTTTGATTAAGCCATTTCAAGATATATTCCTAAATTCACAATTCCACTTATGAAAGTTGATGATTTATTTCAAGTACTCTTGATTCATTAAAAATGTTCCAATTGCAGATAATCACACTTCTCATTACTTGATTATAAAATGTTATTTTTGAATATATTATCTAACATTATCCAATTATTCTCATCTAAACTATCAATTGGAAGGGTGTGTGGAAGAAAGTGGTATGCAGCTTTTTTTTAAAAAAAGAAAGATGGATTATTGTAATGAATAGGATATACAGGGTGTCCCAAAACGACCGCATAAACTATGCATAGCTAGATTCCTCGTTGGGAGTACATAAAAACTGCCCAAAGAAGTGCCCCTCTACGATCCATAGTTTTCGAGTTATAGGAAAAACAAAGTATGGCTGTTACCCCACTTGGCGGCCATAGAACCGGACCCACACGTCCGACCCAGCGGCCAGGGTATTCCATATTGAGCCAACCACGTATACATTAGCACAGAAATGCGCCGGAGCCCCATCTTGCTGAAACCAAAGTCCCTGTACTGCCGCTAAAGGTATGTCATCGAGGAACTCGGTTAAGACCTCATTGAGAAACACCAAGTATGACTGTCCCGAGAGCCGTTCTGGCAACAGATATGGTCCAAGCAGTCGATCCCCGAGTATTGTTGTGCCCATACGTTAAGAGACCAACGTTCCTGCATGCGGATTGACCTGGGACCACAGGGGTAACAGCCATACTTTGTTTTTCCTATAACTCGAAAACTATGGATCGTAGAGGGGCACTTCTTTGGGCAGTTTTTATGTACTCCCAACGAGGAATCTAGCTATGCATAGTTTATGCGGTCGTTTTGGGACACCCTGTATTTAGACCTACATTTTAGAATAGAAACCTACTCTCTAGGACCATTATTAACAGAAATATCAGTGTCATGAAAGAGGTATTTGATACCAACAAAAATAACTTAAGAGTCAAATATTTCGAAACGAGCCTCCTTCACCCCTTTAATTATATTTTGACCCATTATGAGAAATTTAGACTAAAAACATTATAAAGTCATGCCATGATTCTAATTTTTATAGAACTTTTTCCATATTTATTTACAGATTTTATTAGAAAAGGGTGGCCACAGACCTGGAAAACCTGGAATTGTCAGGGAAAATTAAAAAACCTGGAATTATCAGGGAAAAAATCAGGGAATTTTAGAAAATCTGATAATAATCAGGGAAATTTTGAAAATTACCCTAGTTTTAAAAATATATTCAACATTTTTCAAATCTTTAAATGTGCATTTCTGTTCTTCCTGCAGAATAAAATCTCGAATGCATTTACTAATTAGTGTAGTTGCAAACCAAATGTTCAAAAAAGGGTTCCTTTGTGATAAAATTCTAGGAATAATTTCATTTATATTTCTTCTTTTTCCCGATTTTTCAGTCATTTTCCCGTTTTCTAAAAGATTATAATTTACTATATTTATAAGCTATCGGAAAAATCATACCAGGTTATCAGGAAAAACCTGGAATTATCAGGGAATTTCGAAATTAATTTTCTGTGGCCACCCAAGAACTTGATATTACTTCAATATTACTGTGTAATAAAACTGCTAACATTGTATAGTTATAGTTAAAATTTTTATGTAATATTTTGTTGTGGTTGTCAGAAACTTGCTGTAGCACTCTTTGAGTTTTGTAAATGCCCAGAAGAGATATAATACAATTATGTCTTTAAAATTCAGGTTGAAAGTCATCCAAATGTTGAAGCGATGCTGGCTGTAGCAAAAAGTTTAAGGGAAGAAAGAGATCTTGCTGAAAATTTGAGTAGGCAAAAAATGGAACAACGAAATGCAGTAAGGTTCTATGACTTTATTGGACTATTATTGCTTGTAAAAAATACATAATGTAACTGAATAAGTTTATTCCATTTCTCATGGCTCAATAAATTTATAGTAAAACTTCGGTTATTCAAGCCCTTATCATCCAAGTTTACCAACCGCATTAACTAAGCTATGAAATTTTTTAAGAATCGAGTTATACTTTTTAAAAATGGCGAAACATTGCTACAAAAAAACCCAAAGTAACATAAAACAAAACACAATGAAGGACTTTTTAAAGTCCTAACAATATTAATTGCATGTGGACCATCTTATAGCTTTTGTATTTGCTGAAATTATACATTTAAACCCACATGGTTCATGTTATTTATGATTTTTGCTTTAACAGAGTTTTGTGGTTATTATAGTTAAGCTTGGTACACATAAACTTGAATAATCGGGACTCTATTGGAATAAGCATTTTTTACTTTATTTTTTAAAAATAATCTAGTATCAAGTTAAAAAAAACATTAAATTTACTTAAAATTGTGACTCAAATTGCTGATTAATTTTAAATTAAACTTTAAAACCAAACTTTGATTACACTGCATTTAATTAACTATGTTTTGTTATATTTGAAGAAATTATTTGTTTATTAAACTTGTGCATCAATGACTTATGGATCAATAGGATTTTCTATTATGTTTCAGCTTACCCATTCAGAGCAAAAAATCCAACGTCTCAATCAGCAGCTTAAAGAACTTAAATTATCAAGTCTTGGAGCAACTCCAGAGAGTAAGTTATATGAGACTCATTCTAAACCTTGCAATACAATATATACTTTTTCTATGAAACTATATAAGGAATTCTATTGTAATGAGAAGATTTTCTTTGGAAAAGGTTATTGTTACAATCTAGCACCAATTTTGAAAAATAAATTGAACTATGCACACCATTTTAAAAAGAAACAAAGTTAGAAAATGTAACATTAGTTAATAGAAAATGTACATTATTACAAAACTATATCAGCAGAGTTTGAATAGTTGCACGACCCTGTTTCCGAACAGGGTAACCTTTACTTTGAGAGAGTCAGATAGTAACACATCTCTTGCTAGAAGAAAACTAGAAATTTGAAAAGGATTTAGGATATACTATTTTTTGAAATTTAAATCAATTAAAAAAGAGCTTTGATAAAAGATCAATGATGTTCCTGGCATTTTAAAAAATGCTTCTTTTCCAGCTCTTGTACAAAAGCTGGAAGAAAGTATCAAAGTAAATTCCTACCTGGTGAAAGAAAAGCTGCCAAAGGAAATAATGACACAAAAAAAGTACATTGCTGACCTGCAAAAGATTGTCTCTCAGCCTGCTCTTAGTCGGGCTGATTTAAATCAGATCAGTAGCAAAGTATGTTTTAACCAGAAGGACAATATTTACCTCATTTTTTTGTTCTCATTAAGTTGTTTTTTATGTTTTATTTTATATGGTATTTGTATTATAATATTTTTTTTAAAGTTTTAAAGCCAAAATAATGTTTTTCTCTTAGAACTTATAGTAGTTGTTGAAAGTTTGAACTTGTGTTTCAGATTCAAGAAGTTAATACCGAAATAAACGAGTTTATTGAAAACAGAATGAGAAACAACAATCCAATTGATGATAAATTATCTCTCTTTAGGCAACAAGTAAGTTTTGGGTTTGAGTGCTTTTGCAATCTCCTCTGCATTTTCTTTTTTAAAAAATATATTTTCATTTTCTTTATTCTGTTAAACTGAAGCATTTTCACACACCTTTTTCACTTTGAACTATATGCAATCAATACATACAGTAAAATTGTTAGACATGACTCTTGTTCTCTAAGTTAGCTGGTGATTATAAAATTTTTGAAAAAACTGTTAAAAACCATCCAAATCTACATAGAAATGTTTAATACTTCTATGTTGATTTAGGTTAAAGTTATATGGTTTTAACATTTAGAATGTTATAGATTTTAAAGGGCCAAGCAACTTTTTTACTGCAAATAATGCAAAGCAAAAAAAAACCAAAAAACCAATAAAATTTAAATCTTTTTAAGTGTGTAATAGTTTATACTTATTTTTTATTTGTACCTATGCATTTGTTTTTGGAAATGAGTGATTCCTATATTTTCTAAAAACAGAAAAAAAAATGCATTTTTCCATCACAAATTGTTTAAATTAAAAAATCAAAACTCTAAAAGTTAAAACAAAATTGAGTTAATCCAATTTTTCATGGTGAAAATTGGCAAATTTGAAATGCAATTGAAACTTTACTACTATAATAAGGGATTGTCTCCTTTTAGGTCTCAATTTTAGCTCACAAAAAGGAGAGAGCTGCTGAAGAGCTGAATGCAGCTAGGGCACAGTTGGCAGAGTTGCAAGCTCAACTCGAAACCAAAAAGGTTGATAATAAAGGAACTGATGGAGAGTACTTGAAAGGTGACGAGGTAAAACAACTTTAAATTCAAAGTTTTAATTTTAAATTGATTCAAATCTGAGGTACAGCTTGGTGGTATTTGTTCTTGTATCATTTCAGTACATTAATAACCCATGTTTGGTTAAGTTTGAAATCAATTGAACATGTTTTTATCAAGGCAGCTGCTCTTCCTTGGTTTTTACATTTTCAGAATATACTTTATTTTAACAATAGGATAGTTTGCTGGGTTCATTAAACAATTTATTTTTACAGTGACATTTAAATTGGAGGTTTTTAAAAAGCACATTTTATTTTTATTCATTAAAAAACTTCTTTAAATGCTCTGTTAATTTTAAGAGCATTGTGTATTAATAAGGATTGATGAAGAATTTATAGTAATTTGATAGTTTTAATCAAACTAATTTGAAGACTTAAATAATTTTTGCTTTTTTTTAGTTTAAGCGATATGTAAATAAACTGAGGGGTAAAAGCAATATTTACAAGAAAAAGCGCCAAGAAATGGCAGAGCTTAAAACAGAATGTGGAATTCTTTCAAGAACAGTTGATATCCTGCAGCAAAAAGATGCTGCATTGACAAAAACTTTGGTAACTATGATTTGTTTATTACATAGCATTTGAATCAGTGTAGTAGAAAGTATAAATAAAAATAAATAATTAAATTAGTTTTACAGGAGACTTTTTGTATGATATAAATAAAGCTTGTCTTTCTTCGAAAGGCAGAATCTTGCCTTCCACAATACAAGGTTCTGCAGTTCTCAGCTTTACTTTACAAGCAATAACGTTAAAAATGAGTAGTAACTAATGGCGGCTTTACACCACCGAGGTTTGCGATTTGCGTTTTGCGGCGAAAACGGGAACCGCAGAAACTCAGCGACCGCTCGAAGGAGGGCGCTAGAATCGATTTACGACACTAGCGGCTGCCGCTAGAGTGCCTGTATGGGGAAGAGTGGCGACAATTCAGGCTCGCGCACGCTCGGAAGCCCGTTGGGTTGCCAAAGAGAGATACTAAACTTAGCCATGCTGGCATCTTTATCGCTCCTTTGGCATACACTCACGGCGGTTTTCAACACTAAAATTCGGGATTTTTCTTCGGCGTTTCGTTTTCCAATTCCCCCGTGATTTCTTTTTTAAAAAATACAATTAGGTTTCAATTCGCAGTTTGGGGTTAATTTAAGAAGTTTAAACTTCTGGAAGAGTATTAAAAGTTTTTGATAACTTAAACTTAAAACATTACTCAGAATTTAATGTTTTTATTAGTCGAGATTTAGGGCAACTTTTCTGCAGAAATCTTTATTATAAATGCTGAAATATAACTAAATAGGGTCAAGATGTTTAGCCTACTAAGAGCTTAAGGCCAGTTAGAGCAATTTTATTTTCTTTAATCTTTGGGTTATAAATTATACTTAAGGAAACTCAAGATTCTGTTATTCAAATAACAATCCACGAACTAAACTTAGAGACATAATTAGTAAAATTTCAATATGCTCTTTAAAGTAAAAAAAGTAGTAAAAACACAAGTCATCTAAATTTTATAAATCAGTTATTTTATTTAAAAAAAAGTCGAAAATTTTACACAATTCATATCAAATAAGAGTAATTGTTAAAATGTTTAACTCTTTATTTCAAGGCACAACAAATTTTACATAGTTTTCTTCTTTCCGGATTCTTAGGAAAAACTTTCAGAGCAAAACCCTGCTCTGATCTAATTGAGCAGTTGAATGCTGAACAACCAGGTATCTATTAAAATTAAAGTAGATATAATAATTAATAAAATAAGGTAACATTAGATTTTAAGAAATGCAGTTTTTACGCTTTGAAAAAGAAATTTCAAAATTGATACTTTTGTATTTTGTATTAATGCAAGCATGCTGAAGAAGTCTGGCATTTTTGTATATAGTTGATTGAAAATTATGCAAAACAACAAGATAATATTTATGGAACTGTGCTAGCAAATGAATATACAAGAGATTAAGCAATTATAACATACTATTTACATTTTAAAATAAAACTTTAAAAAGCTAGAATTTTAATCAATCAAGCTTACACAAATGAAAAATTTCAAAAATTAACTTTAAAAGAGTAACCAGTTCAAATCTGAATTAATTCTCGCAAAGCAATAACCAAGTATGTAAACAAGGATTGTACACATTGGCGAAATGGCGATAAAAAAGCAACGCCAAACCTCTATACCACAAGGCCGTTGTTTACAACTTTAAAAAATGCATTTATTTCTCATTTATGCGACATTAAACAACAAAAACACAATATATAGCATAAATGATCAATTGTGAGTGTATTTAAAGATTTTACAGCAGTTATTTCTCGTTAAAAACGTTACGATTACTTCATCGACTGCTTCATAGCCAGCGACGTAAAATAATGAACAAAAGCAAAATAATAAGACACTTTAGGAGATTAATTTTGGTTAATTATTAAACTTGAAACATTTCTTAATGAAAATATCAAGGTTTCCAAATGATACATACCTTTATTTGAAGAATTTCGGCGATTTTTTAGGACCTTCTCGCATCTCCCATGTTAAGTCTATGGGAGCGTTTACCAAAGTGCCTGAGGGGGTAAACGACCAATCAGATTTCTCTTTCGGTTGGCGCCACTCTTCACTATCTAGGCACTCTAGCTGCCGCTAATGCCGCCGCGACAGTTTTGGTTCCAGCGCATTTCTTTTCGAAAGTGAAGTGCGAAAGTGAAGACATAATATTAATTATAAGAAAAAAAGACAAAATGTTCAAACGTGATCAAAACCAAAACCAACAACGGTCAACAAAGCACGAAAATGCGCGGGAACCAAAACTGTCGCGGCGGCATTAGCGGCAGCCGCTGCGGTAGTTTCTGCGGTTCCCGTTTTCGCCGCAAATCGCAAAACGCAAATCGCAAACCTCGGTGGTGTAAAGCCTCCATAACTCATGTTAATATATTAGAATTTTTTTCAAGTATTATTTTATTTTTACTTAAACTCAAAACTTTTATTTATAAAAATATTTAGTTTAAAAGAATAGAAATTTGCTTTTAGGTACAAAAAAAATGAAGTTTGTTACAGAGAGTTTCAAACAAGTTTGGGATGATTGAGAACATCCATGCCATCATATTGCCTCTGTTTCAGCTTCGCTCAAATTTTTATTTGTAATTTAGGCTCAACTAGAAATGCAAAAGGGTGTGAGTGGCTATCACAATGCTCAGGATGAGTTGGAGAAAGTTTCATCTATCAAGGCAGAGCTGGATGAAAGGAAAGGACAGACCCTAGAAGAAATGTCGATTATGGTGCAAAAGCTGAATGTTAAGATAGCAGAAAAGAAAGCAAGACTGGCTCCAGTTATAAAAGAACTAAGGCCTCTTAGGCAGCAATGTCAAGTAATATAGTTTTAAAATGGCTTTGCAAAAGTTATACATAAAATGATTATAAAATCTGTATTAGATTTTTAAGTGTTTGAAATGCTTTGGCTGAATATAAACTTTTAATGGGTCATAAAATCTTTCAGGAATCCATTTTATGGGAAAATTCCTTTATTTTCTTTTGCTCATCATTAAAACTACCCTAAGACACTGAAATAAGGGTGCACTGGTTTTCATTAAGCTTATGTGAAAGAAAGTAACTATTAAGGAAAGAAAGAAACTAAGATAAATGTAAAAAATATTTTAAGCCCTGCACACTAAGAACAACTGAAATATTTGGTATATAACTGTAAAGTTATAAGTAATTGTTTGCGTGGACTTGTTGATTCTTTGAAATGATTTGGATGCCAGTTGAAATTTTGGTAAAACGACTCAAGCGTTTATTGAGCTCTTGTTGGTGAAATAAAGCATAATGTATTTACAGAAACAAATAAGCAGGACACAAATCTTCAGGATAGTTGGGAAGCGTGTTTGCCGGGCTTTCTCCTCGTTCGGAGCGATATCGTAAGTCCGTGGTCAAGCTGGCCGGCGGAGTCGTTCTTGTTGTCGATCTCGAACTCGACACTCATACTGGCGGAACGGAACTTTGGTCCGTTTTCTCCTCCGACTGCGGTCCTGCTACTTATGCGTGACAGTCCCGCAGCCGAAAATTATGAGGCGCCGGTCGCTAGCTATGGCTCACTAGAAAAAAGGGGGCGGGGCGAGGTGATCTCCAACATAATCCCCGCCATAAAACCTATATACTTGAGGTTTTATCAAATAAGAAACTTCGAAAATCTGTAAAAGACAAAAATTAGCAAAAGGGCAATTTACACAGTTTTGTAATTGGACGTTTAAGCACGTTTTCTTTCGTCTTAATGGTAACTACGCGGACAAGTCCATCGGGTCCTTTGTGAGTTTCTAGCACCCTGGCCAAAAGCCATTTGGCTGGGGGCAAGTTCTTATCCAGGACTAAAACTAAATCTCCATCGGAGATATTCGGCTTCACATTAGCCCACTTAGGTCTTGCTTGCAGGTTACTTAAATGCTCTTGATACCAACGTTTCCAGAAGTGCTGGTGAAAGTGTTGTAACCTCTGCCATCGGTTTAAACGGTTCTCTTTCAGGTCAAGGAGGCACGGTTCTGGAGGTAAAGTGAGCACTCCGCCAACTAAAAAATGTCCGGGGGTTAGGGCGGTAAGATCATTCGGGTCGTCTGATAGTGGGCAAAGAGGTCTTGAATTTAGAGTTGCTTCGATTTGACTAAGGATAGTAGACATCTCTTCGTAGGTTAATTTTACATCTGAAAGGATGCGTTTTAGATGGAACTTGGTTGACTTCATTCCTGCCTCCCAGAGACCACCAAAATGGGGGGTGGCAGGAGGAATAAAGTGCCACGTTATTCGATCATTAGCAAGCGGTTCAGCTGCTTCTCGTTCAATCCCTTTAATTTCAATTTTGGGCCAATTTTCTGCAGGGAGAATTAGCCAAGAAGGGCCTTTCCACCAGGGGGTACAGTCAATTAACTTTCTTGCTTCGATTCCTCGGGTAGGAATATCCGCAGGATTAGAAATAGATGGTACATACCTCCAGTCGGCATTCGGTAACTTCTGATGTATTTCGCCAACAGGATTAGCCACAAACGTCTTCCATCGGTAAGGTTGACCTTTTAGCCATGCCAGGACCACTCTGGAGTCAGTCCAGACAAAAACCTTCGAAATATTTAAACTTGTTTCTGAAAGAGTCAAAAGGATTAGTTTGACTGCTAACAATGCACCACAGAGTTCCAATCTAGGTAGTGAAACAGGTTTAAGTGGAGCGATCTTCGTTTTTGATGTCAATAGCTCAGTATGGCATTCTTCAGTACTTTGACTTCTTAGGTACACCACAGATGCGTATGCTTTCTGGGAAGCATCGCAGAAGGCGTGTAACTCAAGACTTGACACTTGGTTTACGTCAAATCCTATCCATCGGGGTATTTTTAGCGTTTCGAGATCGATAATATTCATAGCTAATTTTACCCATTTTTCTTGAATGTCAGTTGGAACTTGGTCATCCCAATTTCTTCCTGAAATACACAATTCTTGCATCAGTATCTTACCCAAGACCACGATCGGTGAAATCCATCCAAGAGGATCGTATAATTTACTAATATCGGATAGAATTGTTCGTTTGGTTGGACTTTCAGTTGTGAATTTGAAGTTTACGTTATAACGCAATGTATCGGTTTCAGGGTGCCAATAAAGTCCTAGGGTTTTAAACTTAGGGTCAAAATCGATCATCTTTGTGATGCCTTTTTCCCGATCATCCTCACGGATACTTTTCAGGATTTCGGCTTTGTTGCTAATCCACTTTCGTAGAGTGAATCCACCAGATTCTAGTATTTTGATCACTTGATCTTGTTTTTCAAGTGCTTTCTCGATTGTTTCAGCACCTGACATTAAGTTATCCACGTAGAACTCGTTTTCGATCGCCTTAGCTCCTAAAGGAAATCTTTGTTTCTCGTCAGAAGCTAACTGTTTTAACGTGCGTATAGCGAGAAATGCTGAGCTTTCCATGCCGAAAGTTACGGTCAGCAATTTGAAATGTTCGATAGGGTCATTCTGTGATTCTCGCCAAATTATTCTTTGATAATCTGTCTGATCTTCGTTAATGAGAATTTGCCTGTACATTTTTTCGATATCAGCGACATATGCTACTTTGTGCATACGCCACCTCTGCAAAATAGCTGAAAGGTTTTCTTGAATGTTCGGGCCTTTAAGCAACCTATCATTCAATGACACACCATTGTCGGTCTTTTGGGACGCATTGAATACGATTCTAAGCTTAGTCGTAGAACTTTCTTCTTTGAAGACTGGGTGATGGGGTAGGTAATAAGAACCAAATCCACCTTCGTTTTCTTTGGGACGGATCTCGTCAGGACTTAACTTCTGCATGTGATTTAAAGTTAGATATTCCTGTAAACAATTCGAATATTGTTCTTTTAACTTGGGATTGGAGTTCAATCTTCTCTCTAGACTAAGAAACTGAGAAGTAGCAATAGGAAGCGATTCACCTAAAGCTGGGGCATCTTCTCTGAAGGGTAAATCTACTTGGTATCGATCACCAATCTTCGAACAAGTATCCCGAAAGATTTTTTCACAAATGTCATCCTCGACGGTGGTACACCTCGTGGGGGGAACTTCTTCGATTTCCCAAAAGGAACTTAATTGTTCATGAATATCAGCGAAAGTGTGCATCATGGTGATTTCCCTCGATTTGATTTCAGGATCTAAATTAAGGTTTACTGGACCCGTTAAAATCCATCCAAATTTCGTATTTTGGGCCATGGGAGTATTATGAGGTCCCTTTAAGAAACCATCCAATATAATTGAAGGATATAAGTCGGCTCCAATAATTATATCGATTTTACCAGGCTCCCCGTAATTTGGATCTGCTAAATTTAGTTGCTTTATGTGATCCCATGGGTGATCTTTGAAATTCAACTTGGGGGAATATCCTGTCAGATGCTTCAACACTAAAGCTTGAACCTTGGGAACTACAATTTCGGAGTTCATGGAACTAATCGAAAATGAAGATGTTCTAAAACAGGAAATTTGATTATTCCCGATTCCGGAAACTTTAGCTGTTATTCGTTCTCGCTTCAACTTCAAACGTTGTGCTAAATATTCAGAGACAAATGTGCACTGGGAACCTTGATCCAAAAGTGCTCTTACTACTAGCTCATTTCCCCGTGAATCCGAAACTTTAACTACGGCAGTACTCAACAAAACCATGGTTTGGACTACGTTGTTACGAGTGGCATGTGAAACTTCAACTTCGTGATGAGTCACCTTCGGGATTTGAGAATGGGCATTTGGATCTTTTGGACCGTTTTCATTCGGAGATTCAAACTTCTGATTGGAGCTAGAAGACCAATTCTTCGAAAAAGCTTCATGCAACAGGGTATGGTGTCTTTTTCTGCAAATATTGCACGAGTATTTGCTTGGGCACTGCCTAACTGTATGATATGAAGAAAAGCAATTGAAGCATACATTTTTGCTTTTGACTGAATTTAATCTTTCTGATTGGGATTTTTCGGTTAAAGCTGGACATTTATTTACCAAATGATCACCAGAACAAAACTTACAACTTAACTTTGTGACGTGGCCATTAGATTTAGAGGATGTAAACTTAGTTACAGATCGCGATTGATCTTTTAGTGCCTCTAAAGCTCTGAATCTACTCGTTAAGAAGGTTTTGAGTACTTCAAAGGACGGGAGTTCCTTTTCATACGAAATGTGTTGTTCCCACAATTGAAGGGTTTCTTGTGGTAATCTTTGCGATACTAGGTAAATCAAAATAGGATCCCAATTTTCAGTTTTGACTTTTAAGTTTAATAGTGCAGAAATGCATTCTTGTGTTGTATCTAAAAGACCTTTAACCCCTAAAGCATTATCAGTAGAAACTTTAGGTTGTGCGAATAGCCTCTTTAGTTGTACGTTTACTAACACTCTAGTATTTTCAAACCGATCTCTTAAAATATCCCATGCTGTGGCGTAATTTGTACCCACAACATCGAAATGTTTGATTAATCTTTCGGCTTCACCAGAAACTTGAGTTTTTAGGTAATATAACCTTTGTACATCGTTCAAAGATTCATTTTGATGAATCATTGAAGTAAACAAATCGCGAAAAGAAGACCAGTTTTCGTAATGACCATTAAATATCGGCATTTGAATGGGTGGTAACTTGACTTCGCAAGAAGAGTCTCTGACTAAAGCTTGCGTTTTAGTGCTGTCTTTCGAAACGGAATTAACAGTTCTGGAAGGAGGAAAACTTTGTTTCATAGCATCTTCCATTTCGGCATAACTGTCAATAAAGAAATCTTCGATAGTACCATACAAATCATCTTTTAAATAAGATTCACTTTCGTCAACTGGCAAGATTTCAAGTTTGTCGTTATTAACCTTAAACTCTTCCCAATATTCACTAAATGACTTTAATCGTTTCTCAAAGTAACTTAGAGTTTTTCTATCCTTTGAATCCTTTTTGTAATTACGAACAAAATTACACATTTTCTTCTGTATACTATACTGCTTAGCAATCAAGCACTCGATTTCTGCCTTCTCAGTCATTCTTAGAGACTAAATAATAAACACTTGAATACAATAAATATCTTCAAATAATAGATTCAATATGATTCAAAATTCAACTCACCCAAATCCCGGGTTTCGGCACCAGAATGTTTGCGTGGACTTGTTGATTCTTTGAAATGATTTGGATGCCAGTTGAAATTTTGGTAAAACGACTCAAGCGTTTATTGAGCTCTTGTTGGTGAAATAAAGCATAATGTATTTACAGAAACAAATAAGCAGGACACAAATCTTCAGGATAGTTGGGAAGCGTGTTTGCCGGGCTTTCTCCTCGTTCGGAGCGATATCGTAAGTCCGTGGTCAAGCTGGCCGGCGGAGTCGTTCTTGTTGTCGATCTCGAACTCGACACTCATACTGGCGGAACGGAACTTTGGTCCGTTTTCTCCTCCGACTGCGGTCCTGCTACTTATGCGTGACAGTCCCGCAGCCGAAAATTATGAGGCGCCGGTCGCTATAGCTATGGCTCACTAGAAAAAAGGGGGCGGGGCGAGGTGATCTCCAACAGTAATGTTAGAAAACATTACACTCAAAAGAAATTTTGTTTGTGTTTTGTTAAAATTTAGGAAATTTAACTTGAAGGTGACTAGATAATACAAATAAAAAAAAAAATTTCAAACTCATATATGACGTTTTTCAAAGCTGTTGAGTATCATTAGTCTTGTATCAAATTGTACTAAATAGTAGGGGAGCCCAGAGTGTTTTTGGGTAGTAACTCGAGCGCGTCAGATAATCATAAGGGGGATACCTTGCATGCTTTTGAGTAACTCCACCAAATATAAGCTCTCTATGTAGGGGGGTTTGTCTAGAACAGCCCGTCAGATTTGTAAAAAAAAATTAGTTAAATGGACATACTCAAGCGCATCAGATAATGATAAGGTAGGTTAGTTACCAGCTAAAAAGTGTACATTTTCTAAAATCTGCCGATTTGAGCGGTGGGTAAGGGAGCGGGAGGGTTACAAAGTTGCAAAGTAAAGCCAAGACCGGTAAGACGCTATCGCTCTTTTTGAGAAAAATGTACGAAACAAAATGTTTATAGACTAGTAGCCAGGAAACTAGGCTCAACTAGTTGTAAACTGTCTTGGTAGCCAATCTGACGCGCTCGAGTATGTCCATGTAACTAGTTTTCTTTCAAATTTTGACGGGCTTCTAAACAAACCCACCAACATAGAGCTTATATTTGGTGGAGTTACTCAAAAGCATGCAAGGTATCTCCCCTATGATTATCTGACGGGCTCGAGTAAATCCACATTTAGCATCATGGGCTCCCCTACTAAAAGAATAAAATTTTCTTTAAGGACATGTCTTTTGAGTATGAACAGAAAAAACAATCCTATGACTCTTGTGCCTTAGGACTGGAAAGTAGCATTTCAAAGATTGAACAGGTACATGACGTTTTAAAAATGTAATTTTCTTGTATAAAAAGTTAATCATATTAAGTTCTTAAGTATTCTATTTCTATCCATCCAGGAAGTTAATAACTACAAAGAAGAGATAACAGAAGCAGAACATCTGTATCACATACTGAATGTCAAGATTCAAATGCTGGAGAAACAAAATGAAAGAGTAGCCGAGGAAATTAAATCTTATGTGTCAAGTGATGCTGCTGATAAAAAGAAATCAATCAGGTAAAAGAACTTTAGAAACAATAGTCAAAACTACTTAAAAAGATCACAGTTAATGTTATTGAAATTGACAGGTCTTAATCATTGGTGATAGGTGAGGGGGATATCGCATGTTATACCCAGGTGTAGTACGTTGGTTGCAGATGTCTCTACTTTATGATTTTAATGTGTTCATTAGAAAACAAAATGCAGATAAAGGAAAATAATTTAAGTTTGAAAGAAAAAAGGGCGAATCTGGACCGATTCCATAAACTAGCTAAAATGAGCCAAAGAAAAGGATTAATTCACCAGTTTATTATTCTTAAATTTTTCTAAAATAATTTTAAGTTGCTAATACATTCTGTATAAGTTTTAAAATATTTTAATTAGAACTCCATAAGTTTGAATGCACTTTGAAACAAAAATAAGTGTAAAGTGTAAACCAAATGTAAAATTAAAGTTTAATAGTGGTGGATTTTTTTTATATTAGTATAAATTGTTGATATCTCTGAGTGGGTGATTCAGTTAACCACATTTCGAAAAATATTTACTTTGTATAAGTTTCTTCATTAGTTCAGAGAAAGTACATAATCCACAAAAAACATCACCTTATTTAAATTTGGTATCACTGTACTTCATAATAGAAAGTGGCTGCGGGGAAAATTTTTAGTGCCCAATTCTTATTAGTTCCTAAAGAATTTTTTTCAGCAAAGGGGTCTATTGAATATGGAAGCTATCTAAAGCTTGGCAACTTATATATTTATGTGTTTTAGGGAGCAGTACAATAAGAATATTCAGGAGCAGGAGTCCAAGACCAAAGTGCTGCGGGAACAGCAGAAGGAAGTAAAGGAAAACCAAGCCTACAACGAGAAACAGATGCTGATGTGGAGCAACCTCAAAATGCTTCTTGAGTGCAAGAATAAATGTAGAGAGGAGGACAATAGGGCTAGCAAGATGGTATCATCTGGAACCACGGACAGGCTAGTGTTGTGAAGAGATTGAGGATATTGGAACATCACTGAAACTCACTAGTTTTCGGTTATCTGGGCACACATATTGACAATACAAGTGATGATACAAAAAAGTGACATTTTAGTCTTACCACAGAAGTTTGATACTTTTGGGAAGTCTGGGAGTCTTGTAAGGAAGTATTGTATAAAGAGCTGTACTGTTTTCCAGGATTCATTGAGAAAACCCAAAACCAGTTTGAAATATCACCTAGAATCCTCTGTCAATCTTTTGTGGTTTAACTATAACTACTGTTCCAAGAAATCAAATGAGAGGTTTGGAGCATAAGTGAGATTCTATTAAAACTTTACCAACTGTGATGTGAACCACAAGTTGCCTAATCTATGAGAGTTCTCAATTTTTAGGCAGCTGCCATCTCTTCAAAGTCTAATAATTTTCGTATAATTCATTATTTCAAGCTCAGAAGTATTTATTACTTTTTTGTTAAAATTGTTTTATTCTTGGATTTTAATAAGTTTTGCTTATTAATTAGCTCAGAATAATTGAAATAACACAATGAATTAAAAAACATGAAAACTATAAAGGATATTAAAATTTCTATTTTAACTTAATTCTAACAGCATAGCTGAGAAAAACTCACTCAAATCGCGATTCTAATTATAAGTGATAGTGCTTATCGAAAACACATGCAGGAAAATAACTTGCCCAACCCTTGAAGTTTCACAACAAAACTCCTGTACAAAAGTTAATGAGCAATTTCAATTGTGCTCCAAACCACTTGAATGTTTTTGTTGTGCTAGTAAATTTAGCAAACATCTGTGATGTGTGTACAGGTAAAATATTAGTTTACAATTACACTTAACCTTTTATAATGAGACCATATTGTTATAAGCAAAATTAAATGTAAATAAGAAACATTTGTTTCCATAAATGGTTAAAGTGGAAAATAAAAGATCAAGAATACTAATTTGATCAAACCTGCAAATAAAATATGACAGAGATGTAGGGTTGCTGATTTTTTAAAATCAAAAGAATCAGATTTATTTGATTTAAATTGGATTTTTTCATAAAAATGAATGAACCCTTCTGAATAAAGCTAGCAACCCTGCAGGGATGCCAAAACAAAACATTTAGTAAAATCTGATTAACTTTACATACATTCATCCAGAAAAACTTTATTCTGAACCTTTTAAACATTTAACTGTCTAAAAACTAATTTAAACATATCTCACTAATACCATTGTTTGACTTTTAAAACAAACTTATGTTAAACTGAAAAACCGATTTTCACCAAATAATACAAAATGACTTTTCTCAAATTTATATTTTATTAATTGTAAGAATAAAAAACCCAGACAATACAAAAACCCAGAAAAAACATTACAAAAATAATTTATGTTCTTTTATGCACTCAAAATGAAAAAGTTTTTTGTTATTTAACAAGTTTTCACTTCATGGATATTTTAAAAAATAAATAAGTTCTGGAATAAAACTCAATAATGTTGAAGTTGAAATGAACATCAGCTCCAATGATGTTAAATTATGTAACCAAACCACTGGTTGATTGCAACGGTACTTTCTTTTTTGCAGTCTCATGTCTGTTAATGGCTGCTTGCTCACGCCGATTTATTTTATAACACATTTCTAACTGTAAAACTGTAAGCATCTTAAAAGATATATTTTAGTACATTCTAGTCATTCTTGTTAAAAATATATATATTATGTTTGCATGAAGTAGAAATTGATTTGTTTCAAGATGGTTCAAAAATTTGTAAAATGTATAACAGGGTGATTAGTTTTTAAGACATGGAATATTATTTCCTTTGATAGTGTTTTTTTAGAACACTTGAATATATTTGAGTGGTTGACTAGAATTTGACTAGTTTTTTTAAATGAATAGAGAAATGAAATAAAAATTGTGATATGTTAGAACCTCTTTACAAATGCTCCCCCTGCATTACAAAGACCGGTAACAAAAGTATAGATTGTTTTTATTATAGTGATAATTTTACTAGTAACTTCCTTTCGATAAAACAAACCGTATATTGTTTGTCCCAAAAGAAGTCTATCAAGGTTCTACTTTGTATGGATTTGTACACTTTGAAATGAATAGTTATTACAATTTATTTATATGAAAATATGTTGGATTATCTAGCTTAAATTTGAAAGATTAAAAGTATGTTTGCCATTTTTTTGTTGTCTGTTGGTTGCTTGAAGTAATTTCAATATAATTTTGTTTTGACACACTGTAATTAAAGACAAAACAAAAGTAATTCATAATATCATTATAAAAGTGATAGTTTTAATGGCTTAAATTTTATTTTAATAATAAATTCAAATAAGATTTCATAATTCTTCCAATGGAATGTTTACAGAACTTTTTTAAATTTCATCCAATTATGTAGATTTAAATATTAATACACTGATGCTAAGAGCGTCTGTAAGGGAAAAATTAATATCAGTAGAATTGAGGACAACCAAATTTTGAGTTGAGTTGAGAAAAGGTTTGGTGTCATTTGCTGCTGGTTTTAAAATCCGGCTTAGGACATCCAAATAATCAGGTAAGGATTCTGTTCTCAAATGAGGAAATATACTTTTTTTCTTAACAAGCTTATAGTCAGACACAATAGAAGGCAACTTAAGGACTTCCTTTTCCAGCTCTTGAGGTACAACAATGCTCAGGAACTGGGGTTGTAACAGCAGTTTTTTCTCTTTTAACAAAGAATTTAACGTATTGTTATCAACACCTCCATAATCATAGATCTCAATATCTTCTCGAGCTTTATCCACACCCAATAAATATCTAGGTGGCATGTACGTTTTGTAGAACACCATAGAATAGCTACTGTCGTTTTGAATTTGCGAGTATATGAAACTCGAGGAGGTATAAACACCACCTTGGTGAAAAAAGCCAAAAAATATCACAGCCAGGACATTCTGAAAAAGCCAAGTCGTTACGACTGTTTTCTTATAATTACATTTATTAGTGACTTCTTTACATAAAAGAACCACTGGAAAAAGTAAAGGTATGACAAACCTGGGTTCCTGATGAGGAATAAGCGATAGAAGGAATAAGGGCGTAATATACACTAAAAACATCAGATTTTTATAGTTAAGGCATGGAACTTTGATAAAATTGTAAAGACATATGAAGGATTTAAAATTCATTAGTATACCAATAGTAGAAAACAATAGAGGAACATTTACTACTGAGTGAAGCCATCTGGTGTGAATACCATATTCATTCAAGTTTTTGTTATCTGTGTTAAATAAAATGAAGTTTAATGGTGTAAATATCATCTTAACATTATGATAGTTCTCTGATGAATAATGGATTCTGTTGTAATATAGAGTATCAATGGCGGTGAAACTTACCAGGATACTTAAACCACCAAGACCAAAAGAAACCAAATTATTCATAATTTGCCTCTTTTTAATATTTGAGGTAACAAGAAGGAATGTATAACTTAAAACTGGAAAGATGCAGTAGCATAGAAATGTAGGTCGATTGAACACACCCATAGCTGTCAACAAACCAAACATAAAACTCAAATTTATGAAAGGCTGAGTATTGCACAAATTTTTGCTTCTATCGCTCAACATATTCTTGTAGTTCAAAAATTTGCACAGCATATAAATCATAATGCTGAAAAACAATGATTCTAAACTGTTGGAAAATGTCCTAGTTAGAAAAACTAATGTTACATAGGATGAAGCAAATAATATCAAATGAACTTTGTAGTCTTTTTTCATGAGAACACACACTTTGTACAGGAGTAAGTCATGTAAAAATGAAAGACCACACATAAGAAGTCTTGGCATTATTAGCAGCAAGTAAGGGTAAGACAAGCCAGCCCATTCTTTTATATTAAAAGCCTTGAATAGTAGGGAAGGCAGTCCTGTAATAATGTATGGAAAAACTATGTTTCGGAGGGGGTACTCTGTGGTGAATTCCCATGGTTTGTATACTTTCAACTGCAGAAGATCACCTATAAAAAAAAGTTCATCAAAAAGGGTACCATGAAATGGGGTAACTTTGGCCCAACCATCGGAAAGAGATTCTATGTGCTCTATTTATATAAAAGAATGCATTTATCACTTATTTAAGGGTAGGGTCAACAGGTGGCATTGTGGTCATGACATTCTTAAAGTGGTGTCTTGAAATTCCTAAAATATGATCACTAGGGGCTTCCAACTTAGGTAGCATTAAAATGTCGATTTTCGTTATCCTCGCAACTTTTTATTGGAAAGGTGATAAAATAAATTATTGAAAATAGCTAGGTCATATTTTTCTATCAGGTATAGTCTCCTAACTATTTTTATATCATTATTTTGTTTCTTTTTGTGGTTCAACTAACTTTAGCCCAATGGTATCTGCTGGAATAAGGAAATATTCCGTGAGTTTAAAGAAAAAAAAAAGAATTTGGAGAAGAAATGAGATGTGTCACAAAATATGTTCAAATTATATCTAAATAAATCTCAAAGACAGACCACAAACACTAAATCATGAAAATATAGATCTAGTAGATAGAAATTATTAAATAGGGTGAATATTACATATCTGCATTATCCTATACAGAATGTCCACTCTTAAAGTGAACTAATAGCTAATTCCTAAACTGTTTATTATACAGGGTGTCTTAAAAGGCAGGTGCCAATCTTAACATGCCATGCCAAACAAGATTTTCATAGGAACTCATGTCCGCAACTGTAAATTGTGTTTGTTAAAGGATAATGTTCACCAGTGAAGAGGCAATTTTTAACTTTTTTATTCTATGGGAAAACTTCAATGAATATTACATATTCAGAGAGAGCACCCCTGAAAACCAAATTCCATTAAATTCTGCTGGTTACCAGCAGAGAAAATCACTTCCTAATTTGAAGACGGTCAGCAATATATTGAATAGAAATTGAAAGTAAAAAAGGAGGTGTTTTTCTCACTTCCAAATATGAAGTTGGTCTGCAAAATACTGAATAGAATTAAAAAAAGGTGATTTTCTCTGCTAATTACTGACAGAATTTAATGAAATTTGGTTGAATTTTCTGTAAAAATTACCCTTGGTAACTTTAATATGAAGTTAGTTTATGTAAGGAAACATTTAATTAATTTCCTTACAAATTAAGCTTTAAATGAATTTGGAATAGATATTTACCTACTATTAATAGGTAATTGAGCAACACATGTAAAGTACACGGAAATACATGGGCTAAAGCTAACTCAAGGCGGTAATTGTTTTATTTAAATTTATTTATAAATTTTTTCTGAGATATGGGCCAGTTACCCCAACTCAAGGCAACTTTGGCCCAAAATTAAAAAAATATTTTTTAAGTACTACCTATTTAAACCTTGAATCCACACGATTACGGTTCATATTACAGTTGAAGGTGTTAAAAATAAGTAAACCATTACTATACATACCATAAATTACCTCAGGCCCTTGAAAATGTTCATCAGGATGAATGTAACCAATTTGTGGTAACAAAACTAAAATTATACGAATAACGCACAATGTCAAATACAAGCAACCACAGAAAGAGATTTTGAAAGTTGATTCTAGTTCAGAGAACATTACTATTTTTTTTATATTCACATCCAACAATTAAAGGATACCTTCTGAATGAGAGTGGAAGCATGTTTCTTTTATTTATAGAGCTGTTTTGTGTTTTGTTTTGGTTTAGAGATAGCAGACTGCAGAGCAGACCGAGTTGGGCCGCATTTGTCTTCTTCCTTCTTTCAGAGTTCATCTTAATCACAGAGCGCTCTAATTTTTGACCTGGGACTCAGACACTAAACTCAGACACTAACGACCTCTACCAAAAAAACCTGAACTAAAACTTCAAATTATACAATGAAAAACATTAGAAAAAAATTGAGAGTCGGAGTTTCCAAATGAAAATCATTGTTAAAAAGATCTAAAAATCAAGAAAAAATTAAAAAGGATCCGATGAGTAAAGGAACTTTATGTGTTGACTGATATCCACAACATTGGGTCCCAATCTGTGAGCCACTAACTTGTTGCAGATATTCACATCCTTTTCTATTCTTAAATCATTCCGAATTTATATTTTTATTGGTAGATAAATCTTCTATAAATCTAAAATAAATAGTAGAATTTTTCAAAATTTTTTCGAGGGTAACTCAAATCCAAATTTCTTTTTTTTTTGTTCATGAGATTGTCTGAAACAGTAGGATTTTTGAAAATGTATCTTCACTCTCTGAAACGATAGCATTTATTTGCATTTAAAAGGCTCCGGTTTTTCTTTCTATTAAATATAATCGTATTAATATTATTCAAAGCCAAAAGGAATATTTAATAATTTTTGAAGGGGAAAATTTTTGACCTTAGGCTTTCCAATTTATTTAATTGAATTTAGAAGATCATTAAACTTCCGTAAAAATAATTTCGATGGGTGGAGGATTTTTAAAATCAAATATTGAGAAAAATTTGAAAAACATTTCAGTTGTTGGAAAGTTTTTTTCGGAATTTCCCAGGTTCCCCCCTCATGATGTTACAAATACCGAAACATTATTACCTGCAAATTTTCAGGTCGCGAACCTCAAAAGTAGTTTTCCCATATAATAGGGAAATTATTGAAAATATCTTAATTTTTCATTGTTTTTAATTTAATAAGTCTGAACCCTGTCAATATTGAGTCACCTTTGGGATATCATTGTCCCAAGATTCTATTGGAAAAAAACATTCAATGGCACCTACTGGGGGAAAGTTTACTGAGGGTTAAAAGCGCACTGCTATATGCAATGACTTAAACAGGGTGTCCCATAAATGTTGGGTCACACTTCTAGGCGGGATAGTAGACACCTAGACCAGTCAGAATCACATAGGATTTGGGGTTCCAGACCAAATCCCAGGGAGTTAAAAATGGAGCGACACCCCAAAAAAATTATTGAAAAATTCAATTTGTAGAACAACTACTCTTGGTAAAAAAATAATTATGGTCTCAAATTTTGTGGTTTCATATTATCTTTAAAAATATATTAAAAGTTTTCACTTTAAAATTTGTTTTAATACGAAAAAAGTTAAAAAAAAACACAAGAAATGAGAAAAAACGGCAAAACCTTTATTTTTTATTTCGAAATCCTTTCTTTTGATTTCAGAATATGAAAGAGCATAGTTGAGAAACCTTAAGTCCAAAGTTTCAAGTAAATATGATCAATATTAAACGCTTGAGAGCCTGCTAGAGTCTGTTTTTTGCGTGCGCAAACAGCCGTTCTGGAAACGGCTTAGGAAAACGTTTTGCGCAAGCAAAAAACAGACTTTAACAGGTTCTCAAGCGTTTAATATTGATGCTATTTACTTGAAACTTTGGACTAAGATGTTCAACTATTCTTTTTCAGATTATCCAATCAAAAGAAAGGATTTCGATAGTTTTCTCGCATTTTTTTGTAGTTTTTTGACGTTTTTGGAAATAAAAAAAAATTTAAAGTGAAGACTTTTAAGATAATTTTAAAGATCATATTAAACCTTAAAATTTGAGACCATAATTAAATTTTTACCAATAGTAGTTCTTCTACAAATTGTATTTTTCAATAATTTTTTTGGGGTGTCGCTCCATTTTTAACTCCCTGGGATTTGGTCTGGGACCCCCAAGTCCTATGCGATTCTCGTCTAGGTGTCTACTATCCCCCCTAGAAGTGTGACCCAATTATTATGGGACACCCTGTACAGAAAATGAGTTAATTGAAGTGGGCGGAGATGAAAAAATGAGCTAAAATTTAACATGCATTAATTTTTTACTAATAGAACAGGATAGAAAGAGGCACCTTAGGAAAAAGGTTCAATAAAACACTCAAGTGTTGTCTTTATCCAGCTCCCACCTGCAAGCCTCCCCTTTTCTTGGGGAGAGTGCGTTTTTAACCCTCAGTTAACTTCCCACAGTAGGTGAAATTGAATGTTTTTTCCAATAGAATCTTGGGACAATGATATCCTAAAAGTGACTCTATATTGACAGGTTTCAGACTTATTAAATTAAAAACAGTGAAAAATTAAGATATTTTCAATATTTTCTCTATATATGGGAAAACTACTTTTGAGGTGCGCGGGTCAAAAATTGGCCTATGGACCTGAAAATTTGCAGATTATAATGTTTCAGTATTTGTAGCAACATGAGGGGGCACCTGGGAAATTACCCCCCCCCCAAAAAAAAAAAAATATTTCAATAAGCTATAACCGGTTGGAAATCACTTATTGGGTGAAAAGCATTGCTTTTTTCCTAAATACGTAAATCATATACAGACCCTACCATAAAACTTGGGGACATTTTTCGTAGTTTCAAAGTTAATTCTTCAAAACTTTGAAAATTTTTTACTTAAAACTTTGATTACACTACTTTGTAAAACTAAAAACACAATGACTGTGTGGCTACATGTGAGGGGCCCAAATATCATTTAAAGAAAAATTTAGTATTCAATATAAAAAAATATGAGGTTAATAAAAAGCTCCCCAAAAAAGGGGAGTTTGGGGGCAGTAGTAAGGGCGCCCGTTTGAGGGCAAAAAGGGGCGTGGCCTAAGTGGGCGTGTCCAAGGTTGAGTTGAGTTGTTTTTTCCTTCTGCTGGTTTTTTTATAGTTTCGTTTTTCTTGGTTTTGGTTTCGTTTTCTCGGATTCTGCTACATTGGACTTGAAATTTTTTTTTCAATCTTCGTCTGCTAGAGATGGTTTCGTTTTCTCGGATTCTGCTGCATTGGACTGGAATTTTTTTTTTCAATCTTCGTCTGCTAGAGATGGTTTCGTTTTCTCGGATTCTGCTGCATTGGACTTGAAATTTGTTTTCAATCTTCGTCTGCTAGAGATGGTTTCGTTTTCTCGGATTCTGCTGCATTGGACTTGTAATTTTTTTTCAATCTTCGTGCTGGTTTTGGTTTCGTTTTCTCGGATTCTGCTACATTGGACTTGTATTTTTTTTCGATCTTCGTCTGCTGGTTTTAGTTTCGTTTTCTCGGATTCTGCTGCATTGGACTTGAAATTTTTTTTTCAATCTTCGTCTGCTAGAGATGGTTTCGTCGGATTCTGCTACATTGGACTTGAAATTTTTCGTATGCTAGAGATGGTTTCGTTTTCTCGGATTCTGCTGCATTGGACTTGAAATTTTTTTTTCAATCTTCGTCTGCTAGAGATGGTTTCGTTTTCTCGGATTCTGCTACATTGGACTTGAAATTTTTTTCAATCTTCGTCTGCTAGAGATGGTTTCGTTTTCTCGGATTCTGCTGCATTATTGTACTTGTAATTCTTCGTCTGCTAGAGATGGTTTCGTTTTCTCGGATTCTGCTGCATTGGACTTGTATTTTTTTTCAATCTTCGTGCTAGAGATGGTTTCGTTTTCTCGGATTCTGCTGCATTGGACTTGAAATTTTTTTTTCAATCTTCGTCTGCTAGAGATGGTTTCGTTTTCTCGGATTCTGCTACATTGGACTTGAAATTTTTTTCAATCTTCGTCTGCTAGAGATGGTTTCGTTTTCTCGGATTCTGCTGCATTATTGTACTTGTAATTCTTCGTCTGCTAGAGATGGTTTCGTTTTCTCGGATTCTGCTGCATTGGACTTGTATTTTTTTTCAATCTTCGTGCTAGAGATGGTTTTGTTTTCTGCTGCATTGGACTAGCCATGACGTCATTTAAACATGATCGAACTCCACCATGACGTCATTTAAACATGATCGAACAGGGACCAACTCGTTCAAGACAGGCGTTCCTATTGGATGAGGAGTCTTCTTGCAGAAAATAATCTAGATTTGACACACTTCTCTTCAAGATATTGCTGAAATCACACGTTCTCTCGTGAATATGAAACGTTCAAGTGACCAACAGATGACTTTCAAGCGTATTAAAACAGAATCTTCTCTAACTATGAAGAACTTACCAAAAGGTATGCATCATCTGGGAGATCACATGTTTGTGCACGTAAACGACTTCAACGGTGTATCGCGAGTAAGCATTCGGAAGTATGCGGAAAGCGAGGATGGATTTCTATCCCCTACCAAGAATGGTATCACACTTCACCCTAGAATTTGGTATCAATTCGTGGGACGAATAAGCTTTTTCAACCAACTTGATGTGAACCACGTCGAACTCCTCGAAAGTGACTTGTGCTTCTCTAAGGTGAATGGCGAATTAGTGCTACAAAAAATGTTCCGCAAGAAAGACAGAACGCTGGCGTTTGCCCCTATGTCTGTCAGCCTAACGCAAAATCAAATATCAGTGTTGACCGATCGAGGGAACGATATCAACGACAGATTGAAGTCATCCCTTTTGAAGTATTCCTTTACGCATTTCGTGTGCTCTGAACTGGACAACTACCCTATGGAAGAAGAAGACCCTTTCATGGATAATGATACGCCTGCTGGTTGGGAAGACATTCGCGTTGCGCTGCGTAAGTCTTTAAAAAACTCTATCTCACCTAGTATTCTTGATGACTTTACGCTAGCCTATTTTTCAATTGATTGGAAAAACTTTGCAAAATGTTTTGTGGAAGAAAATGTCAATCTTCATAAGTTTAAATACTTCATGTCTTGTGGGGAATTTTTTTCGTGTTGCAATTTCAATGTATTGAAATTTCTAGATGAAATTGAACAATTGTGTAAATTTGAAAACCCTAGTTTACGTCATTGGTTGTAAATAAACTTTGTTATTTTACCTTTAACTTGTTTTCTTATTTGTGTTTTCTATTTCAGTAAATTTGATTTTCTTTTTTTTCAGGGATAACTTAAAATTATTTTCAGCGTCAACTAATTTTTCAGGGATAACTTTAATATAAATAGGTTTTCTCTTTGAATATTTAGCATTCTAACAACTATCATGGAGGAAACTTACCAAAATCCAGCTCTTCCAGGTAGCTTCGGAGGCATCAATACTTTACAGCGAGTTTTGAAAGGACGTGTTAGGACAGGGGAAATTAAGAAATGGTTGCAATCTAAGGAATCTTACAAATATTTACTTACTTGTATTGATATTTCATCTAAATTTGCAGTCAACCTAACGCAAACTCAAATATCAGTGTTGAACGATATGAACGATAGATCCCTTTTGAAGTATTCCTTTACGCATGAAGCAGGGCAATTTTCTCACGAGAAAATTCGTTTCCAAAACAGCTAGAATGCCCAAAGAGACTGACAATAAGAGAAAGTTCCCAGGTGTGACTTTTGTATAACTAAAAAGAATTTTTAACACAGCTGACCGTCCCCTCTGAATCCCCTCCTTGAAGCATCAAAGGGATTAACGCTAATCTTTCCCATGGGGCCAAGAAAAGTCCGACTTAACACAACTGACCATCCCCTTTTAAGCCCTATCCCTGAAGTATGAAAGGGTCAGGAATTAACGATCATCTTTCCACGGGGTCCGACAGAGTTTGCAATACCTTCTCTAAAGGGTTATAAGAGATTATCACAAAGCAGTTCGAGAACATCTGGTGGATACAAAGCACTAAGGGGCGACTGACAGTTTGGGGAACCCCGCCGTGAACAAGGGGTAATGCGCTGTGAGCTGTACTCCATTCGAGTGGCGTGGAAACCAGCTCTTTTTTTTTATTATATGCATGTTAATTTCAATTTATTATATCTTAAATTCAATGCATGCTAAAAAAAAATAATACATTATACAAATATCATCAAACAAAAATCTTTATTATAATCTATAAAAAGTTACAATTTTAACCAAGGTTCTTTTTTCTTTCCAAGTCTTTTAGGTCTAGCATACATAGTTTTCACTTTTTTCAGATGAACGTTTTTTATATAATCTTCAGGAAACTTGTGCATATTTAACACATCTTTAAACTTTTCAAAAGCTCTCGGTCTTTTTGTACTCTTTCTTAGTAAGAAATTGACAAGATTAACAATATTGGTTTCTGGAATGACTTCTTTATTGATAACAAGCTCCTTGTCCCGATTCCAAATGATGTTACGTTGCTTGAGAAATTCTATGATATTCTTTGCAGTCTTTTTATGTTTCACAGGAACAGTTTCCAGAATAACATTTTCTTTGAGAACAGGTTCGAGTTCGGGTTCTTGTGCTGGTGTTGGAGGTTCAACGGGTTTTGCAGCATTCACAGATGGAAAGGTAACATATTTTTGAAGAACGTTATTGTACAGTTTAATTTTTTCCGAATCACTCATTTTACTTTTCAAAATACTATGAATTTGTGAGTCTAACTCATTCAAATGATCTTCTTCAAATTCTTGCATACGATCCATTGGGACCAATGTATATTTCCTACTGTACTCCATCTATTTAGACAAAACGTTCAGGGCGGTTGGAATAAGAAAGGATAAAAAACCAGTCTCCCTTTTGTATCAATGGGCGTCTTTTTCTGTACAGAGGAACTCGTTTCTGAAACCAAAGTTCTCAGTGTTTTCTAAACTGAGTTAGTTTATTCTTTGAACGTTTACTAATTGGTAGGTTCCCCTGTAGTAAATTTAAAAATGTACTGAGATAAAGGGTAAAAACCAATAAGAGAATACATGAGAAAACTGCCCCAAGTTTGTTTTTAGTTTCTAATGAACAACATAAACTCTTCAAAACGCAAGAGTAAATCAATTAAGACTCTTGAGAAAATGGAAGGTATCATCCCAAAACACCCAGAAATGTCCGATGTAGAAAAACGCCTTGAGACTTTCAGAAGATGGTATAAGGAGAAACCAAATATTAAGAATATGGCGGACTCTGGATTAAATTATATTGGTGTTGAAGATATTGTAGCTTGTTTTACATGCGGTGGATTATTGGAAAATTGGATGAATGACGACGATCCCATGATTGAGCATAAAAAGTTTTTTCCCGATTGTGAATATATTAATTTTATGATGAAAAACAAAGAAAGTGTTCTCCCTCAAACAAGGGAAATCTCTCCAAAGTATGATGTAAGAAAGAAAAGTGTTTCAGAGACTTTCGGTTTAGTAGAAGAAGTGTATGCTACTAGTAAAATAAAAAATCAATATGGAATAAAAATTTCAAAAAATAAGTATCATAAAAGTGAGAGTGAGTTTAAAAAGGAAAATTCATTTTTATGTAAGATTTGCATGGATCGAGAAATGTTTACAAGATATGAAAACTTATGCATTAAAGCTAAAATCTGTTGAAAAAATAGACAAACATAGAAAATAACTAAGTACTTGGTATAAATGAAGGAAAAAACTTAAAATAATACAAAAAATAAAAACTTCACTTGCATAAAACTGAACAATTTTCTAAAATAAAGACTGATATCGAAAATAACTAAGAACTTTGAAAAAATATAGATGAAAACATAATAATATTACAAAAAATATTACCACACTGTATGTATGAAATTAAAAAACTTTACTTAAAATGAACTAGAAAACGAAAAATTTTACAAGAAATTAAAACTTATGCATTAAAGCTAAAGTTTGTTGAAAAATAGACAAACATAGAAAATAACTAAGTACTTTGGTATAAATGAAGAAAAAAAACTTAAAATAATACAAAAATAAAAACTTTGCTTGCATAAAACTGAACAATTTTCTAAAATAAAGACTGATATCGAAAATAACTAAGAACTTTGTAAAAATAAAGATGAAAACATAATAATATTACAAAAATATTACTACACTGTATGTATGAAACTAAAAAACTTTACTTAAAATAAACTAGAAAACGAAAAAATTTTACAAGAAATGAAAACTTATGCATTAAAGCTAAAATCTGTTGAAAAAATAAAGACAAACATAGAAAATAACTAAGAGCTTTTGGTATAAACGAAGAAAAAAACAAGAAATAAAAACTTTGCTTATATAAAACTGTAAAATATTACAAGAAATAAAAACACCACACTGTAAAACTTAAAAAATTGCTAAAAATAAATAAAAACTTGAAAAAAATCTTACAAGAAATAAAAAGTTACACTAAAAAATTAAAACTTTACCAAAAATTAAACTGTAAAACTAAAAATTTGTAAAAATAAGTAAAAATAAAAACTTTGAAAAATATTACAACAAATAAAAAGTTACACTGCAAAACTTAAAAAATATTGTTAAAATAACGAAACTAAACTTTACCAAAAACTAATCTGTAAAACTATAAAAATAAATAAAAACGTTGAAAAAATATTACAAGAAATAAAAAAGTTACTACAAAACTAAAACTTTACCAAAAATTAAACGGTAAAAAACTAAAAACTTTACGAAAAATGTATAAAAACTTTAAAAAATATTAAATCAAATAAAAAAGTTACACTATGAAACTAACAACTTGTTAAAAATAAATAAAAACTTTGAAAAAATATTACAACAAATAAAAAAGTTACACTATAAAACTAACAACTTGTTAAAAATAAATAAAAACTTTGAAAAAATATTACAACAAATAAAAAATTTCACTGCAAAACTGAAAAGAAAACTTTGTTAAAGTAACAAAACTGAAAAATATTACAAGAAATAAAAAAAAAATCACACAGTAAAAACTAAAAACTTTGTTAAAAATAAATAAAAACTTTGAAAAGTATTACAAGGAATAAAAAGTTACACTGTAAAACTAAAAAAAAAAACTTTGTTAATAATAAGAAATTTAAAAATAAATAAAAAATGTGAAAAAATATTACAAGAAATAAAAAGTTACACTACAAAACTAAAAATTTTGAAAACTTTGCTAAAAATAAAGACTAATACAGAAAAAAAACTAAGAACTTTGAAAAAATAAAGGTGAAAACATAAAAGAATTACAAGAAAAAAACCCATTACCCCTAATATGAAACTAAAAACTTTGCTTAACATTTTACAAGAAATGAAAAATTATGCATTACAAACTAAAATCTCTTGAAAAATAAAGACAAACATAGAAAGTAACTTAATATTTTTTATACGAATTAAGGAAAAACTTTAAAAATAAAACAAGAAATAAAAACTTAATATGTATAAAACTGAACAATTTGCTAAAAATAATGACTAATTTGGAAAAAATAACTAAGAACTTTGAAAAAAGAAAATATGATAACATAAAAATATTGCAAGAAAAAAACATGACCACACTGTATGAAACTAAAAACCATGATAAAAATGAAGGGGAAACTTAAAATATTACAAGAAATAGAAAATTATAGATTATAAAACTGATAAATTTGCTAAAATAAAGACTATTATAGAAAAATAACTAAGAACTTTGAAAAATAAAGGTGAAAAGGTTTTCATGTCATAAAAATAGAAATCTTAATATACTTTCTATGAAAATTTTAAATGTTCTTGTGTAAATTATTTCACACTAGAGGTTTTTTTCTCTTAAAGTTGACAAGATTGCTTTTTCACTAGTTATCCTCTCATACTTTTTTATTAGATGTCATCGTTAGGTCTACGATCTCCTCCATTGTGAACGTTTTTTTATTATGAAAACTAGGTGGGCTGAGAACCCCTTCTATATGAAGAAGGGAAATTAAAAAATCTTACTTTTAATTTGTTCCAGCCCACCCGTTTTACATAATAAAAAAATGTTCGCAATGAAGGAGATCGTACACCTAACGATGACATCTAATAAAAAAGTATGAGAGGATAACTAGTGAAAAAGCAATCTTGTCAACTTTAAGAGAAAAAAACCTCTAGTGTGAAATAATTTACACAAGAACATTTAAAATTTTCATAGAAAGTATATTAAGATTTCTTGATTTTTATGACATGAAAACCTTTTCACCTTTATTTTTCAAAGTTCTTAGTTATTTTTCTATAATAGTCTTTATTTTAGCAAATTTATCAGTTTTATAATCTATAATTTTCTATTTCTTGTAATATTTTAAGTTTCCCCTTCATTTTTATCATGGTTTTTAGTTTCATACAGTGTGGTCATGTTTTTTTCTTGCAATATTTTTATGTTATCATATTTTCTTTTTTCAAAGTTCTTAGTTATTTTTTCCAAATTAGTCATTATTTTTAGCAAATTGTTCAGTTTTATACATATTAAGTTTTTATTTCTTGTTTTATTTTTAAAGTTTTTCCTTAATTCGTATAAAAAATATTAAGTTACTTTCTATGTTTGTCTTTATTTTTCAAGAGATTTTAGTTTGTAATGCATAATTTTTCATTTCTTGTAAAATGTTAAGCAAAGTTTTTAGTTTCATATTAGGGGTAATGGGTTTTTTTCTTGTAATTCTTTTATGTTTTCACCTTTATTTTTTCAAAGTTCTTAGTTTTTTTTCTGTATTAGTCTTTATTTTTAGCAAAGTTTTCAAAATTTTTAGTTTTGTAGTGTAACTTTTTATTTCTTGTAATATTTTTTCACATTTTTTATTTATTTTTAAATTTCTTATTATTAACAAAGTTTTTTTTTTTAGTTTTACAGTGTAACTTTTTATTCCTTGTAATACTTTTCAAAGTTTTTATTTATTTTTAACAAAGTTTTTAGTTTTTACTGTGTGATTTTTTTTTTATTTCTTGTAATATTTTTCAGTTTTGTTACTTTAACAAAGTTTTCTTTTCAGTTTTGCAGTGAAATTTTTTATTTGTTGTAATATTTTTTCAAAGTTTTTATTTATTTTTAACAAGTTGTTAGTTTTATAGTGTAACTTTTTTATTTGTTGTAATATTTTTTCAAAGTTTTTATTTATTTTTAACAAGTTGTTAGTTTCATAGTGTAACTTTTTTATTTGATTTAATATTTTTTAAAGTTTTTATACATTTTTCGTAAAGTTTTTAGTTTTTTACCGTTTAATTTTTGGTAAAGTTTTAGTTTTGTAGTAACTTTTTTATTTCTTGTAATATTTTTTCAACGTTTTTATTTATTTTTATAGTTTTACAGATTAGTTTTTGGTAAAGTTTAGTTTCGTTATTTTAACAATATTTTTTAAGTTTTGCAGTGTAACTTTTTATTTGTTGTAATATTTTTCAAAGTTTTTATTTTTACTTATTTTTACAAATTTTTAGTTTTACAGTTTAATTTTTGGTAAAGTTTTAATTTTTTAGTGTAACTTTTTATTTCTTGTAAGATTTTTTTCAAGTTTTTATTTATTTTTAGCAATTTTTTAAGTTTTACAGTGTGGTGTTTTTATTTCTTGTAATATTTTACAGTTTTATATAAGCAAAGTTTTTATTTCTTGTTTTTTTCTTCGTTTATACCAAAAGCTCTTAGTTATTTTCTATGTTTGTCTTTATTTTTTCAACAGATTTTAGCTTTAATGCATAAGTTTTCATTTCTTGTAAAATTTTTTCGTTTTCTAGTTTATTTTAAGTAAAGTTTTTTAGTTTCATACATACAGTGTAGTAATATTTTTGTAATATTATTATGTTTTCATCTTTATTTTTACAAAGTTCTTAGTTATTTTCGATATCAGTCTTTATTTTAGAAAATTGTTCAGTTTTATGCAAGCAAAGTTTTTATTTTTGTATTATTTTAAGTTTTTTTTCTTCATTTATACCAAAGTACTTAGTTATTTTCTATGTTTGTCTATTTTTCAACAAACTTTAGCTTTAATGCATAAGTTTTAATTTCTTGTAAAATTTTTCGTTTTCTAGTTCATTTTAAGTAAAGTTTTTTAATTTCATACATACAGTGTGGTAATATTTTTTGTAATATTATTATGTTTTCATCTATATTTTTTCAAAGTTCTTAGTTATTTTCGATATCAGTCTTTATTTTAGAAAATTGTTCAGTTTTATGCAAGTGAAGTTTTTATTTTTTGTATTATTTTAAGTTTTTTCCTTCATTTATACCAAGTACTTAGTTATTTTCTATGTTTGTCTATTTTTTCAACAGATTTTAGCTTTAATGCATAAGTTTTCATATCTTGTAAACATTTCTCGATCCATGCAAATCTTACATAAAAATGAATTTTCCTTTTTAAACTCACTCTCACTTTTATGATACTTATTTTTTGAAATTTTTATTCCATATTGATTTTTTATTTTACTAGTAGCATACACTTCTTCTACTAAACCGAAAGTCTCTGAAACACTTTTCTTTCTTACATCATACTTTGGAGAGATTTCCCTTGTTTGAGGGAGAACACTTTCTTTGTTTTTCATCATAAAATTAATATATTCACAATCGGGAAAAAACTTTTTATGCTCAATCATGGGATCGTCGTCATTCATCCAATTTTCCAATAATCCACCGCATGTAAAACAAGCTACAATATCTTCAACACCAATATAATTTAATCCAGAGTCCGCCATATTCTTAATATTTGGTTTCTCCTTATACCATCTTCTGAAAGTCTCAAGGCGTTTTTCTACATCGGACATTTCTGGGTGTTTTGGGATGATACCTTCCATTTTCTCAAGAGTCTTAATTGATTTACTCTTGCGTTTTGAAGAGTTTATGTTGTTCATTAGAAACTAAAAACAAACTTGGGGCAGTTTTCTCATGTATTCTCTTATTGGTTTTTACCCTTTATCTCAGTACATTTTTAAATTTACTACAGGGGAACCTACCAATTAGTAAACGTTCAAAGAATAAACTAACTCAGTTTAGAAAACACTGAGAACTTTGGTTTCAGAAACGAGTTCCTCTGTACAGAAAAAGACGCCCATTGATACAAAAGGGAGACTGGTTTTTTATCCTTTCTTATTCCAACCGCCCTGAACGTTTTGTCTAAATAGATGGAGTACAGTAGGAAATATACATTGGTCCCAATGGATCGTATGCAAGAATTTGAAGAAGATCATTTGAATGAGTTAGACTCACAAATTCATAGTATTTTGAAAAGTAAAATGAGTGATTCGGAAAAAATTAAACTGTACAATAACGTTCTTCAAAAATATGTTACCTTTCCATCTGTGAATGCTGCAAAACCCGTTGAACCTCCAACACCAGCACAAGAACCCGAACTCGAACCTGTTCTCAAAGAAAATGTTATTCTGGAAACTGTTCCTGTGAAACATAAAAAGACTGCAAAGAATATCATAGAATTTCTCAAGCAACGTAACATCATTTGGAATCGGGACAAGGAGCTTGTTATCAATAAAGAAGTCATTCCAGAAACCAATATTGTTAATCTTGTCAATTTCTTACTAAGAAAGAGTACAAAAAGACCGAGAGCTTTTGAAAAGTTTAAAGATGTGTTAAATATGCACAAGTTTCCTGAAGATTATATAAAAAACGTTCATCTGAAAAAAGTGAAAACTATGTATGCTAGACCTAAAAGACTTGGAAAGAAAAAAGAACCTTGGTTAAAATTGTAACTTTTTATAGATTATAATAAAGATTTTTGTTTGATGATATTTGTATAATGTATTATTTTTTTTTAGCATGCATTGAATTTAAGATATAATAAATTGAAATTAACATGCATATAATAAAAAAAAAGAGCTGGTTTCCACGCCACTCGAATGGAGTACAGCTCACAGCGCATTACCCCTTGTTCACGGCGGGGTTCCCCAAACTGTCAGTCGCCCCTTAGTGCTTTGTATCCACCAGATGTTCTCGAACTGCTTTGTGATAATCTCTTATAACCCTTTAGAGAAGGTATTGCAAACTCTGTCGGACCCCGTGGAAAGATGATCGTTAATTCCTGACCCTTTCATACTTCAGGGATAGGGCTTAAAAGGGGATGGTCAGTTGTGTTAAGTCGGACTTTTCTTGGCCCCATGGGAAAGATTAGCGTTAATCCCTTTGATGCTTCAAGGAGGGGATTCAGAGGGGACGGTCAGCTGTGTTAAAAATTCTTTTTAGTTATACAAAAGTCACACCTGGGAACTTTCTCTTATTGTCAGTCTCTTTGGGCATTCTAGCTGTTTTGGAAACGAATTTTCTCGTGAGAAAATTGCCCTGCTTCATGCGTAAAGGAATACTTCAAAAGGGATCTATCGTTCATATCGTTCAACACTGATATTTGAGTTTGCGTTAGGTTGACTGCAAATTTAGATGAAATATCAATACAAGTAAGTAAATATTTGTAAGATTCCTTAGATTGCAACCATTTCTTAATTTCCCCTGTCCTAACACGTCCTTTCAAAACTCGCTGTAAAGTATTGATGCCTCCGAAGCTACCTGGAAGAGCTGGATTTTGGTAAGTTTCCTCCATGATAGTTGTTAGAATGCTAAATATTCAAAGAGAAAACCTATTTATATTAAAGTTATCCCTGAAAAATTAGTTGACGCTGAAAATAATTTTAAGTTATCCCTGAAAAAAAAGAAAATCAAATTTACTGAAATAGAAAACACAAATAAGAAAACAAGTTAAAGGTAAAATAACAAAGTTTATTTACAACCAATGACGTAAACTAGGGTTTTCAAATTTACACAATTGTTCAATTTCATCTAGAAATTTCAATACATTGAAATTGCAACACGAAAAAAATTCCCCACAAGACATGAAGTATTTAAACTTATGAAGATTGACATTTTCTTCCACAAAACATTTTGCAAAGTTTTTCCAATCAATTGAAAAATAGGCTAGCGTAAAGTCATCAAGAATACTAGGTGAGATAGAGTTTTTTAAAGACTTACGCAGCGCAACGCGAATGTCTTCCCAACCAGCAGGCGTATCATTATCCATGAAAGGGTCTTCTTCTTCCATAGGGTAGTTGTCCAGTTCAGAGCACACGAAATGCGTAAAGGAATACTTCAAAAGGGATGACTTCAATCTGTCGTTGATATCGTTCCCTCGATCGGTCAACACTGATATTTGATTTTGCGTTAGGCTGACAGACATAGGGGCAAACGCCAGCGTTCTGTCTTTCTTGCGGAACATTTTTTGTAGCACTAATTCGCCATTCACCTTAGAGAAGCACAAGTCACTTTCGAGGAGTTCGACGTGGTTCACATCAAGTTGGTTGAAAAAGCTTATTCGTCCCACGAATTGATACCAAATTCTAGGGTGAAGTGTGATACCATTCTTGGTAGGGGATAGAAATCCATCCTCGCTTTCCGCATACTTCCGAATGCTTACTCGCGATACACCGTTGAAGTCGTTTACGTGCACAAACATGTGATCTCCCAGATGATGCATACCTTTTGGTAAGTTCTTCATAGTTAGAGAAGATTCTGTTTTAATACGCTTGAAAGTCATCTGTTGGTCACTTGAACGTTTCATATTCACGAGAGAACGTGTGATTTCAGCAATATCTTGAAGAGAAGTGTGTCAAATCTAGATTATTTTCTGCAAGAAGACTCCTCATCCAATAGGAACGCCTGTCTTGAACGAGTTGGTCCCTGTTCGATCATGTTTAAATGACGTCATGGTGGAGTTCGATCATGTTTAAATGACGTCATGGCTAGTCCAATGCAGCAGAAAACAAAACCATCTCTAGCACGAAGATTGAAAAAAAATACAAGTCCAATGCAGCAGAATCCGAGAAAACGAAACCATCTCTAGCAGACGAAGAATTACAAGTACAATAATGCAGCAGAATCCGAGAAAACGAAACCATCTCTAGCAGACGAAGATTGAAAAAAATTTCAAGTCCAATGTAGCAGAATCCGAGAAAACGAAACCATCTCTAGCAGACGAAGATTGAAAAAAAAATTTCAAGTCCAATGCAGCAGAATCCGAGAAAACGAAACCATCTCTAGCACGAAGATTGAAAAAAAATACAAGTCCAATGCAGCAGAATCCGAGAAAACGAAACCATCTCTAGCAGACGAAGAATTACAAGTACAATAATGCAGCAGAATCCGAGAAAACGAAACCATCTCTAGCAGACGAAGGGTGCGTTCGTAAAACCTCACGAGTTTAAGTTCAAACGAAAAAGTGTTCGGGTCACGTGATCCCAGTTTCATGAGTTAAAGTGTGATTAAACGAACGACTAGAACTATTTTCTGTGCACTTGCGCTTTTTTTTTCGCTACTTCTCAACTTCTCATTTTTTACACATGTTGAGTGTTGAGTCGCGTTTGGTGTTTGGTTTGGTCGCGTTGTTATTCGAAATTTGTCAGAGTTAAGTAATGAACATGGATAATTTAGCTAAATGTTTGCCGTTTCTGGAATCGGTTTTTTTCTATGAATCGTCAGAAGACGAATCAGAAGAAGAAATCTGTATTGACCTGTTATTCGATGACAATCAAGAAACTGTACCTAGACCTAGAGTATGTATTAAAAATTATGTAGAACAGGTGGTTCCACGGTACACGGATAGAGATTTCAAAAGTCATTTCCGAGTAAACAGAAGAACTTTTGAAGTGTTAAGGAATCATATATCTATCCATGAACTATCAAAGAAAAGGGCTGGTGGCCCTGGTAGACCAGCCACAAATTTAGATAAACACCTCTTGAGTGTGTTGTGGCTTTTAGGCAATCAAGAGTCATTTCGGTGAGTATTAATTGTCAAGTATTCTACTAATTATAAATTCTAATCAAAACTGAAAAATACTGATGCTATTTCTTTCATTTGAAGAAAAACATTGAGTTATTTATCAAGCCCATCAGTAGTCAAGTAATGCTCTTCCTATAATTTTGTTCCTTTACAAGTGTGCAAGTTCTACTAATTGCTAAATTACTTAGTATAAATTATTATCAATTACTATTAAAAACATTAGACTGGTAAAATGGTTAAAACCATTTAGGGCAGGTTGTTTCCCTCCGTCTCATATTCAAAGAGACAGAATAACTGGGCAATAAAGGGTTAAAATGTTAAAGTTAATAATAGTTAAAAGGTAAGGTAAGAATGCAATAAACATGTTTAATGTTTTTTTTTTCAAAGTACCACAATTTGTCTTTTTGATTTTAGGTCAGTTGCTGATAGATTTGATCTGTCTAAGTCCACACTGCACAGCCTCCTCAATAAGATGTGCGATACACTTGGAGAAATGGCACCTAAATTCATTAGCTGGCCAAATATCACTGAGGTAAAGGGTGCATTTGAAGCTATGTCTGGGTTTCCAGATGTGGTTGGAGCCATAGATGGGAGCCACATTCAAATAAAGGCTCCGTCCACTGAACCTGAGCGGTATTATAACCGGAAAAACGACTACTCAATTGTTCTCCAAGCCATTTGCCAACCAAGCTTAGCATTCACTCATGTGTTTGTCTCTTACCCAGGATCGGTGCATGATGCACGAGTGCTTAGATGCTCTGAAGTTGAAAATGTGATGTTCGGTAATAGGGACTACTTCCCGAACAACACCCACCTGATAGGGGATAATGGCTACCCTCTTCACATCAATTTGTTGGTACCTTTCAAAGACAATGGCCATTTGGCCCCTCGCCAAGTTAACTACAATATGAAGTTGTCGAAAACGCGAGTTTGTATCGAGAGGGCTTTTGGCCAGTTGAAAGGAAGGTATCGACGTTTGAAATTTTTTGATGTGGGGAGGGTAGATAAGCTTTCCATTTATGTTCTTGCTGCATGCGTACTGCACAATGTTTGTGTGCAAGAGGGGGACTTTGTTGAAGAAAGCCATGTTGATGATGACGACGATGATGACGACGACAATTCCGATTCTGTCAACACAACTGCTCTTAATAAGAGAGACTACATATGTGGAATTTTGCCATAAAATGACAGAATAACTGTTATCTTCTGATGTATTAATAAATGCCTAAAAAATTATTACTATTGTGTAATGTTACCTTAATTTTTATTCCAAATGTGTATGGTAAAATATAGGGCACAATATCAGCTAGAATTCGACTAATTACAGAAAAAAAGTTTCCTTCTGAACTATTTTATAAAACTTTTATTTTTTCTTAAACCATCTTTCCTATATTATTTTCTGTGGGTTTATGCTCTGCTTCCAGCCTAAGGAATTATTTAAATATAGTATTGGGTATTTTTCCGTTAGCTGGACGCAAGCGAAAAATCGCCAAATAATGTAGAATTCTGCCAAATTTCTTACCACTGTCATTCATTAGGTTCACAATTGGCAGCATTTACGCCAGGCTAATGGAGAAGTACCCAATACTTACTTAACAATGTACATGTATTAATTAAATTACACCATTGTTTCAAGATTGTGTAAGCAAAAAGACAGGTAGGAAAAGGGAAATATTTTTACCAGATTATGAAAATAATTGTTATGTTAAAAAATTAGTTATGCAAGTTTTGATTATTCTATTAACTTAAAATTTTCCTACTGTTAAATATCGTTTTTGAAATAAATTACGAGTTTATAAAAAATGCTTTTCTGGAAATTAATTTGTGGAATCTTAATGAGAAAGAATATTTTAAGAAGATAAAATGATGAGATGCACTTAAAACTTAAAAGTACACATATAGAGAATGAAAATTTGAAGATTTAATTATTTTAGGAACACAAGATAAGTAAGATATAAATTTAATTGTAACTTTGAGAATTTTCTCGTAAAGGAAAATATTAATGAATCTGAATTAAAATTATGCTAACAAAAAGTTTAAGACAAACCATTCATAAATAATTTTTAAGTAGAAAGTAAATTAAACTGCATCTGATAATATTCAGTAATTTAGAGTTGTTTGAGAATATTCTCACTATAAATTTTCCTAATTTTACAAAGTTCTATCAAAATTTCAGCTAAATGTCAGGTTTTAAAGGTCCTTCAGTTTGACAACTATATTGGTACTATTACCTTTGAAAAGAATTTAGATTCCTTCTTTTAATTGTATGAGTATTTTCTTCCAGTAAAACTTTTAATATTTAAAAAAAATATTTTATTTTGTATTAAATAAATTTGCTTTTTTAAAAAAAATCTTGCGAAATAATGAAATTATTACAGTTCAGAGAATATTCTCTGAACTGTAGGATGACTTTTAAATAATAATTTTCATTGAATTTATTATTATTTGCAGATTTCTACCACTAACACTACATGACCATTTCATATCATCAAACATTTTTACATTTATCATTAAAAAAATAAAATATTCTCGATTATTCTCAAAATTCTCGCCCCTGGAGAATATTCTCGACTCACATCTCTAATAAAAACCTTGCAGGAAATAGCCCTTTTATGGCAGTGGTCTGTCCAGGTTAATTTTACTACCGTTTTGCGGTACCTTCATAAATTCAACATTTGATAAATAGGTACTTTCACAAATTCAGTTTTGGGAAAAAAGGTATCTTCACAAAATACATTTTTAAAAGAAAGTTCTCTTAATAGTAAATTATTTATTTGTCATTGGTTTTGCACTTAAATTTTCACAAAATAGGTACCTAGAAAAAAAAATCCTAGACAGACCCCTGCTTTATGGTGCAAAATCGATGACCATTCATATTATTTTTCAATTAATTAGAATTAAAGTTGATTTTTCTTGTTCTAATTCTTTATGGTGCTAAAAAACTAGGTCAAATAAAATATGCTTCAATAACTTTTTATTTATCCGTAAAATGAAATGTTTACTCCATATTCATTTATCTACCGATACATTAACAACTCAGTGTCATAACAATTATTTTTTTGTCTTATTTCTATTCCTGCTTTTACTCCATATTCATTTATCTATCGATACTTTAACAATGCAGTGTCATAACAATTACTTTTTTGTCTTATTTTTATTCCTGCTTAGTTATACAATTTAAAAATCAATTTAAGTGCAGTATAAGCATCTAAAAAGTATGAACTCAAGAACCTTTTTAAAATTTAACTTTAAAAGTCTAATTAAAATGACTAAGTAACAATATTTATATTTTTTCATTGTTAAGGAATTGATAATTTCATCATACATTTGAAACAATTCAAAACAAGACATTCATAACTTGCTGTCTAAAAAAATTTTTGAATTATCCTCCAGCTATATCAGTTTTTTTAAGTAAAATTAATTAGTGGCTTTTTTTACGCATTATTTAGAACTCTAGATTACCATCCAACAAGTACCTAAACATGCCACTTAAATCTATAATGTATCAACCATATAATTAAAACTAAGGAAGGAAACATACATTTTCCAACAAGATACAGTACCTTACATTTGTAAAAAAAAATTCAAATTACTGTACTTGACTCATTTACACAAGACAGTAAATATTTCCAAACTTACATCCCTAATCCAGAAACTAAATACCTATAATCATTCATTCTAAAATAATACTGAATTGTTTTTTAGTTTTTCAGAACACAAGAAACAATTAAGAAATCAAACTCATTTATTTTGGTTTATATTTTGGGACATTTCCTTAAGCACATTCATGAACTCCCTTTGCACTACCAAGCGTTCTTCGTGGTTCTTTTGTCTCTGGGCCTGGGTCCTCTCTCGGTATTCCTCGGTCTTCTCTCTGTATTCCTTGAACCATAGAGGTTCCTCTTCAGGAAGGCGGCGTTTCCTTCCCCTCCTTTGGCTTGACCCGGATTCCGGGGTGGAAGGCTCATCCGAAGCTCCCTCAGGTGCTGCATTTTCCGAGGGGGCCCGAACCCAGTAACCCGACAGGGACGATGCCCCTGACACAGGTTGAATGTCAGGGCTGCCTGCCAAGATTTCGTCCAGCTCCTCATAGTAAGGGCTGGACTTTCTGGCGTTGCCAGACTGTTTATTGTTGTCCTTTGCTTTTTTATAAGCGTTTACTAGAGCCTTAATTTTATTTTCCACTTGGACCCCAGATACAGAGTACCCTTTTTCCTTCAAAACTTCAGCAATTTCTCCCCACACCATTTTTTTTTTAATGTGGGGACTATTCAGGTCAGCTTTTTTTTCGCCATACATGGCTATTAGTAGTTTTGTTGGTCTTTCATGCCACGTAAATGAGGGTGTGGTAGGACTTGACCGTGGGACTTGATTACCAGCTGGAAAAAATAAAATAGTAAGTACTTACAAAAGAGGAACTCGTCGCTCAAAAGCAAGGAGCAAGAAAATCTAGCAAAATTCCCAATTACATACATACTACGTTATATTAAGCCAAGGGGTTTATGTTCTCCAAGATAGTTTTTCCCAGAGTAAATTACAAAAAATAAGGAGGTAATATGAAAAATAGGTTCAATTCCGTTAGAGTCCCCGCTAAATATCACCCGGTTCTATTAGACAACAAAGAGAAAGAATTATTTATAAATAATTTCAAACTTCTGAATTAAAATGTTTAATTAGATCAATAACTATTCAGTTTATTTATAAAAGTCATAAAAATTTGTTGATATTTGGATACATTTAGTGATTTGGATATTGGCGATATTTAGTGGGGACTCTAACGGAATTGTACCGAAAAATAATTAATATTATACATATTAACAAGTCTCAAGAATGACTAATGAATTATTGAACAAAGAAGTGCAATAATGGCTCGAGTTTCTTGCAGAATTTCATTAATTTGAGAAGAAAATTAATTACATTCACCAAGTTTTAATAAACTTCCTTTTATCCTGGATAGATGTTTTTCAGGAGTTTAAGGGCCTTTAGAAAAAATAGGTTCAATTCTTTTAATGTTTCCACTAAATATAGCCAAGATTTTTGAACACCATACATTCAATTTAATCTTAGTAACAGGAACTATTTAAGAGGATGACCAATTTTCTATACAGCTTTGATCTGATACAGGTTTATAAAAGATTTGTAGGAAGCTTTTACAAACAACTTTAAAAAAATATCACAACTCAATTTGGATAGTGAAGGAAAGTTCTTGAAATTTAGAGATGTATTAAAGGTTAAATAATACACTTATATCTCCAAAAAACATCTTACTAGTCTTTCATTTGGAATCAAATTACTTTACATACCGACAATTAATCACAATTGAAAACAACTAAGTAATTAAAATATTACTATAAGTCTTGCTACTTACTTTGGGACAGGTTGAGGAAATTACAAACATGATCCACGGAATCGTCTAAAACCACTGAGCACATGCTACATATACGAACATATTCGGACATTTTTTGGAGAGTGAAACACAACCTCGAGCGAGACGCAAAATAACTGGACCTAACGAAGAATTTTCTCCGTGCGGTCTCGTTCGAACGAGTTCGAACGGGACCGAATTTCCGAACGGGTAGTTATCTGCACGGAAAAAACCAGTTTAATAAACGAACGCACAGTTAGCATCGCAAACGCACTCGTGCGCACGAGTGTGGATTTACGAACGCGCCCGAAGATTGAAAAAAATTTCAAGTCCAATGTAGCAGAATCCGAGAAAACGAAACCATCTCTAGCAGACGAAGATTGAAAAAAAAATTTCAAGTCCAATGCAGCAGAATCCGAGAAAACGAAACCATCTCTAGCATACGAAAAATTTCAAGTCCAATGTAGCAGAATCCGACGAAACCATCTCTAGCAGACGAAGATTGAAAAAAAAATTTCAAGTCCAATGCAGCAGAATCCGAGAAAACGAAACTAAAACCAGCAGACGAAGATCGAAAAAAAATACAAGTCCAATGTAGCAGAATCCGAGAAAACGAAACCAAAACCAGCACGAAGATTGAAAAAAAATTACAAGTCCAATGCAGCAGAATCCGAGAAAACGAAACCATCTCTAGCAGACGAAGATTGAAAACAAATTTCAAGTCCAATGCAGCAGAATCCGAGAAAACGAAACCATCTCTAGCAGACGAAGATTGAAAAAAAAAATTCCAGTCCAATGCAGCAGAATCCGAGAAAACGAAACCATCTCTAGCAGACGAAGATTGAAAAAAAAATTTCAAGTCCAATGTAGCAGAATCCGAGAAAACGAAACCAAAACCAAGAAAAACGAAACTATAAAAAAACCAGCAGAAGGAAAAAACAACTCAACTCAACCTTGGACACGCCCACTTAGGCCACGCCCCTTTTTGCCCTCAAACGGGCGCCCTTACTACTGGGGGCTCTTGCCCGGAATTTTTTTGGAAATTTGACATTTAAACATAGTGTTTAAACTCATAGCTGGACATTTATTACACTTTGGGGGATATCCGAGGTAGACCGCTTCTTTTATCAGTCCTAAATTTTTCAAGAGAAAATCTACCCCCGATTTCTCTACTCCCGATTTCTTTTCAGTACTTATCTATAATATTTAGAGTGTTACGTTTTGTACTACGTTTTAATATTTATTATCACCTTACAAAAAAGGGGGGAAGTACCTCCTAAACATTTTTTGGAATTTTGACCCTCAAAAACAGAGTTTTAACTAATTTTTGTTCATGTTGTCCAAATTACACGGAGCGGAGCCCGAAATCTTAGGGCCCCGGGCCCCTTAAAGCTTTGCCCTCCCCCGAAATTTGCTCCCTGTTTTTATAAGTATATCGATCAAGGTTTCAATTTTTATCACTTCTTCACCTTTTCTTGAAAATATCCACGATTTGAAATTTTTCTATCGCTTGAATTTACAAAATAAAATAAAATCATCTTTGTTGTATGAAATTATTTAGATTGATGCCACTATTATTATTATCATTTCTTTCTATTATTATTATTATTATTATTACTAGCTGGTTTGACCCGGCAAAGCCGCGTCTTACCAGCTAGATTACGCGCCTTTGGCGCTGATGCGAGCTTCGCTCGTTACTACCACACGCTTGCAGCGCAGTTAAATTTTTTACAATTTGTTACTTTTTTTTGCATCGTCAGCGCTAAACTGTTCAATATTTTCATCAAATTATAGGTTTTTCTAACCACAACTAATTTATTCTTATGCGTCATCTGAAGAGAAAGAAATATAATACTTCAATTAAACCTGTACCAGTATTTTTTTTATAAATCCAATATGCCTAGTATCCTTTCGCGATAAATCTAACTAAGTAAAACGCATAGAGATCTAATAGTATATTAGAGTGGACGTCACGTGACTTTCACTGAATTGACAAGGCGCCATGTTTCCATCGGCCAGCCGTAATGTTAAGTCAATGGAAGGGGTCTCAAAAATGCATTTAAAAAGTTTTCCAGCTGAAATATCCCTTAAAGACCGATCGAAATGCAAATAGGACCAAAAAATACATCTTTTAACACCAAAATTAAATACCTTTCGTGCAGTTTTCTTGGTTTTTCATCTCGATTTTTCTACAGTAAGCCTAATATAATTGTTTTCTCGTCAAAAACCATTGTTATGCAGATTTTGCCTCTTGTTAATTTGGAGGGCTGCAAAAATGTTTTTTAAAAACACTAGTATAACGAAAATATGTAAGAATAAAAGTAACACTTTATGTAAGTTTTGTCTCTGTTTTATACACCTAAGGAATTTAATTTAATTAAATGTTAAGTTTGCCAGCATAATATTCTAAAATTCTTATTCTTAAGATATTATTATATTTTTATTTATACTAGTGTTTTAAAATATTTCCAAAGCCCTCCAAATTAACAAGAGGCAAAATCTGCATAACAATGGTTTTTGACGAGAAAACAGTTATTTTAGGCTTACGGTAGAAAAATCGAGATGAAAAACCAAGAAAACTGCACGAAAGGTATTTAATTTTGGTGTTAAAAGATGTATTTTTTGGTCCTATTTGCATTTCGATCGGTCTTTAAGGGATATTTCAGCTGGGAAACTTTTTAAATGTATTTTTGAGACCCCTTCCATTGACTTAACATTACGGCTGGCCGATGGAAACATGGCGCCTTGTTGGTTACCGAGTCTCCTATGCCAAGGCTAAACTGGATCGGTTAACTGTGTTATATCAGGCTTGGACAATGAGTGAAAAGCGATGTTACGGATTATGTCTCTAGTGAGCCATACGTGGCCAGAGCCATCTATCTGTCATTCATGGCATTTTTTAATAAAATTGCCGACTCGTCACGCTTGAATTGAGACTCGCGCATGACCAACGATGTGGCAGTGCATTGTGACTAGTGGAAAATGACTAGTAGTGAACCTCCAATTTTATTTACACAGACTATAGATCATTAGAAACCTACAAAAAATTAGCGATCAAACAGAGCTGACAAATCGAATTTGTTTCCCTCTTCAAACCAAAAGATTCCTTCTCTCCCAAGATTTTATCTCCGGGTGGCTGATTCTCAACTCTCATCCATGCGAGGTATATGCCGGCCAAAGAGCCGAGGCAAAAAGCACCAAGAACCCAACCCAATCAATCAACCAAATTTCCCTATACGTGGCCAGCGCTTTCAAGCGGTAAGATCTGAAAACTTCCAGTAACGTCGGCTTCTTTGATCTTTTCACTCATTGTCCAAGCCTGATATAACACAGTTAACCGATCCAGTTTAGCCTTGCCTATGCAATAGCATTACTGGGTCACGTGACGTCCACTCTAATATACTATTAGATCTCTATGGTAAAACGCCAAAACATTGAAGTTTGATAATTTCAAAGTAGATTTTCTTCACGCTCTTTAAAAGACGTTTTGCCTGTGTTGGTAAAAATATTAACTGAAAACAATGGGGCAAATTGAAATAAATTTATAATTTAAAAATGGAATGTTTTGAAGAAACGTGACATATTATTGTCTTATCTAGGGTTGGAAATCTTTCGATCGAGACCGAGTTTGTCCAAATCGGTTCATGGGTTCGCGCTGGCGGCCGGCCGAACGGAACCTCCCCCATAGAGTTAACATAGGGGTAAAACGAAAAGAACGCATAATTTAAAAATGGAATGCTTTGGAGGAACGTGTTATATTATTGGCTCATCTAGGGGTGGAGAGATTTCGATCAAGACCGAGTTTGTCCAAATCGGAACGGGGGTGCGGCCTGGCGGCCGGCCGAAAGAAAAACCAAATTATTTTAATATATAAGATTATTATTATTATTATTATTATTATTACTATTTCATTCTTCTGATTATTATTTCTAATCTAAGAAGGAAAATTTCATAAACGTCGCATATCAGAAACTATAATCAAAAAGCATCTCTTTCAGCAGGTTTTTGTTTTCGAAATTTTATTTCCTCATCAGTATCAATCCTTTCCCTAGTAGGAAGTGGGAGAAAACTTTTCAATCTGAGCACTCAAATAAATATGCTATTAATTGTTATCTCCAAAATCTTCCTTTGTTTGAAGAAGCGCCTGTTTATTACATACCCTTGTCAACATATTCTATTGCTGCAACCCTGTAATTGTCTTGTTAAGTTACTTGGCCTGTAGCTCAGTTATTAAGAGTATGAAATAGGGAGAGAATTCTCAAAACGAAAGAGTGGGTGAGTTAAATTTCTAAATTATTATAAAAAATTGTCACTACCCATCAAACTTTGTGCGTAGAGCATAAGTAATCAGGTCGCCAAGTAATTTATTTAAAAAAAAATAGAAAACTTTTAAACAACTTTCTATTTTAAAAATTTCTTTCGGTAATTTAGGATTGCGGGGAGCAAGCCTCGAATATTATGCTATATTGCTAAAAGTAATCAAATATCAATATAAAACACCATTAAAATAATATCTGAATTAGCAGTGTTTCTTTTAATTTTTGTTATATTTTATGTATAAATAATAAAACTTTGCCAGTATAATCAAAATAGAGAGATTTGCACCCGGCTAATCCTAAAATTCATTTTTCTTTATTTTTTAAATTTGTATTGTATATCGTCGGCTTACAGTCGAAAGGCACTAAGTCACTTTTGGAAGATATTTTGAAAGCGGTGGAAGCTTGGCGCATCTCTAAAATCTCGTCAAACTGAAAAGCTAGTAACCTAGCATAGATGGTTGGTTTGTTTTAAAACAGAAAGAATTCATACAGTAAAGAGCTTAAATGTTGGTTTGCGATTAATAATTTATTAAATTGAAATTATTAGATCATGTATTAGGGATTAAAAGATTTTATAATTTGATTTCTCAAGGATTTTATATTAATATTTTCTTTTTCATACACTATAACTAGAATGGCAACGGTAAAATGATCGCCAAATTTGGCATAACCTCGTACGGAGTATTTGAGCAAAGAGTGACTTACAAGGAGAGGATCCCAACGTGTCATCACCGATTTGGTTCATTTTTGGTGTGTAAGTAGTGCATGACTAGGACATCAATTTGAGAAAATATTAAGAAGCAACTCTCAGAAATTTTGGAGAAAATCGCGATTAAAAATTTTAACATGTACTTATATATTTAAAAAGATTTACACCATGCAAGCGGATTGTGGTGTAGCGGTAAGAGCAGCGATTCCCAACCCAAAGGTCCCGGGATCGAGTCTCGCTGCTTACCATAACTTTTATTTTATATTTCCACGCAATTAAGAGTACAGATATGAAATAAAGTAGTACATACATATTTATAAATATCAATTTTAAAACATTTTTTAAATATTTTTTTTTGTGGGAAAAATCAGATTCTCTGATAATAATACAATTTTTATAACTTGATAATATGTAATCATATTTACCATATATGAGCCATTTACCATATATTACATAATATATGTAAATATATTATTATTATTATATTTATAAGGAAGGTATGGAATGAAAAGGGTAAACACCAGAAAAATCTACATGTTCATATTTTTAAAATAATTTTATTGAAAAATCTTTTCATTCCTTGTTTCCCCAAAAAATAATTTTTAAATCCAATTTTTTATGATCCTATTGTAAATATTATACTTACCAAAAAAAATGTATATTTAACTATCAAATCAGACACATAACAAACCCTTTTAAATCCAATTTTTTATGATCCTATTGTAAATATTATACTACTTACCAAAATAATGTTTATTTTAACTATCAAATCAGACACATAACAAACCCTTTTAGCATAAAGAAATTGCGTACTTTCTTTTGGATAGTTAGGGATAAATTAAGGTAAAACTTCATTTATGAAATTAATTTTTTCGTTTCAAAAAAATCTTTTCATTCCTTGTTTCCCAAAAAATTAATGATTAAATCCAATTTTTAATGATCCTATTGTAAATATTACATGTTTACCAAAAAAATTTTTATCACAAGACAAAATACTTTAAAATTAATAATTAAATATTATTATAAGTTTATTTCATATCTGTGCCCTTAATTGTGTGAAAAATAAAAATAAATATTATGGTATGCAGCGAGTCTCGATCCCGGGACCTTTGGGTTGGGAATCGCAGATCTTACCGCTACACCACAATCCGCTTGCAAGATGCGAATCTTATTAAATATATAACTACATATTAAAATTTTTAATCGCGATTTTCTCCAAAATTTCTGAGAGTTGCTTCTTAATATTTTCACAAATTGATGTTCTAGTCATGCACTACTTGCACACCAAAAATGAACCAAATCGGTGATGACACGTTGGGATCCTCTCCTTGTTAGTGCCTTTCGACTGTAAGCCGACGATATCATAATTTTTCAAACATTTTTTTCATTTTTAACTCCATAAATTTTTAACTTATTTAATTTTTATTTAAATTGTGAAATCATATTTTTTTACATTAAAAAAGAGGAACGTTAGTAAAAAATGAAAAAGTTTAATTAATAAAAAGCTAAGTTTTAATTTAAGATTAGATGGAAGACCGAAAAGTCTAAGTCTAAACTCTAAACGCTTCGAGTGCCCCACAGCTAGGATTATTTCAAATAAAAAAAAACTCCGTGCATTTTCATTAGCATTTGATAGTGACCAGTTTGAAAAAGGGAATACGTACGTCCAAAACCCAAGTTTTGAGAAAATCGGAAAAACCGTATATAAGCAATGGAATTTTTGTTGCATAACTGCCAAATGTTTACTGGAAATTCAGGACCCTATTTAGAACACATAAAAATCATCGATAAATTACATGTAGTACATTCAAATATATTTTATAGTTGAAAATAAGTTCATGGACTTATTCCCTTTTTCAACCTTATGAAATTTTAGAAGAAAAAAGGAATTAAAAACCTCAAAAAATCTTAAAAACTACTTTAATCGACAATTAAATTATATTTCTGATTAATAGAGCATTTTCAACCACATGACTCGGACCTAACAACGGCCTTAGCAACGGAAAGGTTACAGTTTTTTGCCCTACAGAGGTTAACAGTTACAAAAAATGACTAGCCGTGGAATTCTTCTATTGGAGCATTTGCAATCACGTGATCCCATTTCAAAAAACCGCCTTAGCAACAGATAAACAACGGCCTCAGCAACAGTTAAAAGCCCTACAGAAGGTTCACAGTTAAAAGAAAATAACCGGTTGTGACGTCACCTGAAAACACTCTATTCACAAGACATCAGAAAAAAATCTCAAAAACTACTTTGATCGACAATTAGATTAATTATACTTCTCCTTAGTTCATAGCACAAAAATGAAAAATAAAAAAACTAAGACAAATGAAGTTAAAGTTATTTTAAAACTAAGTATTTAATGCCGTATAAACGGAGTAAGTGAAAATCAATGGAGTAAGACATTCATAGGATAAAAAAAAAGGTAAAAGGAACTTTTAAATAAAAAACCCCTTCTTTATCTGCTCAGTTCACAGAAGAAAAAATAAGAAAAGAAAGACAAATTATCTTAAATTTTAAATTAAATAAAAAAATAAAATAATTGGACATCGATTTGACCAAATTCAACGGGCTACATTTATGCCTATTAGGGATAGTTATTTCTCCTCTTTCCCCTTATGTGCAGAGAAAAGCTTGGAGATTTTTTTAGCACAAAAAGTCATTTTGCCTTTTTTTTGGGAAATTTTCCATGTTTAACTGACGATTCAATTGCTAAAAATTTCCCAAATTATTTAGACCAGTGGTTCCCAAAGTGGGTTCCACGAAAACAAATTTAGGGGTTCCCCGTGACAAATTTTATTTTATTAAAAAAAAATAAGAATGGTGTTTAATGTATTCACATTTTCCTCCGAAAGTTTACAATCGACCACCAAAATAAATTTAAAATTTTTATATAAGGTGACTGAAAACACAAGCATCGGTGGTATTTCGATAAATTTGTTGCCTTTTCAAGGAAAATACAACATTGGATTTCAGCTGTGGAGCAAAATAACTTCGAGTGTTTTCAGACGCTTAGTGATTTTCTCGAAGAATCTGAAGTGGATTTAGTAGATATGGAAATCCGTGATGGTATAAAAACATCTGTCCAGTTTACAGCAACCACTCAGTGACTACTTTCCAAAGAGAATTTAGATATTTACTGCGTACAAAATCCTTTCAAAATAAAAGAAAAACCAAAAGGATTACATTCCATGGAGTATGAAAATTTGATTGAATTGAGTTTGGATACACAAGTAGAAGCCAAATTTAGAACAGTTTCATTAACAATATTCTGGTCTGATGTATTCGATGAATATCCAAATTTAGCAAAAACAGGCTATTTGAGTTCTATTGCCGTTCGCAACCACATATTTAAGTGAAGCTGGGTTTTCAAAATATTTTACGACAAAAATCAAATATCGTAACAAACTTGATGCTGCAACAGATATGCAAGTTCCAGTTATCAAACATAACGCCCAATTTTAAGAGAATCATGGAATCAAAGAAGCAGGTCCATTCTTCACATTAGTTTTTTTTTCATTTATTTTAGTTTATGTTTTATATTTTTATTAATTATTTCTATGATGAATTTATTTTTGGTTTTATTTAATTAATAAAATCAGAAATACCAAAATAATACTTGATTCCATTTGATTCGTCCCCTACAGACTCTGGCATTATGTTCCTCTAGTTTTGAATCCCATGAGAACACTTATGTATGTGTTTAGTAAAGTTTTTTTAAATTTCATTTTTAGCTAAAAGGTGTCATTTATTTCACAAGAATGCTGCCAGAAGAACATTATTTGAACTATGGGGGTAAGTACAAAAAGAATTCCATGTTTAAAACATTGAAGAATAAATCGAATGAAAAGTAAGTGCAAAAGGTACAAAATTAAAATAATGCACAGCTAGTCTGTCTCATCATTAAATTAAGTATTACCTATAACCTATAACTTTGAAAGTTTCTCTTGTAGGAATATTGGAATTTTCAAGGTTCTACATAGTTATGGAAGGACAAAATACCCAATGATTTAAAAACAGAAAAATCCCCTATTAAGTTTAAAAAATTATTAAAGCTTTTTATTTTTACAATAGAAAATATTGAAGAACTTTTTTAAAAAAGAAGGAACAAATGCTCTCTAAATTTTAAGTTAGTCATTCTGAAGCTTGCCTTGCGATGCCACTATATTGTATGTGTAATATCTATATGTATATGTATATATGTATGTTTTTTCATTTTTATTATTTTCAAATACAACTGCTTTAGGTTGCCCATATGGGTTTCTGACCCCTTGGCAACTCATATGTCTTCCTGTTGTTGTTTTTTTCCTTATATATGTGTCTGTTTGTTCCAATTGTTAATGTGCATGTTGTATACGTAATAAATAAATAAATAAATAAAAAAAAAGGATTTTTGAAATAGCTAAACTTAAATGCATTATATCAACTAATTAAAACAGCTATACACTTTTTTGTTCCTTATAAAGCAGTGGTTCCCAATTCAAAGAAGACCGCTGACCACACCTAGCCTCAAATACTATTCTTCACGGACCTCTCTCTCACCCAGAATAACAAGAACCTTTTAAATATCACTTTTAAATATTTAATGAAACTTTCTGATGTTTTTAGTAAAATCATTTAAAAAACTGCTCTCCTAAATAGTGATAACTTAATGTTCATTTTATATTACTTTTCAGCCCCAAAAGTTCGCTGTGTCGAAAAAAAAACCAAATTCGAATTTAGATATTTTTGTGGGTCTCAAAAGTTGCATCGCGATATACGGATAAGTGGAAAAATAATGAAAATACTCCTAAAAATAAGTCCAAAGAGCGCATTTCGAAAAAAAACCGACCAAGCAAAAATCACCTTTCACTGAAAAAATTCCCAAAATTTTGTGAATTATGTTTATAAACTTCGAATGAAATAAAAGTATTTGAAAACTCTTGCTTCATATTTAGCCTAATATTGACGAATTGCTGTGTAAAATGGAAAATTTGGTATTTACAAAAAGGAAACACTATTAAATTTAAAACTTTACAAACGCTCTTTTTACTGTAATAGTTTCTTCAACTTTGATCTATTTTGTTATTTTAAAATTTAAACAATTTTTCTTAAAAATTAGAGTTCCAAAAAATTTTAATAAGAATCCCGCTCCTGTGAAAACCAAGAAGCATAAAACTACGCAAAATATTTTATTATCTTTTTATTTTTAGTTCATAGTATTTTTTTATATAACCAGATACTACGGCATGGAATTTTGTTGTTTGGTGAAAGCTAACAGCTGGTGTATCAGTACCTGATATCACTATTAATAATAATCCATTGCTTTCCAAAATAACTGGCAATTTGTATTTTACGATTAGTTTCTAGAAGAATCTTCAAATTTCAGCTCACTCACTAATGATACAGTGTAATATTTATTATGATAGCTGAAATTTTAATAACCGCTCATTCTTAAGACAGGTGACTGCGCAAACTAACTGCCATCATTAAAAGTTGTTATTTTAGTGGTGACTTTTCGTTCTTATTTCTTATGAAAGAGAAGGATTTATGAAAAAAAAATCACAAAATCACATTTCCTCTTGGTAATGGAATACAGTGGAAAGAACTATTTGTTCACTTATCTCGGTCTGAGTTTGCATCATGAAACTTTTATGGCGTGCATTTGCTGCGCCAAATACTCCTACTTTATATTATAATATAGTGAGTATTAATTAATACTCATTATATTATAATATAAGGTAGGAGAGTTTGGCATAATAACTTTTGCCAATAATAATGTGCTTAATAACTTTTACATGTAGGAGAAAAAGGCAAATATTATTCAACATTCCAATAATAATTTCCTAATCATATATTGTGTAATTCCCATTTTTTTGTTTTCTTTCTCCCTCTTTAACCTCATTCACATCATGTGCTACGTCAACTACTAGATCTTACGCTATTTTCGGACCAGTAGTTGACACCTGGTCCATTTGTGACACTTTAAAATTAATTTTTAGTCATATTGTAACAAAAGTTCATATTTTGACTTTTAAAAAACACAAATTCATGCTTTTTAACCCAAAACTATTATTTTTTAATGAACAAACTGGCCCACTACTCAAGGGGCGGGAGGGTTTGGAGTGCATAGGCAATTAAGTCTCTATTAGGGATTTGCAGCAATTACATTCAAACTAGATGCTTAGAGCCCTTAAAGCAGTGTGGTTTCCAACTCAGAGAAGTCCGCGGACCATTAACGGGACGGAAGTTTAAAATTGGAACCTTCACAGACCACCCTTTACTATAGTTTAAAATCCTTTACCCTCACAAAATTGCAAGATGAAAGTTTATATTCCCTATTTAAGCGTATAAATTTATATAAAGCTCTGAATTATAATTATATTTTTAGAAAACTTTAATTATAACTTTTGTTATATAATTAAATCTACGTGCCAAGTTTTTTTTACAAAGCTCCCTATTTCAGTTTAAATATTTATAGTACACCAAAGTTTTGATAATAATTAAGTGGTGACTATTATCACCACAAATAACTCTGCTGAAAAAAGTCATCATCTTCGTTCAATTCGCTCAAATTTGTATTTATTTTAATTTTTATGCGAACCCTTCACGGACCACTTCTAAGACTTTCTCGGACCACCGGTTGGGAACCACTGCCTTAAAGTAAGGCAACAATGGGAAATGGTAAAAGTTAGCAAAGTCCATTTTAAATCGATCCCCATGGGAATAGTAGCGCGTTGACTCAGCTGTAATTTGCTATTTCGAATCGAGATGGTTAACACTATAAAAACTGCCTAGTTCTCAGCAGTTTTTATAGTTATCATTTTCTGCAAAAGCGTCAACTTCTGACGGTGCTTTTTACCTTTAACTGTTTCAGATCCCCGTATTTCGAAGTATCCCCTCATGGGCTCCCCTAAAACCACCTTAGGCATCATCGCCGGATACCTGGTATTCGTGTTGCTGATCGGGCCAAGCTTCATGAAGAGGCGGAAGGCCTTTCAAGTGAGGACGCCGATGCTGCTCTACAACACAGCGATGGTGTTCACGAACGGGTGGATAGTGGGGAAAGTGAGTACTACATCCCAGTTTCACTTAAAAGTATTAGGGATAGGGATCCAGGTATCCTCGGCTTTGTAACGTAGATTAGAGATAGTGGTGGAGTGAGCAATGGTAACCTTAAAGAGTGACTGAGATAATTTCCAGAAAGACCACCAAACCGTAAACACGTGACGGTGGTCTTACTGGAAATTGCTTTCCCTGCCGAACTTTTTGCCGTGCAGTGCTGTTGCTAATGCGGGCATTCTTGGCGTCGCATTTTATCGTCAAGCTTATTTCCAAAAAAATCTTGGGGGGAACCCGCCAGACCCCCTTTTCAATATAAAGCTAATTAATTATTTACAAGTTTTTAAGACAAAAAGTTTAGCAAATCCTTCAAGAGGAGGAAACCCAAATTCCTGGGCCATCTCTCTCAACATTCTCTTGCTGCGACGACACCCATTCGTTTAACCAACAGCCTCATCAATGATTTTTAATACGAATTTGATTTTTTAAATGGTGTTGCTGTGATATGTGACTTTTTTAACGGCAATATTTAACTGCAGTTTTTCAAATGTATCAATTTAAATTAAAAAAAGATACCGTACACTACTCAAATTGCCTTTGTAAAAATATGTGTAGCTGAAGATGGCAATTTAAAAGTAATTAAGTACCCTTTTCCCCCTCTGAACCTTGATGAAAATTTTCAAAATTTTTTGAACCCCAAATAAAATTACTTACCGACCCTTGCTTTAGCGCATGCCTGTAATAGGTATAGGTTTGAAATTGCTAAGCAAGCGATGACGCGTCAACTCGTTGACAGAAGCCCCGCTAATGTCGGGTACTCTTTTTCGGAGTCGATTCAATGGGAATGCTCACTCCACTTCTATTTCTCCTCTATGGTTTGTAAAGATGCTTGGCGCAAAAGAAAGCGATTAAGCAGTAGCGGATTTCTAAATAGGCTAGCCAGGCTGAAGCCTACGGCGGCAAATTTTCATAGGCGGCAAATTTTTGACGGTGGAATTTTTTTTCCGCAAAGAAAAGGAGAAGAGAAAGGAAACACAAGCACTGGAAGGACGAAGAACGCTCTTTTCACTTTTTTTTCTTAAAACACAATTTTGAGGATCAAATTTCAAAACTTTTTTGAGGGAGAACCCCCAAACCCCCTCCACAATTTGGAAGTCTGTTACATAGTGTTTTTCCTTTGGAAATTCTGCCGCTTTTACAAGAAACGGTTCCCTTTGCGTGTTCCCCAAAGTGGTTTCAAATAAGATAAAACACTAGTTTAAAGGGGATAATTTTAAAAAATTTCCTGGGGGAGAACCCCCAGCCCCCTGGAAATTTTGACGTCTATTTATAATTTTTTTACCTTGAAAATTGTGCGGTTTACAAGGAACCGTTCTCTTCAAATCTTACCCAAAGGGTCTCAAAATCAACTAAATCACTACTTTTATAGGCCAATTTAAAAAAGAAAAAATCTGGAGCTGACCCACAGACCCCCATTTTTACTTGCAGCTAAGATTGTAAAATTTTGACATTATGTGCACACTGTAAAAAAAAATCCCGTAGAATTTACGATTTTTAACTGGCAGCTGGGTTGGTTGTGGAAAACCGTAAAAATTACGAAGTAAATCCATAAAAACAACGGTATTTTACCTTGTAAAACAAAAAAACATGGATTAAAATGGTAAAACACCATTGTTTTTATGGATTTACTTCGTAATTTTTACAGTTTTCCCCAACCAACCCAGCTAAAACCGTAAATTTTACAGGAATTTTTTACAGTGAATAGGCGGCAATTTTTGGTTCAGCCTATAGGCGGCACATTTGGAAATCCGCCACTGCGATTAAGTATAGCCAAATTTGGAGTAACCTCGTACAGAGTTGTTGAACCTGAAGTGACTAAGTGCCTTTCTTCTGTAGGCCGACGATATAAGGGGTGTTTGAGCAAGACTGTCCAACCTCTGCACAGCCAGATTTATTTCGTGGAGTACATATATACTAAAATTGACCAAAGAACTAAACCTCTACATGACTAATGGCCTTATTCACTGCAGAAGCCCGGTGGCGTAGAGGAAGCGATTTGCGCTCCCACACCACAGGCCCGGGGGCCTATAAGCATACTGTACCTGCGTCGTGGCACTTTTCCACTTTTCCCTTTGGAGCGTTTTCGCCTCGCCAGCCGCCTGTCAATCATTTTCTTTTTCCTCTGCCGAATTTCGTGGAAGCGCCAGCTGTCACTTTTTTATTTAGTTTCTTAACAATGCGTGGGAAAATATTGATAGTATTAAAGTATGGCGATTGATAGCGCAAATCTTCCCCCTTCATTTTTTAATGAATGTGTTGAAAGTGGAGAGGAGGCATCAGTAATAAGAAGCAACATTAATAATGTATCCGATACTTTTTCTACTTGGAATCAAAATGTAAATAATTTTAAATTATTATTATTATGTGTAAATGTTAAAAGAATATATTTCATGGTTTTTTTAGTTACTTTTTATTTACATTTAGAGTTCAATTGCTTTTTTTAATAAAATTAATTCTTAAAAATGATTGTAGAAGCTCTTTGATTCATAGTTTTGTTTTGAAAATTTAAAACTTTGAAATTTTTTATAATTAAACAATTATGTATATTGTATATATAATTGTTTTTCCCACACAGCAAAACCAATATGTAATTATTACTAATTTCAATTAGTCATTTAAAATTTCTTATCATTGAATTTAAATTTACAATGATTTAAATATTTTGCCTTTTAATACAATTTTTTTGCCTTTTAATGCTTTATGACAGAAAACAACATTTGCTCAAATGGTTAAAAATATGAAAGATGTTTTAAATATTTTAGCATAATAAAGAATGAATAAAAAATATAAAACATTGAATAGCTATCATCTAGGAAGCTTTGTTATGTGATCATAATGTTCTACCATGAGTTAAGATTCTTTAAACCAACCAATTATTACAATTATTCATCAGTAAATTGTCTTCTTTCAGTAAACAAAACAGTTATTTATATTTCAAGTATACAGCTATTTATATTTCATCAGTTCAAGCAAAATTTAAGTTATTATTTAATATTGTTGCTAACATTTACTTCCTAAAAGAAGTTAAAAAGGTATATTGCAACAAATTTTAACCATTCTATTAATTGCAATTAATTATTTCTTAATATTTAAAACTAACAATCGACGATATTCTATAGCAAAGAAAAAACGTGACTGCATGCCTATTCGCACATCTGCCGAAAACTGAATCAGTATATTTCCAAAACAAAGATGCACGTGTCTCACTGACTAAAAAAAAACATAACGAGGGCATAAAAGAGGGAAGGTAAATAAAAAAAAATGAAATGACAGCTGGCGCATCAGCGAAAAAGCGGCAGCAGATGAGAAAAATAATGATTTCGAGAACGCTTCTAAGTGAGAAGTGCCACGACGAACGTACAGTATGCTTATAGGCGGCCCGGGGTTCAAATCCCGGTCCACGGGCAAGGCAGACTCAGCCCATCATTTCTCTCGGATGGATAAAATGAGTACCATGGTCACTTGGGGAAATATATTTTAAAAATTTATTTATAAAAGTGGTGATTAATAAATTTACGGAACCGCTTTGGTTTATACATTACTGCCTGCACTGCGCAACAAGCATCCCTCTGGCCGGATGGGACCCGCCAGTATTCTTTTTGCTGTTAACAAATTCTATTACGTTCTTATTCACTGCCACTTGACCAGTGGTTGTGACTTTCAAGTCACGTTCTGTAACAGTTCATCTCATGGCCTCACTCAGTGAGACTAGTTATACTGGAGTTTGAAGGTCAAAGGTCCAACGACCTAGGTACTCCCTCAAAAATCCCCCTTGATTTTATTCACTGCTACCTGACTAGCGGTTAAAGAAGGAAGAGTCAGCTAAAAGCTCATTTTCTTTCTTTAGCTGCTGGTTAACCACTGGTCAAGTGGCAGTGAATAAGGGCGTAATAGAATTTGTTAACAGCAAAAAGAATACTGGCGGGCCCCATCCGGCCAGAGGGATGTTTGTTGCGCATTGCAGGCAGTAATGTATAAACCAAAGCGGTTCCGTAAATTTATTAATCACCACTTTTATAAATAAATTTTTAAAATATATTATTTTACCTGAATACCATAATAGAAATACGATCACTAATTCCTTTGGATAAACTCTTGTAAGCAATTTAAAAGATTGCATTGGTAAACGAAACAAGAGTGTGGTTCTCGTCAAACCAATCCACATCTATGTTTGATCACGTGCTTTCTTTTATTTAGATTTAGAACTTCAACCAATCTCCGTACCGATGAGGATAGGCTTGACGAGGGTAGTGATGGCTTGCTGCAAGATGAATATAGGGTGAACTTGAATTGCTCAGCGAATGATGAGTGAACAACTACCGCACAATCTCAAATAATAAGGAATTTGTGGTGAATCCCCTAAAGGCAGAGATATAATCCTCCCCACAGCCAAAGGTCTTAACTCTGGGAAATGTAGCAACCCCTCAATCACTGTGGGGATACTTTGTGGTGAATCCCTAAAAGGAAGACAGAATCCTCCCCACAGCCGAAGGTCTTAACCCTCTGGGAAATGTATAGCAACCTCCAGTCGGTAGCCGAATCTCGAAGATGCTAGACGCATATTTTCTAAGTCATTAATAAATGATATTGGGGTCCTTAACCAGTGGTGTTATTACTTATAACGAGTATACATCGAATCTCCACAAATTTAACTGTGCTGTAGGCTCTCCCTAAAACACTGTAGTTGAAGGAAGACTTTTGAAGTGTGGTAAAACCGTTCATTCAAGCGCAAAATCTTCAAATTTAATTTAAAATCTATTTAATCTAAAAATAGAAGCGTGTGAACGAATATGATACTAATGTTCCACATACAATTAACTTCACTGTTTTTCTGACTTAAAATTGCCGACTATTTGATTGGTGAGTGGGGGTTTACTGCAGTATTTCTCCTCTCCGTTTCTCTTGGTTTGTAAGTCCCCACTATAAATTCTTACCACTATAAATTAGTCCCCACTATAAATATGGTATTCTGAGCCTCTGGCAACCTCTAACAAACATTGATTTTCTTGATTTGGTATTCTGAGCACTCAACTGATCAACTTTGATTAACAAATATTTGTTACTTAACAAAACCGCGAACAAACGAGTGATTTTAGTTGAACTACCAATCAGAATGGAGAATAGAAAAAATGGCTTCCTACGCCTAAGAACAATCGTGAACATTTCATTCTGAGACTCTGGAAGTATTTTTTCATTGTTAAAAGTGTTATTATTAGAGAAAAAATAGTTTTACAATTGTATAACAGCGAATTAATTAAAAATATTACACCTTCCTTTAGTCTTACATTAGTTATACTTGTGTTAATTTGTAATTTGTCGCAACTAAATAATGTTTAGTGTATTTAGTTACGACACAGACACACACTCGTTGGAAATTATAGTACTTTTTAGAGACTGACTAATGACCCATAGGCTTTACCTAACCTTAATAGCTTTTTCCTATAATATTAGTTTTACATTTTAAAGTACAGTTGGGGAAATAAAAAACGACTCAGTTGAGATTTCTGACGAACCACTTGGGTTAGGAAGACAAACAAGGTGTCATTTTTCATGTCATGAAGTATTCTTTAAATGAAAAAAAATTTCGAGTCCTTAGGGGGTCGTCTTCATATTAAACGATACGCTAACTTTTGTTTTTCCTATGGGGACCCCCAATTATTATGCGTTTTTCTGAAAGAACATCTCCATAAACCCCCAAATCCCAAGTTTCATCCATGTAAGTATCCAAATAGAAGCATAATAAATTTTTGAAATGTCAACCATTCAATGTGAAATTTGTCAAAAAGTTTTCGGTGTAAAAACATGAAACTTTGAATTTAGATCAAATTTGTGTCCCCAAACAAAATAATTATGCTTTTATAGCGATATTTAATGGTTAATAGATAGATAATTAACATCTAATTTTGACCCAAAAATTAAATTTTAAAATCTTTTAATATTTTTATGGTAATCGATTTTGGTAGTAATTTTATGTGGAAAACCAAAATTTCAGCCGATTTCATTTAATAGTTTTGGAAAAAACCGAATTAAACTAAATTCCCACTCTTTAAGGGACCATATACCGCTGCCAAATGTATACCGGCGAATGCTTTTTCTGGAAACAGTCGCCTTATTTTAATCACCATAACTTAACTTAAAACTTAAATTTGATATAAAATTTCAATAAATTACTTATAAACTTTTCAATAAACATTAAAGTGGTGAGTAAAAGTCTTACTATCCCACCGTTTTTAAGAAATAGTGTTTACAGAAAATTAACCCTTCTCACTCTGGACTGGAGACGACCCCCAAAACGTAAAAGCTCTATTTACCGCACGATTTAAATGAAACTTGGTATTTGGGAGTTTATGAGGATACTCTTTCAGAAAATCGCATAATAATTGGGGGTCCCCATAGGAAAAAAAAAGTTAGTGTTTCGTTTAATATGAAGCCGACCCCCTAAGGACTCGAAATTTTTCTCATTTAAAGAATACTTCATGACATGAAAAATGACACCTTGTTTGTCTTCCTAACCCAAGTGGTTCGTCAGAAATCTCAACTGAGTCGTTTTTTTTTTCCCCAACTGTACATTTTGTAATTTTTATACATTTTAAAGTTGCTGAAACATGGTTGGCTGAACAATTACAATTTGCGTTGTGAGCCTGTGGATTACTCTGACAACTATGATGCAACTGAGGTAAGATGTTTTTAAAAAGATATTGTATTCTTATGTATATCTTTTTTACTTATATTTTACTTATAATTATAAATTTGTATACAGGGTGTCCCGTAAATGATGTGTCACACTTCTAAGGGGGATAGTAGACACCTAGACGAGTCAGAATCACATAGGACTTAGGGGTCCCAGACCCAATCCCAGGGAGTTAAAAATGGAGCGACACCCCAAAACAATTATGGAAAAATTCAATTTGTAGAAGAACTACTATTGGTAAAAATGTAATTATGGTCTCAAATTTTGTGGTTTAATATGATCTTCAAAATTATCTTGGCAGTTTTCACTTTAAATTTTTTTTTTATTACGAACAAAGTTAAAAAACAGTAAAAAAATGTGACAAATATGCTATATTTTTAACTTTTTTCGTAATAAAAAAAATTTTAAATTGAAAACCGTCAAGATAATTTTGAAGATCATATTAAACCACAAAATTTGAGACCATAATTACATTTTTACCAATAGTTATTCTTCTACAAATTGAATTTTTCCATACTTGTTTTGGGGTGTCGCTCCATTTTTAACTCCCAGGGATTGAGTCTGGGACCCAAAATCCTATGTGATTCTGACTCGTCTAGGTGTGTACTATCCCCCCTAGAAGTGTGACACATCATTTACGGGACACCCTGTATAGAAATGTATTTATGAACTTGTAGTCGCAGAATGGATAAATTTTGTGACCACTTTTCTTTATTCACCTTTCTTTTCAGATAGTGTTTGTATGCTGGGTATTCTACATTTCAAAGTTTATAGAGTTCTGTGATACGGTATGATATAGTTTCTGTTCTTTGACTTGCTATTCATATCCTTTCAAAAATGGTGTGAATATACAGGGTGATTCAGAAATAATCATCAATAATTGAGGGGGAGGTAGAGGGGCCCTAGACAAGCATATTTCGAGTAGGGATGGTGGGGCGCAGCCTTACCGTTAAAGAGCTAGTGGACCTAATGTAATGCGAGTGCGTTTCAAAAGGTCGTTTATAGAAGGCCCGTGTAACGAAACAAAACATAATAAAATGAAAAACATTATTGCATGAGGTACAGGAGTATCCGTACTACTTAAATCCTCAATGTGATAGAAATTAGATCACTTGCTAAACCGTAGGGTGAGTTTTAAAACGTGTAATATTAATCTTTTAGCCAAAGAATGGAGTTCCCTTGCATTAGTGTAATGGTATTTAGAAAAATGATGATCGGGGAAGGAATTTTCAATGATATTACATTGATCATTGAAACTGTATGATCATTTAAAATTCCTTTCCCGATCATCATTTTTCTAAGTACCATTAGACTATAGTCTGTGTAAATAAAATCGGCGGTTTCACGTCATGCTTTACCATGGCAACGCAGAAGAAAGACATTGAGAAAAAACTCAAGGTCAACCGCCGATTCTATTTACACAGACTATAATGTAAGGGAACTCCATTCTTTGGCTGAAGGATTAATATTGCACGTTTTAAAACTCACCCCACGGGTTAGAAAGTGGTCTAATTTCTACCATATTGAGGATTTAAGTAGTACGGATACTCCTATACCTCATGCAATTATGTTTTTCATTTCATTATGTTTTGTTTCGTCACACAGGCTTTCTAAAGACGGCCTTTTGAAACGCACTCGTACTACATTAGGTCCTAGCTCTTTACCGGTAAGGCTGCGCCCCACCATCCCTATTCGAAATATGCTTGTCTAGGGCCCCTCTACCTCCCCCTCAATTATTGATGATTATTTCTGAATCACCCTGTATTACAGTAGAGGCAAAATTTTCAAACTTTTTTCAAAAGTGTGATGAACACTGAACAAAACCAGTTAGTTCCCCAGTTATAGTCGTGTGCCACTTGGAAAAACCAAGCTCCATGGGGATTTAAGGCAAGCTTCTGAGAACTAGATGCCCATAAAAACCAAGGGGATACTTGAGGGGGTATACCTGAAGGGGATACTTGAGATCTATAGACTTTCACACTCCAGTGTATAACCAGTCTCACTTGGTGATGCTGTAAGCAGAGCAGTTACATAACGTGTGACTGAAAGTCACAATCAGCTAAGTGGCTTAGCCTGATGCTTATCCCCCTGTGTCTCCAAGCGAACTTGGTCATCATCTTATCGACCCCGGAGGCATAAAATGTTGAGTCTGCCTTGGCAACCCGGGAATAGAATCCGGCCCTGTGGTGTGACAGTGAGAAGCTCTACCACTACACCACCAGGCTTCTTAGAGAAGCCCATAAATTGTAGGAGTCCAACTTCTGCCTCAGACGATAGATGGCGGCACTCCTACACAATTTTGCCATGTCTCTGAAGGGGAGGGAAAGTCTCCAGTTCTTTCCCTTTATATTTCACTTATCATTTTGTGTTTACATAGCAGTATAAGTATAGTGCTATTACCGATATTATCTGCTAGTATTTACACTTTAAAACACTTAAACTGTATACGTGAAATGATTGAACTGGATCACAAAGATGGATTGCTTAAGAGATTTAAAATTCAAAAGTTGTTGAATAATTAAATTATAGGGAATTTTCGAACAGGTTTAATAACAAGACAATTTTTACTGTTTTCAGATGTTTTTCACCCTTCGCAAGAAAGACAACCAAATAACCAAACTTCATGTATTTCACCACTGTGACGCACCTATCACTGTGTGGTATTCCATTAAATATGGTCCAGGTATAAAAACTTAGTTTTCATAGAGTGAATAAGTATAGAAAAATTAAAATTTTCCTTTTGGCCTATTTTATGCATTTATGGTTATCATGTCATCGAGTTTATAATTTTTTTTGAGTGTTTCTTTACTCTAATATCCCTTATAAATAGTATGAAACATAATTATAACAAAAAATAAACCTGAAAGACCACTAAACGATTTCAACTTTATTCTAATGTTAATAGGACTTATAAAGCTTATTAAATAACCAAAAAAAAGGGAATTAAAATAAGAACTGATTCTAAGTCTTCAGGATATACTATTTATGTCTCCTGAAGAGCAGGCTTAATCTGAATCTGGCCATAGTTGAGGTACCTGATTATGGGCTCCAATTATGACTTCCAATTCATATAATTTGTAAAATTATTCTTTATTTTTCCCATAGTTAAAATTTTTACTATTTGATCAAAAATCTAATGTAGGTAATCCTAATTTTAGTGTTTGAAATTGATAATTATGGAGATGAAAAAAATAATTCAAAATCGGAACAAGATTTTTATTTTCATAAATTTTCAAGTTTTTAAAATTTTTAATTAAAATTTGTGTTTATTTAACTAAAAAACGAAAAAAAAAATACTCGATAATACTAAAAAACTTGCTAATTTGTAAACTTTTTCTTTTCTTGAGGCCTAAAAAGTGCTACTTTCACATGCGAGTATTTCCTCGAATGCACTATCATGTTATGAATTTTTTTTATAATATTGGCAACAATATTCATACTGAAGTTTTCGTTCTATCTCCTTAAATATTTTAATATTTTTTTTTAACCTAATTTTGCTATTAGGGGTGCTGTAAGCCATCTAAATAGATTCAGCATGGTCATTTACGTTGGGGAAGACCTTACTTCCCATGACCGAGACGTTGGTTCCAAATAAAAGCCGTGAAACGGACTTTTGAAACACAAATACAAATACAAATACAGTCGATCAACTACAGGCTAAAAGCCCAGCAAGGTTGATCCAGTCTATTCAATTCAACCCACCCGATTTCCAGTATTCGTCTACTTTTCTTTTAAACTCGTCCACCCCACTTGAGTTAACTATCGATTCAGGTAATGCATTCCATTTATCCACTACTCTATTAAAAAAATAATGCTTCCTACAATCCCGTTTAAAACTTGCCTTATTCAATTTTAAACTGTGACCCCTCGTTCTATTACCAGTACAGAAATCTAGTCCCTCTGTGTCCCCTTGTTTTAACATTTTAAAAAGTTGAATCAAATCCCCGCTAGCCCTTATTTTCTCTAGTATAACAGGGATTTTGGATTAATTTTAGTGTCAAAGAACAAATAATACAAATTAATGATTTTCAAAACTTATTTTTGAGGTCTAGGAAATAACCTCACGCGGTCCGCCAGTTCCAGATCCTTGTTCTAGACCAGTGGTTCCCAAGTCAGAGAAGTCCGCGGACCACTAAGACTAAAATTGGAACCTTCACGGACCACCCTTTGATAGCTTAAAATCCTTATCTTATAACAAATAAAAGTTTATTATCCCTAATTAAGCTTGGAATAATGCTCTGAAATATAAGTATATTTTAATAAAAAAAATTTAATTACACGTAACAGTAATTATTAATTTTTGTTGTGATATAAGTAAATCCTAGAGATCCAAAAAGTTGTGTAGCCGAGTTTTTTTCAGAACACTTAAATTGCCTAAAATATTTTATTAGAAAGTATTGTTAACAATTTAGTGGCGACTGTTATCCCCACAAACTATACACAGCCGAAAGTATAATTCAATACTTTTCTTGTTCAATTCTTTCTTTCCATTATTTATTGGAAATTTTTTGTGTGCTTCCGGGTTCCTCCATGCCCATGGACTACTTCCAAGACCCTCACGGACCACCGGTTGGGGACCACTGTTCTAGACTCTAGAGGATTTTTGGTTACCTTATAGTTATTTATCCTTCGTATTTCTCTTTTATAGGTGGCTACGGCACTCTTTTCTGCTTGCTGAATGCATCCGTCCACGTCGTGATGTACTCCTATTATGGACTCTCCGGTTTAGGCCCGGCCATTCAGAAATATTTGTGGTGGAAGAAGTACCTGACTTCTTTGCAAATGGTGAGATTTATATGTGCATTAGTAATCTGCAAATTTTCTTCTCAAAGGATCCTTAAGGGACCCTCGTCTTACACAATTCTAAATATAAGGTGTGCCCAAAGGAAAAGGAGACTTAAGATCTAAGGACATTGTAGGTCACGGAAAGGACCTTGGTCACGGATTACTAGATACTATACAGGCCGAGATACAGAAATCATTAAAAATGTAGATGGCAATAGCTGACAAATCCACAGAGTTGAAGGCGGGGCTTAATGGCTCAAAAATGTCTCTGGCGAGAAAGTGGAACAGGAGATCTACTAAAAAAAGTATTTACTGTTACCCAGTGATGTAATAGGTTGTCATGGTAAAAAAGTTTGCCAAGATAGTTTGACAATCACCAACAGTCTGCGGATACGTCATGAAAACACGCCTTTATATTTCCTTTGTCAGTGTGTTATCTTATTGGTTGCGTGGTATAGGTACGACTTGTGGCCATCCTTGAGGGAAAAGTTGTCAAATGGTTTTCATTATTCAAAACTCGGCTAGCCTGTATGTGTATAGTATCTAGTAAGCCGTGCCGAGGTCTTGGTACAGCTTTCAGGTTTATCATAATCTTGGGATAAACATGATGAAACTATGAAACAGATTCGATACCAGGTCCTCCACGGCAACCGCCATTTAGAGGGGGGCATTCCTGTTCTTGGCAACCGTCTCCCCCTTTCGCTGTGGGGGACCCATATCGAATCTGTTCCAAGATGTTTATACCTTCCCTTTATATTTTCAGATACAGTTTACGATCATGATCTGCTACACCTTCAGTTGGTACTTCTTTCCTACAAAAGAATGCAAGGCGTCGAACTTAGTCGTCTTGCTTCAAATGTTTGAAGCGGTTCTATTTTTTGTTCTTTTTATGAAGTTCTATCATGCAACTTACAGGAAAAAACAATCAATAGATTGAAAACTACACTGCCTCACTAAGTAGAAAATTATATGTATGTAATTTTAAAACTTCTTATTTGTGCATTTATAAGTATTGAAAACTGATAAATTTCTTCTGTACAGTAAAATATCTTTTTACCAAATTTTGTATTCCTTATTTATTTAGGGGAAATTCCTCTATGACCGGGTTGGTAAATCCGGTTTACGTTTATTTGACCAGAGTTTGAACATTTTTTGCATTAACTATAAATTTCTTCCCCACCTTCTTCAATTTTCTCTTCAAACTGAAGAATAGTAGATTATATTGGTCCAATCACGGCTTACTAGATTCATACAGGCTAACCTATTCTTGAATTATGGGATACATTTGGCAATTCCCCCCTGCTAGGATCACTCCATACCTGACCTATACTAAACATCTCAAACAATACAATAACACACTTACAAATAAGGAAAATAAAGGCATGCTTCATGACGAAACTGTAAGTTTTTGGCTATTGAGAACCTATCTTGACAAACTTAGTTACCCATATAGCAAATGCGAGCCAAGGGGCGGGTTACCAATCCAAAAGTCATACGACTCAAAAGTAAATGTATACTTTAAATTTCACGTTGATATGATACTTAAGAGGAGGGACCCCTGTCGCCGAAGGCGACTTATTCCCCAACATTGAAGGTCATTACTGAGGCACGATAAGGGCAAAAAATTTTTTACTTAGCACCACCACGGAGGGGTGGTTTTGATCCAGCGTGGAGGAGACAAGGAAGAAGGGAAGGAGGAGCAAGAGAGCTTACCCGTCACACCAACGACGAAGTCCACAGGCAGTACCGACCGCGCAGGCGCGGGCGGTGCACACCAACACCGTAGTTTATTTTAAGACAATAACAATAATATCTTTACAGTTTTTACAGTCAATAGTAATAGTTGAGTCTAATTAGCACTGTCGACAAGTTAACTTACTGAGTGTTAAGTACATTAACAGCCCGAGAGTGTCGTCGCTTTTGGGCGGGAACTGTTTTGTGGTAGCGTGGGATCGTATGTTATTATTCCTTGCAGAGTGGGGTTGGGATGGGAAGCCACTTTTTCGTAGAACCTTTCTGCCAGCTCTGATACGTATTTATTCAGGCTAGGGACTTGAAGTGCTCGTGAAATCATGTCATTTGTCTGGAAAAAGCGGGCACGTACAATGCGTCTGAGAGCCTTACTCTGTAGAGTCTGCAGTCTTACTTTGCTGGTTGTGCAAATTACCCCCCAGACCTCTCTGGCATATGTTACTACCGGCCTAAAAAACACTTTATATATTCTCACTCTTAGGTGCAGAGGCAACTTAGATCTCCTGCCCAGAAGCGGCGCCAGTACGTAGAATGATCTCCAAAATTTTGCCACTAGCGATTTAACGTGGGTGTTCATACTTAGTAGTGGGTCCAGGGTAACCCCCAAGTACTTTGCCTCATTGGACCATTCTATCCGGGACCCATATACTTTTATATTTTCAAGTATCCTATGCCTAGGTTTTATTCTCATGGCTGCCGTTTTTGCTTCAGTCAGTATTTATCTCTCTCTCTGCACGGCTCTACAGCCCCTGGTGGGCCTTGGCCTTCTCTACTATAGAACGCCACATTGCCCTCTCTCCTGATTTCCTTTTCCAATTTTTTATTTTCATTTTGTTTAGGTCTTCTTCAACTTGGTCCAGCCATCTTAGTTTAGGTCTTCCTCGTTTCCTATTACTATATAGTTTTCCACTCATAATTTTTTTGCACATGTCAGTTTCCTTCATTCTTTCCACATGTCCAATCCACTGTATTCTCATAGCTTTAATGTATCTTATAATATTTTTCCCCTTAATCAGCCTTTCTATTTCATAGTTGTACCTTTTCCTCCATGTGTTATTTTCGTATATGGCTCCAAAGATTCTTCTCATTATTCTATTTTCAAATGTTCTTAACATAATTTCATCTTTGTTAGATAACACCCAGGTTTCAGAACCATATGTTAGTCAGTATTTATACCCCATTTAAATAATCTAACTTTTATACTGGTGAGTAAGCTCGCCACACCATGAAATTTTTGAATTTTAACATGGGAAAAAGTGTTCTGAAACTACTTTTAGGGGATTTTTCTCGGGGGGGGGGGTCGGTCTCCCCCTCCGCCCCCCTTTAATCCGTCCTTGAAGTTACCGAGTGAAATTTTCAAAGAAAATACAAAGATGAACAGTTAACAATTTCATCACCCTTAGTATATATTTTGAGGAATTGATTGTCTAAATTATGGAGAAAAAATCCACATTTTGGAACAATCAACTGATTATATTTCGTACTTCACAACAATGGTGCTATCTACCATATGGTCTTTGAGGTTTATTTATTTATTATTTGAACATTTTGTGTTTTAACGATTAAAATCTTCTCTAAGATTCTTCCATTTTTTCTTTAAACTCAAAAAATATTACACATATTTCAGCAGATACCACTGGACTGAAGTTGCCCCTACAACGTATTAAATATTCATAAATAGTTAAACCATAAAGTAAAACAAAATAATGACGTTGAAAATAGAGGACTTTATATTGTAATTTATTAAAATAAATATAGCTTAACTGTTTTGAATCATGTTCTTAGGTGTATTTTCGTGAGATAAAATACTTATAGAGAAATGAATTTAAATTTAAATATATCCTTAATAAACTAATTACGTTTTATTTAACTAATTCTTTATAATGCTATTTTTAACTATTTATTTAGGGGTGAACGTAGCGTCTTTAAATTCAATAGCAATTCAGAATCACATAGGAAAGTGGGTCGCAAGCCTTCTCCTGAGACGCTATATTCGACAGCAACGTTTCCTGACCCTATGACGTCACTACGCGGAAGCAGAAACTGCTTAAACAGTAAGCCTGTTGGGTTGCTAGGATGAATTTCGGTACGCAAACCGTGATAAAAAAGACGTTATATATATGTTACGGGCAATGTGATAAATTCAATGATTCAATAATTCAATTATCAGTGAAATTTATCACTTTGCCCGCTTTCACTTCGGGCATTATTAGTAATGCCCGATTAATCACTTTGCCCGTAACATATACACATGGGTTTAACAAACTAATCATATTCTGAAATTGACGTTCTTAATTTCACTCAAAATTCAGACACCGCCCTGGGAACTACTTTGTTTTATTTCTCCAGGGTCAAGTAGCATTGCAGTAAATTGTCATCGTATTTTGGGAATTTCAAAACACCACATAGAGAATGTCATGAAAGCAATGCCATCTATTGATCCTAGCATTAAATAAGTGATAATTACATTCTTTTTTACAGGGTGTTCCAGAAATAAATGTTTAAAAGTGATAGGATGGTAAGAGTGGAGGATCTAGACAAGTATGTTTCGAATAGGAATGGGGGGGGGGGCGCAGATGAAACGTCAAAGAACTAAAAAGCGATTTTCCCAAGGCCTGTTTAACTGAAAAAAAACCGCAATTGCATAAGCAGTATGCATACTACTTTCAACATAAATTTGATCGAAATTGGACTCTTGTCAAACCGTGAGATAGATAGAAATAAGTATATTTATATTTAATAATATATAATACTATTTACGTAATATAAAGTGCGAAAATATAGTCACCAGTTTTTAAGTAAGTTTTGTATAATATAAATTTGATCAAGCATTTGGAAGTGTACTGGAGTAATAGTTACCTGGCTATTATTAAATTCCCCCCAGTTCTGGGAGATTTGTCTTGCGGAAACAATTTTTTATCAAACGGTTTCTTTTTTAATATATGGTGAAAGTAGTGCATTATGCTTGTCGGGGTCGGCAAGTAATTTTACATGACGTCCAAATAATTTTGAAAATTTTTAGAAAGGTCCAGAGAAAAAAAAAACATGTATTTAATTATTTTTAAATTATTATCTTCAGATATCCATTGCATTCACTTCTCACATTACACCTGTATAAAACTATCTTCTTAATTAAATTACTAAATTAAACAAAATTGTTGTTAATTGCCGTTAAAACCGTTTCGCATCACAACAACATTATTTAAAAAACCTAAATGTTTTAAAAACACATTGATTAAGGTATCACTCAAACGAATGGGCGTTTTCAGCCAGAGAATATTGAGAGGGATGGCCCGGAAATCCGGGATTCCTCCCTGGAAGAATTTGTAAAACCTTGATTCATTAACCACAAAGAAATAATTTCAGCATTCCTCCTAAATTATAAGATTTGAAACCATTGAATTAACTTTTGTCGAAAGTACTTGTAAATTATTAATAGCCTTATTATACTAAAAAGGGGAGGATTTCCACCATTAAATTTGACCCTTACAAAGAAGGTGAAGCTAATTTTTAGAGTCACGAATATATGTTATTGATTTACAAAATATTTTGGTGGTCCAAGAAATAACCCCCCCCCTGTCCGCTAGTTGCCTACCCTTGAATATTTTGGATTGGCCTATCTGAAAGTGAAACTGGAATGCACAACGGTCACGACACCTTTAATTCACCTTTTGTATAATATTGGAACATCCCCCTTTCATTGCAGCTTACGGATTATTTTCCTCTAGTATAAGCTCATTCGACACCTTTTTCCGTATTGTCATCTGTTTGAACAAGATTCGTATTCCTCTACTCTGCATACAGTCCCTATTGTTTTAATATTTTATGGTGTCTGAGATAAAGAGCAGATAACAAAGGCCCTGGGTTCGAGAGTGGAGTGATGATACAGGCGAACTCAAATGTATATATTCAAGAACTGGATTAAATTGAAAATAAAGTTTTGATAATGATAATATTTGAATATATGAAGTATCTTTTTTGCAATTATGGATTAAGATCTATAAAAAGTATTGCTTGACTAAATATCACTATCTATGTGTGCCTTACTCAAGTCAGTTTCTTTTTCTAAATACACTATAATGCGATAAGATCGAGAAAATATAATAGTAGTCTGCAGTTTTAAAGTATATTTGATGGTAATAATTTTAATGAGGCTAAAAAAATTCACATTACGTATTATGTATGAAGGATGTTTCAAAAGTCATTTTCAAAGCTTTTATTTGGAACCATAGGTCATAGAAGTAAACTGCACCACTAGGTAAGTGACCATGGGGAATCCTTTGAAATGACTTACAGCGTTCCTAGCGGCGAAATAAAAGAAGAGAGAGCAAAAACCTCGCTGACAGTATTGTTGCCAATGTTATAAAAAAACTCACTGAAAAAAAAATCATGAAAATATCGTCAATATTCGCGGAGATATTAGCATGTAAAAATAGCACTGTTTCAGGGTTCGTAAAAGAAAAAAATTAGCAAATTTGCAAGTCAGTGTTATTACGTAGTTTTTTGTTCTTCCAAGCAACAGAGGGGGTCTTGGGTTCTCCCCCAGGAAGTTTTTGAAAGTTTGACCCTACAAAACTGGGTTTTAACTTTTATTATACTTATACCGAATTTCGGGGGGGGGAGCAGGGTCCCCTCGCCTCCCCCTATAATATACCCTTGGTTTCCAACTTACAAGTACTCAAGGGGTGCAATCGAAAGCACAAGGCTAGTGGCGTGCCGCAAAGTAATCCGGCTTCTTTTGCATCCATGATATTGTTTTCTTACGGCCTGATGTCAGTTTTCTTAAGAGAGAGGGTTGATATTTGCTTATCCCTGCTGACAAAAGGGCACAAGAGGGTCAAAAATGACTAAATAAGACCATAGACCAAACCATACCATTTTCAAACGATCAAAAGTACTCTGTAACCTAAGGGGGGTTCGGGGGTCCTCCCCCGAAAAATTTTTGAATTTCAGCAAGCTAAAAAGTGTTTTGAAGCTACTTTTAGGGAGTATTTAGGGGACTTCGCAGGTCACCAGTTTGAAATCTCAGGTTATGAACGAGGTTTTTTTTTTTACCTTAATTTTAGTGAATGTCGCGTGCCACCGAAAAACCGGTCGCGTGCCACCCAGTGGCACGCGTGCCATAGGTTCGCCATCACTGCCTTAGGAGAACCAATTAGGACCTTAGGAGGTTTCCAAATAAAAGTAGTGAAAAGGACTTTTGAAACACCCTGGATATTTTTGTAGCTCATCTATTTTAATATATTTAAACTAAAATGGACTATAATTGAACTATCACAACTAAAATGTATCTTGTGAAAAATAAAGCTCAGATTCAGATAATTATATTGTAATTTCTACATAAAAATATTTTCAATTGAACCGTTTATTTCAGCAACATGCCAAACACCAAATTTTTCAAAACAGATTTTTTGGTGGCATGTGATTCTTTAGGGGTAAAAGCACATTTTAGTGGATATAAACAATTTCAATAACGTGCTTTTAAAGTTTGCATAATGTTAAATTTAAGCTTTAGTATCAAAACCAGTCAAGCGAGGTCTCTGGACTGGTTTCTGCGAGGAATTCTGAACTGAAACTGCGAGGAATTCTGTTCATGGAGGGTCATCTTCAACTTGTTTTTATTTAATTACATAAAACATATTTACCTGATCTTAGGAAAGTTTAGTACTATTTTTATGTATTGTCCCTCAGGACAAAACAAAAACCATACTATTAAAGATTTTGATTAAATATCTGTTTCAAGAACGTTACAATTGTAATTTTTCACAAATTCCATGTTTGTGGTCATTATCTCCTTGTGACAGAAACTTTGGAGCCACGATTTAATTTATGGTTGATAGAATTTCTACTCTAGTTCAGCATACTTAACTGATTTTGAAGGCCTGTGAAACAAAAAAAAAATAGTTTTACTGCCCATAAAGTTACTAAGCAATATCTAATTGACAATGAATGTTTCTTAACTAACATTTTGAATTCGCTGACCACCATTTTGTTATTCCTGAACAGTTGAATTATTTTATAAAAATGGATAGTTATCTTTCCACTAACCAAAATCAGAAAATAAGAACTATATGATAATTTTATAGATAAGCTTTTTTAATAAGAAAATGTTATTTTCAATTAATATTTTCATTTTTATTACTAAATCCTTAAAAAATATGAGAAACTATGAAAATAGGCTTGAACATTCTGTTTATTGCAAAAGCCAGTTTATCAAAACTTTATCAAATTAATTCATCAAAAATTTGGGTAATATTCCGTAATCGAGGTTTTCGCCAAATGTCGCCAATTTTGGGCGATAACCATACGATAGCAAAAATTTCAATAATTTTTTGAAAAGAAAAATCTAAAAAATAATTTTTCGTCTGTAAAATATCTAAAAAGGTCTACTTTAAGAAAAAAATTACTAGACACCTTCATAAAAATGTAGAGAGTTTCTAGACAGTTTTATAGTTTTTCTCAGAACAAAACAAAAAAATTTGGTGTTTGGCATGCGTCTGAAATAAGCGATTCCCAAAATCTAGTTTGATGGACTTAGACCATTCTGATTCCGAGAAGTTAAATTCTTTAATCTCCTAGAGCGTGTGTGCAAGTCATGCAAACTCAATCAGGCAGATTATTTTCATTCTTATATCTCATTGTTTATTAGAACTATCCAGTCGACATTTTTGTTTCGTGAAGTTTTGAAAACAACGAATTTAGTGTTTGACATGCTTCTGGAATAAGCGATTCCCTGGTGCTTATCAATGTGATTTTGACTTCATTACTTCCCTTACGGAGTTGTAATGACAGTGCAGTATCAATAATTAGAACTCTAATCATAAGCGTCGTCAGCAACTAAATATTTGGGGGGGGGAATCTAAGGGAGTCAGGATTCCTCCTCGGAAGGATTTATAAACCTTAATTAATTATTATTTACTACTTAAGAAACAAACGTTTTGTATTTCAGTACTCCTTTTTAATTGATGTTAAAGTTTTCAAATTATGTAAGTAACTTCTGTTCAGAGGTTTTGCGAATTGTTTGTAGTTTTATAACTGAAAATGTTGATCTGGGGGTCAGGGCCGTAACCAGACTTTTGTTTCGGGGGGGGGGGGTTGACTCAAATATTTTCTGAGGTACCTCCTTACGGGTACTTTTATATGTTAAGTTTTAGGTGACAACACTGGATTGAAATTTTGATGCACTACATTTCAAAATTGTTTGAACAATATGAATTCGAAGTAAAAGAGGGGTGTCTGGGGGTCCTCCCCCAGAAAATTTTTGGAAATTTGCCCCTCAAAAGAGTGTTTTAGCTCATTTCTGAGACCCTTTAGATTACACCCATAGAGCACCACTCATTGTAAGCGGCCGAATTTTCAAGGTAAAAAGAAGGTATATTGTAATAAATGGCGAAACGTTTAGGGGGTTTTTTGGTTCCTACTCCAGAAATTTTTTTGAATTTATCCCCTAATAGTGGCATTTTAACTCATTTTGAGACATATTAGGTAACATTAAAGAGGACCAATCCTTGTAAATCACACAAGTTTGAAGGAAAAACCATATACTTAATAGATTTCAAAATTTCGAGGGGGTTTGGGGGTCCTCCCCCAAAAAAATTTGGAAATTTTACCCTTAAAAGTAGGGTTTTGTTTCATTTCGAGACCCTTTGGGTTATACCCGAAGAGGATATCGCTCCTTGTGAGACATAATTTTCAAGAAAAATAGCAGTATAAAAATTGATGTCAAAATTTCGGGGGGGGGGGGGTTGAACCCCTAACCCCCCCCCTTGGATACGGCCCTGCTGGGGGTTCTCCCCCAGAAACGTTTTTGAAACTTAACCCTTAAAATCAGGCTTAAATTCATTTTTAATGCTACGGAAATCATAATATTTTTTTTTGAATATTCCATCAATCAGTGCTATAGTTGGGAAACATATTTTGTCTACAAGCCTTTTTTTGGCGATAAGTTAAATATTTTTTTTTTTGGGGGGGGGACGGTCCAAATGTTGTGAACGCCAATTGGCCTCTTCCTTTTCCTCTTACAAGTAAAATCGAAATATATCTGTTGAGATCTTTCACGACTATAAAACGATTATTCAAAATATATTACACAGAAAATAATCATCACAGACTATCATAAAAAATTGTAATCATACTGATGATTAAAAGAGAATTTTTTGTCTAGTGATTGGAAAATCATAAATCCGTTCTTTATAAAAAAAAAAAAAATTTTTTTTCTCTAGTTAGTCCATTGAACACACTTTGCGTAGCTGTCCTATTTCACTGAATTTCTCTTCCTAAACCCCTTTCTTTTCTTTTCCGTTCTGATGCTTCGCCGATGCCAAGTGGTACTTGTTGACGGGTCTCTTGGAGTAAGCCCTGAAGTAGAAATGGAGGAAGAGTCCCAGGAAGATGAAGGCTTGACCCACGCAGATGAGCACTTGGAACCCTGTGACACGGCAGCCCTGGGGCGGGAAGAAACAGAGTTGGAAGAAGAAGACGTTGATGATGGTGAACTGGAGCTGGAAGAGTAGAAATCACAGGGTTATTCATAATTGAATCGTCAGTTAGAAGAGGGGGAAAAAGTCCAAAATCTAAGTTTTGAGAAAAATCGGGGGGGGGACTGTATAAATAATGGAATTTTAGTTACATAACCACCAAATTTTTACTGGAAATTCAGGAATTTATTTAGAAAAAAGGACAATCTTCGGAAAAAATTGCACTCAAAAGTATTTTACAGTTGATAGAGTTGATGGACTTTTTCAATCTTGTGTAGGAAAATCTTAAAAACCTCTTAAATTCATCGTGTAAATTATATTTCTGCTTAGTTCACAGCACAAAAGTGAGAAATAGATAGACCAAGACAAAGAAAGAATTCAATTAGCTTAGTTTGCAGCACATAGGATAAGAACGGAAAGACAAATTAACTTTAATTCCAAATTAACTGAAAATATACTCAGTTGGACATCGATTTCACAACTTCAAGAGGCTTCAAGATCTCCCTATAGGGGGTAATTATTTTAATTTTCAAATATAATATATAATTTTAATACTTCAAATTGCCTTTTTCAAACTGACGAATCGATTCAATTACGGAAACAAAAAAAGTATCGAAATTTGATCCAAGCTTTATTGTTACTTCTAAATATATCACCTCTTTAGAAGAAGAACAACATAATATATTTCTTCATAGTAAGAGATTGCATACCTGCCACTATGGAGAATGAAAATTCGGGAGGCTTTTACGTAAATAGATATCAAGACTAAAAACAAAAGTTTATGTAGGGATTTTAGTAGGGAACTTCAGGTTAAATTGAGATTTTACAAAATGAGTACTTTAAACACATCATACCAGCAGATCGCTTTTTTCATTTGTGGATTATTTTACTTTTCATCGATGGGGATTTCGGTTGTAATTCTCCCTATTTCTTGTTCCAAGCCCCCCTTTTTTAGGGAAACTTTTTGATTTTTGATGAAATTCGGGAGATTAACAGAAAATCCGGTTATTCGGGGGACAAGGGGGTATAAGTCTCCCGAATAAATCGGAAGAGATACATGGTGATATTGCACCCGCTATTATTGATAGAGCAGCTCTACTCCATATCATTCTCGTCCGCATCTCTCAAAATATCTTCCACCAAAATTATTTCATTCAGTCCCTATGAACGATAGGGTATAGTTTTATATTATTTATAACCACCCGGTATATTCCTTTATCGACTCGAATTGGTCTCAAACTTAAATTGATTAATACATCACAATATAATGACGCTTAAATATAAATAATATCGTTTGCAAAGTGCTTTAGTATTATATATGATGTAAATTTTTTAAATATAAAAAATATATACATAATTTAAGTGGTGACTAATGCATTATTTTTAACTAAGTGTTTCTGGTGCATATTTCAAGACTGGAATTAATTAAGGCGTCATATTTGAAGCGAAAAATTTCCTTACATCAAACTGAATGACTGACAATTCAATATGAGCTGTGCTGACGATTAAATTAAGGCATTTACTATTGCTTCGACAAAGAAACTTCAAAAATAAATGTTTACGTATAACGTCAATATTTATAACAAGATATATATTATATACTTTTGTCACTTGCTGAAAACGCATACGCCAGTGACGAATATGAATTAATTTTTTTATTAAATGGTGTTTTCCAACTTACCATTTGCAGACTTGTCAGGTACTTTTTCCACCATAGATATTTCTGAACCGAAGGTCCCATTGCTGATAGACCGTAGTATAGATACATCCAAACGTGGACAAACGTGTTCAGTAGAGGGAAAATGGTAATGTTGCCGGCTGAAAATTAATTGATGAAAATTCATTAATTGACATATCCGTTCATAAACCGGGAATCATTGCATTATTTTATTCACCAAATATTAATAGAATTAGTACGTACTTTAATTGACATTAATAATTAAAATTAAGCTAGCCAAAGACATGAGAACAAAATGCAACTTAAATGTGTACAGTACATTCGCCTTCTTTTTAGAAGGTGTCCTAAAGGTTGCCTGGGGTATAGGAACTGGACGGATCCCCTGTAAAGAGAGTCTGGTTTCTTGCCCTGATTTGATTTTTGATCTGCATTTTTTAAATACGTTTTTACTTTTCAGATTAATTAGTTTTAATTGAGTTATAAAGGTATTAAACATTGACTAGATCTCTTGGAGAGACATAGGTTCGGAGAGCATATAAACTATCTATGAACATTTATTTTTTTATTTGAATACCTAACAACCAGTAGAAGTTTGTTTTCTTACCAATTATGTGATAGGCTAGACATTAAATATAGTTAACAACCTGTAATTATGAGCCAGCCATTTTGTCACGCTCCCCAGGTGTAAGATTTGACTTCTAAATATTAGAAGGATGCATGTAATCTATGAAAGGTGTGTAAATGGTTTCCCAATGAATTAAATGTGACATAAATTTTAAGAGTGGGCTCCCTGTCCAGCATTAGAGTACAATGCAAATTTTGACTCCTATGCACCAATTTCTTGGACAAGACAACAACAGTACAATATAAAATTTTAAAGATTCATTGGTGCACTTTTTTCTCAGAATGTTAACTAACAACAGTTATTAGTGGGTAGACTTGCTGGATATTTTTAAGGAAATTTTGACTTATATTGATAAATTGGAGTTGGTAAATATTTTAAATTATTATGTTATTCATGCAGTTTCTTTACAATAGATTGCATTTGCTCTGACAATAGCTCAAGGCCATACTTTTGACAAACTAGGAGTTTATGTAGATAAAAATTATCTGATCTTTAAACATGGGTAAATAATTATAAGTTGCTTTGGCAAGATGCCATAGTTTGTATGGTTTAAAAATCAAAATAGTCAGGGCCAAAAAAATTCCTCAATTAAGAAAATTGTTTTTTTTCCCGCATGTTTAAGTGAGTAAGTTCAGTGAGCTGGGTTTTGTGAGGATTGCGAAGTGATACGAAAGGTCCTGCGTAACAGTTTACGGGGGTTGGTGAGCGATAGCCAGCAGGGGACGGTAGCTCCCTAGTATTTTAAAGACACAATCTCTCTTCTTGGTATTCTCACATGCGACCTCCATACTCCAATAATGTTCTTACTATAATTTGGATTTTTTAAACAACTGTACTGTAATATAGTGTTGTTAAACTCATTTTAATGCATTCTTTTTTCAATTAAGAAGATTCTAAAAACAGTATATAGAATGAGTATCAGATTTACTTTTAAGTTAATTTACAAGAAATTAATGTTAGTTAATTGTCGTAAACTCTCAGTTTTAATTCATACAGTCCAAGGGTATTTAAAGATAAGATATACTCTTCTAAGTTTAGGTGATAGTTAAATACAGTATTATCACAAAGTGAAACTCTCATATCCAATTTTATGTATCAAGAAATCGAAGGAAGCAATGAAAAAAATATTTTCCTACATTAGTATATCAATCCATCACTATTGTTTATAACTAACCATGACCTTCTATTGAATGTTTTGTTGTATTGGTGATTTTCTTTAGTGTTACGAGCCATTCAAATATTATCACATAACTTTACAACTTGTCTTATATTTCCGAGACCTTCCTTTAAATCGTATGACACAATTTTTAATGTAACCATTATGTTATCTTTTAGTAGTAGCCAGTGTGTGTGGGGGGGTCTTGAAGTCTGAAAACTTGTGACGTGAGAGGAAAATGTTATGAATACCCTTTTTTAACCATTGATAAGTGCACTATTAAAACGACATTTTCACAACTGAGTAAATAAAAAAAACAAATTCAAACTGGCTCCGAATCAAATTTACTCAAGTTTGAAGCATGTACAAACTAATTTCTCAAAATATGCAGGTACTACTAAAAAAAGACACATCATATCCTTTGTCACAATTACCCCCTTCGATGGTACAGTATTGGTAGTTTGTCTTCTTGTAATTAGAATGTGATGCCGCATCTGAGCGAGGCGGGCTACCACGTTTTTAAATTTCAATTATAAAAGAGCTATACAAGAAGAAGAAGAGGGGGGAACACGATGGAGCACCTAGGCCCGAAGGGCCTTCTATCTCCGGTATAACTGGCAGATTTTTTGCCTAAAACAGAAGGGTTAGATGCAAAGCATGGTGTATCAGAGGTTTTTTACACTAAGCTTCCTGAGCTATACAATCATAATGTTTCTTTCAAACTGCAAACATTAAACAAAAATACATATAATTTGAGTGGTGACTATTGAATTGTTTGAAACTTAGTATTTCTGGTATTCAAAAAATGAAAGAATCGTATTTTCATATTTGAAACAAAAAGTTTGACATCAAAATGAAAATGAAACTATCGATGCACTCAGATTTGAAATCTTCATTTTTCTCAGTGTGCTCATCACGTAATAAGGCGCATATGAACTCATCTTTCAATATTATTGGCGCATGGTATGCAATAGGTTGGCCACCCCTACTCTAGAATATTCAATCAGATTATTACATAATTCAATAAAGATTTAAACTTAAGATTGTTACAAAAAATGTGATCCGCCAGATTATAGAAAGGATGCATCGTATCTTATCACGATTTTCTGAAACCGTCGTAGTATTTATTATTCACGTGATTTTCAAGCTTTTCCCCGTCTGGTAGTATCGGATTTCTTTTCCTCGTGGGAAATACAAATCGTGTAAATTCAAAATAGAGCATTTTCAATCACATGACTTTACCTAACAACGGCCTTAGCAACGTTGTTTTTATCCTCCCAGTGATGTCATGTGCGAATGCTTCTATTGGATGCTTCTATTTCCCGCCCCTAACAACAGCCTTAGCGACGTTGTTTTTGTCCTCCAAGTGCCGTCATGTGCGAATGCTCTATAGGGTTAATTTAGTTTAGTGAAGCGAAAAGAGTAAAAGAGATAACTTTTAGTTATTGGCATTTGGCTTCATGGGGAAAAAACCGTTATTTGTAATTTTAACACAACTTTTTAAACTTATTTAGTGTTGACTATTATGATTACCGCTAGTTTTGAATACAGAAGCAGTTGTGTCAAATTCTGCTGTTAACCTAGAATATTAATGTAAATTGAGCGCTATTTGAAGTTTAAAGTTTAGTTTAATGGCTACGGAATGTAATGAAATTCTAATTGTGGGACACTAGGACAAAAAAAAAGTTACGAAGCCAACTTTGAGTTAACTCGTTGTTGCTTTTTGCGCTTAAATATATGTTATGGGCAAAGTGATTAATCGGGCATTATTAATGATGCCCGAAGTGGAGGCGGGCAAAGTGATAAATTTCATTCATAAATTTCACTGAATTTATCACATTGCCCGTAACATATATACTGGGTGTTTTAAAAGTCATTTTCACGGCTTTTATTTGGAACCAACGTCTTGGAAGTAAGGTGTACCCCTATAGTGACCATGTTGTATCCATTGAGACTGCTTAAGCACCCCCTACCGTCAAAATAAGAAAGTTAAAAAAATAATTAAAAAACTAAACGAGACTGAATGAAAACTTCAGTAAGGAAATTGTTTGTAATATCGTGACGTACGCTCAGAAAAAAAAGTTTTATGAAAATATCTAAAACATTCGAGAAGATATTAGCAAGTGAAAATATCACTTTTCAGATCTCAATAAATGGAAAGTTTGCAAATTTGTAAGGTTTTTTTTATTTTTTTAATTAAAATGTGTCCTTATTTTCCATAAGAACCGCAAAACTACATGTTTTTTTGAGGTCAGAAAACACATGCCATTTCTACTTGCTAATATGTCCTCAAATGGTTAAGATATTTTCATGAAATTTTTTCTGTGCGTTCGTCACGATATTTCAAAGAATTTTCTCATTGAGGTATTCGTATTCTTTCTTTGTTTTTTAATGATTTTTTAAACTTTCTTATTTTTCCGCTAGGGGCGCTGTGAGCAATCTCAATGGATTTACCATGGTCACTAACCTAGGGGAGCACCTTGCTTTCATGACCCTAAGAGACGTATGTTCCAAGTAAAAGTCGTGAAACGGACTTTTGAAACACCCTGTATACTTTATCACTTATCAGGGTGCGAAATATACCAGTGGTATTGATACACAGTGTAATCACCATAACTTTTTGTGTAAACTTTTACCCTGAGACACAAGAAACTTTTTCAATCTTTAACAAGACAATATTTTCAATAGAGAGAACTGTGTGTATCGAAATGGTTATACTTACTAGGACCGTATGAAATTCCATACCAGCTTGTGATGGGTACGAGGAAATGATGAAACACGTGCAAAAAATTAAGTTGAGAGTCTTTTTTGCGTAGAACAAAAAATACCTGTAAAGGTGTAAAGGAAAACTCAAAAATTGCAACGAATGGTTTGGAGTAATGAAATTAAAATAGTTATATCACGACACCTTACCGAATCAGCATACTCTAGGAATTTGGAAAGATAGAACCCATAACATGTCGGGATTAACTGGAACATGAAAAATATATTAATATTCTATCCAGGGCTTAAATTCTAACCAAAGAAGTACCGGAGCGATACTATTTCAGTATTACAAATATTTACTGATTAATAAATAAATATCAGTAAAATATTCACTAAAAACCAAGAAGTACCGGTTACCGCTCCGGTGCAATTTAAGCCCTGATTCTATCCATCAAAGAAAGAACCTTAAACTCGTCAATCTAATTAGTTTCTATAAGATTTTATTCTACCCCCAGGAACTATTTAAATATCTTTTTTCTACTTTGGGATCATAGAATTACATAAATCGACATAATTCAGTTAGAATTCTACTGTTCTAATGATTTTAATTGAATCGCCAGTTTGTAAAAGGGATCGAATAAGTCCAAAAATGTCATATTGAGTTTTGTGCTCAAAAAATATCCAAGCTTCTCTCTACACATTGATTTGAAAGAGGGAAAAATAACTTCCCCAATCAGGGGTAGATATAGCCCCTTGAACGTGTGGCGAAAGCGATGTATGTCATACCACGGCTTTCTAGATACTTACACAGGCTAGCCGAGTACGGAAATCATTGCAAATCCAGATGGCATTATTGGACAAACTGGCAAAGAATATTCACAGTGTTGAAGGCGGTGGGTGATATAGGTAGGTCTTGTAGCGCTCCAAGCGGGAAAAGTTGTCAAATGGTTTTCATTGTTTAAAACTCGGCTAGCCTGTATAATGATCTAGTAAGCCGTGGTCATACATTGTATTTTTTTTTTAAATTTAGTTTTGTGCTGTTAACTAAGCCAAAACAAAATTTCTTTTTAATTAATTTTTTAATCCAGAGAATGATTCTATTGATACCGCCTTAATGACTCAGTTTCACAATACTTTTTAATTTTATTTCTCTTAGTCTTTCTATTTTTCCCTTTTGTGGTGTAAACTAAGCAAAACTATAACTTTACTGTTAAATTTAAATGGTTTTTAAAATTTTTCATTCATCTCTCATATAAAAGCCCACGTCACTCACTGACTCACTGACTGATTCTGGAACGCTCGCACACTATGATGCCATCTCGCAATAATAATCATAATCATCAGAAAAATATAAAAGCCCACGTCACTCACTGACTCGATGCCATCTCGCAATAATCAGAAAAATAAATAAATAAAAGTAATTAAAATTTTAAAATAATATAATAGCTTTTAAATAAATATCTTTCAAGAAAGTTGGTTTACTTAATAAAGGTTAAAAAGTTACTTTTAGGGAAGTTGGTTTCTAATTCAACAATAATAAATTATTAAAGTTAAACTTCTTATTTAATGTATAATTAATAGGAACTTGAAGTAGTAACGAGCGAAGCTCGCATAAAAGGCTAGCCTAGCTGTAAGACCCGGCTTTGCCGGGTCGTAACAGCTAGTAAGTATATAAAGGGAAAATGTTCATCAACTTTTTTCAACTATACACTATTTTTGAGCGTACTTGTATAATTTTGATGATTTTTCTGTACTCTAAATAGGGTCGTAATTTCCAATAAAAATTTAGTGGTTATACAATGATAATAATTATACTGTTTTGTTTTTCAATTTTCTCAAAACTTGGTTTTCGGCCTAATTCCCTTTTTCAAACTGACGATTCAGATAGAACTTTCCCTGGAATTTGTAGATTTATTGTGGCGTTCCTCTGTTTTCAAACTTTTTCTGTTGTATTTAAACCGAAAATTTTTGTGCATAGTCAACATTTTTAGTTTTCTAAAAACATTTCCCCACTCCCTTAATCTACAACTATAAATCATAAGCAGGTTTTTGAAATTTTTTTTAAATATCCTTCTTATAATATGAAAATGAGTCAAGTTAAAGAATAAATAAAAGATGGAAAGCAGCAAATTCGTTTGGTTTTGATTGATATTATCAAACCATTTTGAATGAATATTCCCCATTGTTGTAGAACAGAGCACCCGAACCCTTAGGTGCCCTAATCTCCTGCATGGTTCGATATAAATCAGTGAAATATACATAAGTAATTAAATTATTGGATGAATAACAGTTATAAAGAAAAAATATGCAAAACACACAGAACTATTTTACCAGGGGCGTCATTTCAGTTTTTGGTTAGGGGGGGCAAGGATTTTTTTTTAAGTGGGGCTGAGCCACGCCGTAACCAGCCTTGATTTTTTTTTGGGGGGGGGGTTGACTCAACATCATGAGCTCTAAGTAAGTAAAAATGGGGGGGGGGGGTTTGAGAAATTTGAAAAATTTTGAGAAATTTGCGCCCCATTTTTACAACATTTAAGTTAAATCCGAGGAGAACAGTCCCTTGTAAACCACATACTTTTCTAGAGAAAAAAGCTACAAATAAACGTCAAAGATTCAAGGGGAGCCGGAGGTCCTCCCTCAGAATTTTTTTTTTAAATTTCCCTTTAAACTAGTGTTTTATCTCCTTTGTAACCTCATTGGGGAGCACCCTGAGGGAACCGCTTCTTCTAAGCTGCAGAAATTTCAAGGGAAATACACAGTGTAACATATATGTAAAAATTTTAAAGGGGGGTCTGGGGGTTCTCCCCCATAAATTTTTTTGAAATTTGCCTCTTAAAGTAGTATTTCAGCTCATTTTGAGGCCCTTTGGGTTACATCCAAAAAGAACAGTTCCTTGTAAAGCATAGAATTTTCTAGGGGAAAAAAGTTATAAATAAACGTCAAATTTTCAAGGGGGGGGCAAAGATAAGCCCCCAGTAAAATTTTTTGAAAATTCCCCATTAAACCAGTGCTTTACCTCCTTTTCAAACTGCTTGGGGTTTCAAACTTTTTGGTTCCCAAAGGGAACCGCTTCTTGTAAGGGGCAAAATTTTCAAGGGAGAAACATTGTACAACAGACATCAAAGGTCAGGAGGTGGTTTTGGGGTTCTACCCCAGAAATTTTTTAAATTTGACCCTCAAAAGTACTGTTTTAACTCCTTTTGGGACTTTTTGAGTTAAATCCGATGCTCCTTGTGGAAGTTACAAAATTTTCAAGGGACTTGCAGCAATTTTTCACTTAAGAGTGGAAACCTTGGGGGGGGGACAATTGCCCCCCCTAAATGACGCCCATGTATTTTACACATTATTATTCAAAATTTATCATCAGAATAAGTTTCGTTCTTTAGTTCTTATAATGGCTGTGAATTCAAGCAGCATTATTATGTCATATGTGAGAAGAATTTAATCAAAAATAAGCATGAAAAGATAGTTATTACCATTAGATTTTCAGGACTATTCGTAGGATCAGTGTTTTCACATCTCCAGCTGTATCTCGTAAACCACGCGTAATAAAAATACTGTAAAAAGAAGGTTTATAATTATTTAGAATTGGAAGAGTTTAGTTATCACATGTTATTTAGCTATCACCTTATTCACCGGTCTAAAAGTTTAGCAAATACAAAGCAGCGTAAAACCTATCTGAATCGCTAAGCATAACCTTGAATACCTTTATTTTGTAAACTAAGGTAAATGTGGGTATAGTGGACACTGTCCCAATAGTGGCCACCTAGTTGATTAATTTTAAATAATATGAGTTCGAGGCGTCAAATAGCGTTAAAATTCATAGGCAGAGTAGATTATGCTATCAGGTAATCAGTTAAATATCCACCGATACCACAGATCAGCATGGGAAGGATATTTAAGTCTGAAAATAACATCATTTGAAAATAACACCATCGGCCGAGTGACTGAAATTTGATTTTGCTTAATAATGAATCGCGGTAGGAAACGGTTAAGTCGGAACTGATTTCTTAGTACTTTTTACGGTTTAAATTGACTTTAAATTCATTTTAAAATAAAGTAGAGTGTATACAATCATACCGAAGAAAATTTATTTGAATTTTTTTTTCTTTACGAGGATTTAGGGGGGTGGCCACTTTACCAACACAGAATCTTAGATTTTCCAATAGTGGTCACTGCAATGGCTTTTAAAAGAAATATAAATAATATTTTAATTTGAATCAGATTTTTTTCAGAAACTGTTGATTATGCTTTAAATCGGGTGTTGTACGAATTAGGTTTCATTCTGGCTTCGGGAAATTCCTCTCAAATCAGCTACAACGTAGGCTATGGGCCGGAAACCATTAAGTATGTTATTCTAAGTCGAATAAAACTAATTTTATTATGATCTAAAATATATTTCACTAGAAAGGAAGATTTTTTTAGAACTAAACGACCATACCTACTCAATTTCATGAATAAACCCTATCATATAAGCAGAAAAAGAGAGGAGTCCACTTTTGATGCAAAAGGTGTCCACCATAGAAACATCAGATACATCTATGTGGCCACTATAGAAGCAATTTGGAATACTTTTAAAAAATTAATTAAAAATACTTTCCCCGATCTAATTACAGTTTTAATTGGTAAAATCGAAAAAAGAAGATCCAGAATATATATGAAGATCCTAAAAATAGTATGGTAACCGTTTCCAGGCAAATAGATTGATATTTATAGAAAATTTAAGCGAAAATTTTCCTTAAAGTGTCCACTATACCCACATTTACCTACCCTCTATCACTTCTGATAGCTATTATTTCGCATGGTAGTATGCAAAACTTGTTGAATAAAGGTGACGAACATCGAAAACGCATACGGTGATAAAAGGAAAAATTTATATGTAATTGTTTTTTAATTTTTAAGTGGTGAGTAAAAATATAAAAGGAATCATCGTAGTCTTGTTTTCATGGAGAAACACGAGTGAAGGGAAGAAAAGGTATTTAAAAAAAAACAACCTATTTTTTAAAGGACAATTTGAAGCAGGTTTGAAATTGATAATTATAGAAATTGAGAAAAAACTCAAAATTGAAGCAAAATTTTTATTTGCCACTTTTAAAAATCAGGCAGCGTTTTTCATCAAACACGGATCCTCGTTTGGCGATCCAGAAAAGAAAAATAAATCACGTTGTAATCATTTACTGCTGATAGTAATTGTAATGGTTATCTGTGATTATTACTTTCTAAGTAATGTATTTTGCTCCAAAAAATAAAAATAATTTTTGACTCGTGTAAGGTAGCCACAAATCGCCAACGGAGAGATACAATGAGTATAGCGATACTCAATTCCAAATACAAGGAGTATAGTTTGTTGGAGGGGGTTACTCAATTCCAAATACAAGGCTTATAGCTTGTTAGAGGGAGGATATACTGAATTCCAAATACAAGGAGTATAGTTTGTTGGAGGGGGGATACTCAATTCCAAATACAAGGATTATAGCTTGTTAGAGGGAGGATATACTCAATTCCAAATACAAGGAGTATAGTTTGTTGGAGGGGGTTACTTAATTCCAAATACAAGGATTATAGCTTGTTAGAGGGAGGATATACTCAATTCCAAATACAAGGAGTATAGTTTGTTGGAGGGGGGATACTCAATTCCAAATGCAAGCCGTATGACTATACTAGACAGCAACTTAAGTTGACCCTATGACGTCACTTACAAACAAAGTAGTTTCCATCGCGGTGTCTGAATTTTGAGTGAAATGAAGAACGTCAATTTAAAAATATAATTATTTTGTTAAACCCATGTGTATATAGTGCATTTTCATCACGATTTGCGTACGGAAACTCCTCCTAGCAACCCAGTAGGCTTTGTGTTTACCGATTTCTCCTTCCGCATTTGTGACGTACTGGGTTCAAGAAACGTTGCTGTCGAGTATAGTAGAAATAGAAAGGGGAGGATACTCACGTTGAAGCAGAGCCATCCATTGACTACCACCAGAAGAGCGTTGTAAGCTATCATGGGCCTCCTCAACTCGAAGGGTTTCTTGTTCTTCATGAGGGCGGGGCCGATCACTTTGATGAACAGCAAATAGCAGCACGAGATGACGACCGTGGGTTCCGGACGGTCCATTAAAGGGTATTTTGTTATCCTCACATCTAAATCGCAAGCGAAAAAAAAATGCAGTAATGGATTTTGAAAAAAGAAATAATTACTACTTAGATATGGAAGCTTATAACTTGAATCATGATGCAGGTATGGCTGATCTACAGTTGACTAATACAGGCTAACCAAGATACGGAAATCATTAAAGCCATAGATGGCAATATCCAACTTCTGGCAAAGCACTAAATCCATATACAATAGCTGGAAGAATTGTTCAATAATGTATCCAATAATGGACAAGTTGCACGTTTTTCAATTTTGATTTTATCATGTAGAAAAACACAAATTATGACGGAAAGCATCTTATTTTAAAAATCTTTAGGCCTGAACAGATACAATAAAAGGGTTCAAATTACGCACTATTTACTTCTATATACCAAAACGCTACTTTTCCTACGCCGGGCCCCGTGACGTCACTGCATCGATCGTCTTCGAAAAACCATTTTTTTGAAGCAATTTTCTTCATAGAAGATTTTTTAAGTTCTTAAACTAATCATTTCAACTTACCTTGATCACTTGTCAAAACTTGTGCGATACCAAAACTCCTGTGAATTAGCGATGAACTTTTGCATCGGGCCCAGAGACGTCAAATAGCGTTTTGAGGTCACGTGATTTTTAGGTAATTTTAAACTTAAATGATAAAATATTTAGAAAACAAAATGAGTAAAAATTGAAGTTTTCCCAACATTTGAGAAGACAATCTATCGATATAGTACAGAATTGGGCTTTTTCCTAACAGGTGCAAGTTTTCCATTCAAGAAATGTCTATCAGCCTGTATGAATCTAGTAAGCCGTGGTTGGATCACTAAAGGGCCCCATTCACGGTCGATCCACTCCACTCCGCACGGCGTGGTGCGGAGCGGAGCGATGAAAAATCGGTAATAAGACCATCGCTCCGCTCCGCTCCACTCCGCACCATTCCATTCAAAGCTCGTTTGGCCGCCATTACTACTTTCAACCAAAACTGTAGATTTTGTTTGGGTGTCAGCGGCTGTTTTCTTAATTAAAAAAATTTAAAAGCCCTAAAGAAAAGAAAATAAGAAACCTAGAACGAAGATTCGGCCAATTTTAATGCAAAAAAAGAAACTCACATGCAAATATCTCTCTTCAATTCAGAGTCGAAATGGGCCTGTACACTAATAAAAATACTGTAGTCTTGGAAACCAATAGATGTCATGGCCCATTGGTTAGCGTTCTCGATTACCATGCGGTGTACCTGGGTTCGATTCCCAGTATGGAATTTGAATTAATTTTTTTTTTTAATTTCGAAAATCATGAAAGCTTTTGTTTACAACTTCAAAAAATTATTTTTTTTATGAATAAATTTTTTCCAGTGGCCTGTATCGAACTGATTAAGCTAAATTTAATCCAATAAAATTAATTTATCTGAGAAATTATTTTAGTATTGTTCAAAACATGCTATAGTGATGCAAGGGGTTTATGAAATAAAAATTAGGTATGCTAGATAATGCATTTTACTTATAGATTACTATTTTATTAATTTTTACACAACTACAGTTGAGTCTGTTTTTATAAAGCAAATATGGAAAAAATGGGTACGATTTCCACTATTTTTCCCATTTAGGATTTTTTCTATTGAAATCAATTTCTAAATTCCGAGTTTTTTTCCACATTCACATATGCTAATCTTCAAATAAATTGCTTTTGTTTTAATAAATATGGATTATTTTTCGAAAGTTCAGCTAAAATGTAACCACTGAACACGAGATATTCTTTTTTACTTCTTTTAATAACTTTAAATGTTACTTCAAAATTAAGTAAAACCGATTAATTCAATATTAAATTAATTTCTAAATATAAATAAAAAATTTGAATAAAAAATTAAATTTCTGCCACTTGAAATTTACAAGAAAATTTTAAAAATTATTTAATAGTTTATAAAAAAAACTTAATTTTTCAGTAATATAGTTTAATAATTCATTAATTGTCTGAATTTTTTTAAAGAAGCATTTATTATTTAGTTAATCAATCTTCATGCAACACTTTTGAAAATTATACGTTCTTTTTTCTTTAAAAGCAAATTTTTATTTTCTCGTTTAAAGTAATTTCTTATTAGTATTTCTATATTGATTTTTATTGCGATACCCCAGGTTTTAATGTTAAATTCCTCTAAATGAACTATTTATAAAAAAAACCCATACTTTTGAGTAATAAAAAATTAAAAAAAAATCTGGTAACAAAACGATTAAAATCATTGGAGGGTTTTTAAAGGAGTATCTGGTCACTACTATCCAAAACAATTTTTCATGATGCTTGCAATCATTTGAACCCTTCCATGATTACCAAAAAAAGAATCTATATCAGATAGAAAATCTTGCGAAAAGGAAGTTTTGTAGCATAAAAATTGAGCATGAGATCTAGCCTGGGCGCAATTCACTCTGTGCTGACTGGGATACCTCCTTGGGTATCACTACTTCAAATAGATTTTAAAATTTTGGGATTTGCATTGGAAATTTTAAGTTCTAATTATGAGGAGTTAAATCATAGGTAATATTCTTGAAGATTTTTCATAATTAATTTAAATCGTTTAATTGGAACTATTGGATTTCCGAAATTTCGGAAATCCATCGCTGCACAAAACTGGAGAGATGACACGGTGCCACATCATGAATTATGAATTACATCACGCATGACGTCAAAAATCAAACCACGTGACTCTCGATCTGATCGCATTTGGAATAATTGGAATGAATGGATTGCGATTTCGGACAATTTTGGACTCCTGTCACTCCAGTCGCTCCAGTCACTCCACATCATGTGACGTCAATCACTCCAAAAAGCATGGAGTGTAGCGGAGCGGAGCGATCGTGAATGGGGCCCTTTCACTGCTCAAATAATTAGAAATTTTACCATTGCATAAAACTTTAATAATTTTATGAATTATTTTATACTTTCGACACAAGGAGAATCTTTAAAAAGCAGTAGAACGACGCCAACGAACGAGCAATATCTGAAAATCTCGACAAGACTAAACACCTCCAGGGTATAGGTGAAACTTTTCATGGCGCTTGTGAATTTAAGTGATTGTTTTTAAAATTTAAGTTAAAATTTCATAGGTTTGAAAAAGGGAATAAGTCCCCCATCAGTTTTTTATAACTGTACAATATTTTTGAATGTAATTATATTTATTTCGATGATTATTCTGTATTTTAAATAGGGCCTGAACTTCCAGTAAAAGATTTAATGGTTGTATAAAATGAAAATTCCATAACTTATGCAGTTTTTTCCCTTCGAATTCACTAAAACTTAGTTTTCTGAGTTTCCTTTTTCAAACTTATGATTCAATTATCTTTAATTAATCACTTTTTCGCATCACAATTTGTTCCGTTTAATGATGGGACAGTCATTCCTTTTCCTTATCCACCGCTTACTAGATACTTTAGAGGCTAGCCGAGTACGGAAATCATTAAAAATTCAGATGGCAATACTGGACAAACTGGCAAAGCATATCCACAGTGTTGAAGCAAAACCCTCTATATACAAAGCCTGACAACTACGTCACTGTGACGTCAAAGGTGGCGGAAAATCTCTAAATTTCCCATGTTAAGTCTATGGAGCATCAAAATTTTGTCCCTTTTGTACAGTTTTTTTGTATTTTCATTCAGTTTTTTAGCCTTAGGACTAACATGGCTTTTAGTTCAGTTTGCAAATAATGAATGCATGTCATGTAGGTTTTTTTCACAATATTAAGTTTATCTAAAATATTTAAAAAAAATTCACTAGTAAAATAAAAAGTAAAATCTATTAAAAATTAAAGAAATTCATTGAATTTTCGAATTCTTCCAACAGTAAACAATTTATTTAATTACACTAAATTCATTAATTTATTATTCGATTAAACTGATGAGAATCAATCATTATATTTATTGTTGCGGAAAATGCACTAGTAGCACTAAGTTCTAGTTAATTCTTCTGATTTGTATTTTTACATTTTTCTCAGATGGCATCTCGTTTTTGTTTGTTGTTCCATCAATTTTGTTAAATTAAAAGACATTTTTGATACTTTATGCTTATTTCAGATTTCTACTTATTAATCCCTCCCTCCTAATAATTATAAAGCCCTCCACTGCGTGACAATTTTCTAACTAGACTTAGAAACTAGAACTTAGTGCTACTAGTGAATTTCCCGCAACAATAAATATAATGCTTGATTCTCCTCTGTTTAATCTTATAATAAATTAAAGAATTTAGTGTAATTAAATAAATTGTTTACTGTTGGAAGAATTCGAAAATTCAATGATTTGTTTTAATTTTTAATAGATTTTACTTTTTATTTTGCTAGTGATTTTTTTTAATTTCCTAGATAAACTTAATATTGTGAGAAAAACCTACATGACATGCATTCATTATTTGCAAACTGAACTAAAAGCCATGTTAGTCCTAAGGCTAAAAAACTGAATGAAAATACAAAAAAACTGTACAAAAGGGACAAAATTTTGATTCTAAACGAAAGATTTTGAGTTTCCAGAACAGTATTATCAGTCTTGAAGGCATACATAACGCAAGGAGTTAAGAAAGTAAATTTTTATGCTCCATAGACTTAACATGGGAAATGTAGAGATTTTCCGCCACCTTTGACGTCACAGTGACGTAGTTGTCAGGCTTTGTATATAGAGGGTTTTGAAAAAACTAACGCTTGTTTATCGGTTCTGATGCGATTACAGTTAATAAGAAAAGTTTAACTGATCCATATTTCATCAAGCAGAGTTATGAGGCATTATATGTAGGAAAATCTAAAACCCCCATCTCCAACCCTTAAACTGCGTTTTTCACCTAAGTCACTCCCTAAGGAGCAAAGTCAAGCCTTAATGCGATACTTTTAAATTGATGCTTTTATCTTAACACTAAAGTATCTTCTAAATTCTATGAATTGTCCAATAACTTCAGTGTAAAATAAAATTTAATGAAAAAAGTAATGATAAGGAAGAGATATTTTATAAACTACATCATTATGAATGGCATTTTTTGAAGGATATTAAAGCATTTTTTTAAATTGTTTAATTGAGACCATAAAATTGTGACACAAGATAAGATTTTTAAGGAAACAGCATGGGCACAGTTTTTACATAAGATTGAAAAATATCTATTTGGAACGGGGAAATGAGAAATTGTCATATTTATGACTTAAGGAAATAAATAAAAGTATTCTTAGATAATAAAAAAAGGAAAATTTCTCATTTTCGGGTTATGAGAAGGTTTTAGGAGGTAAAAACTTGAGAAATTCGAAATTCTACCTAATTGAGCGTGCGTTTTAGTGATTCTATTTAACGATTATATTAAGATGATTGTTATTACCTTGGGACAAAAGTTACAAAACTGTAGTTGTCAGGGTTTGAATTTAATGATCACGGTTTGGTTTAATGGTTAAATTTGTGTAAAATTTTAAAAATCTTGCCTAGTTTAGGGCAAAACTCTCATGATCGGATTTTGAATTTCCTTAGTTTCGATTAAAGAATAATTTTTATTGATTGATACAGTTTTTGCTCAGATAATAATGATTAATTTATGATGAAAAATGTCTTATTCAGAAATCACATCTCGTGAAAACAGCCAATCTTAGGGCGAGCGCGCACGGGCGACTTTTGTCACGGTGACAAAGACAAAAACAACGTTGCTAAGGCTGTTGTTAGGGGCGGGACATAGAAGCATCCAATAGAAGCATTCGCACATGACATCACTGGAGGATAAAAACAACGTTGCTAAGGCCGTTGTTAGGTAAAGTCATGTGATTGAAAATGCTCTATTGTTTTCTAGTGATATTTTTGATACTAGTAATCCTGGTCGCCGTGAGTTTAGTCACTCGTGCGAGCCCAGCCTAACTTTTCGAGGATCGCGCCTGCACGTTTTCTTCAGTGTTTTTTTTTTTTTTTTAAATAATCGAGGCATCTCTCTGTTGGCGATTTGGGGATCTTTCACATGACTAAATTTTATTTTTTGGAACGAAAAATAAAACTAAAAAAATAATTATCACAGATAATCATTAAAATTAAGATAATCAGTAATGATTACAACGCGAGTTTTTCTTTTCTGATCGCCAAACGGGGATCCGTGTTTGATGAAAAACGCTGCCTTATTTTTAGAAGTGGCAAATTTTTATCTGATTTTGAGTTTTTTCTCCGTATGCATTATTATAAATTTCAAACCCTGCTTTCAAGAACGACACTTTCAAGAAGAATCGTTTTAGTAGCACATTCTATCCCCGCTTAATTCCTGTTTCCGTTCTAGAACGTTTTCCAAAAGGAGAATAAAGCACCACTTATTCGAACTCTTTTCGTGAATTGAATTATCTATAAAGATCCCCTGTTAAAATTTCCGCTTCGAGAGAGCTGACCTATCTTCGTCTCTGGGGGTAGATATAAAAAAGAACGAGTGTTGGAATTGGAAATAGAGGAATTGTGAGTTAAAAATTACTTAAAAGTGTGCATTCCATCAGTGAATCATTACAGAACCTTTGACATTAGCATAGAAGACTTTAATAAAAAATGAATGAGATTTCGCTTCAAGATTTTGAGACTTAACCTTTTAAGATTCGATAAAATCCAGCAAAATATCGCTCGGTTTAGGCATTTGTTAGATAAAAACCAATTAGAGCTGAAATTTCAGTTGTAATCTCTTAGTTCTTAGGCTTAAAATAATTCATGACCTACTACAAGCTTTTAAGATTGATAAATTATCATAGGTCTGGTTAAGCTTTTAGAGAAATTTCAGCTTTTAGTATTTAGCCATTTTTTAAATAATTGAAAAACCCATGAAATATCTGACATTATTCGATATTGACCAATATTGTACTACACATTGATAGATGTTAATATACTACAGGGGTTCCCAAACTTTTTAAATCGCGGAACACTTTTCAAGAGACAAATTCGTCGCGGAGCATTTTTACCCAAAATTAATTTTTAAAGGTGTAAAAAACAGATTATTACACAAGACTTATTGCTACAAGAAATAACATCACGCAAGGAATGTTTTTAAGCAATTTAATATATTATATACGTACTTTTTAAGTATCTCACACCATTTGACTATTATCAATTTGACATTAAAAAAGTTTTATTTTAAATTATTATCATTAAAATTTACAGGAGAGTACCATACTTCCACACCGGCATTAGACCACCGTTTTAATACTAAAACAAAACATCTCATGGCAGAACCTGAGCAGTATTAGTATACTACTGTATTCTTAATAATTTTTCTCAGAATTGAAAATAACAAGAACATAAAAATATTGAAAGGAGAGTACAGCTGAGACACTCCACATCGCATAAAACCAGGACGAGTACTTCACATGTTAAGTTTTAAAGTATAAATACAAAGGATTTGAACTTTACTGCACTTAATGTAAAAATTTATAACCAAAGTGGGGGGTCTGGGGGTTCTCCCCCAGAAGAATTTCGAAAATTTCGCTCCTCACAGTAGTGTTTTAGCTCATTTTAAGACCCTTTCGGGTTTTACAGTTACGGAATTTTCAAGGAAAAATAGTTATAAATAGGTTTAAAAATTTTAAAGGGGGGTTGGGGGCACTCTTCTCAAAATACTTTTGAAATTAACCCCTTTTAAGTAATACTGTTTTACCTTATTCAGAGCCCTTATAGATGACCACCAAAGAGGACTGCGCTTTGAAAGTAGTAGAATTTTCAAGGAAAAAGCAGTATTAAAAGACGTGAAAATTTTGAGGGGGGTTTGGAGGTTCTCCGGAAATTTTTTTAAAATTTTACAAAAAGTAATGTTTTAATCCATTTTGAGACACTTTGGGTTACACTTCAAAGTGGATTCTTCTTGTAAATTGGAGAATTTTCAAAGGAAAACTATAAAAATTTATGTCAAAATTTCGGGGGGACTCTAAAATAGGTACTACATGAGTGTTTCTTAATGTGAAAGATGAGCTTGTTTTGACGAGCATATTGAGTCTATATTTGGTTTAATTTCTGACAATTTAGAAATTTAAAAAAAAAAAGTATTAATTTCAAATTTCTTCGCGGAGCACAGTTTGGGAACCGCTATGCTATATTACATGGGTTATTAAAGAAAACTACTTTTTATTTAATAAAACAAATAACTAATATAGAGGTATATAGAGGTATACATATACATGATATATAGAGGTCCTTGTGGCACCCTCTTTATTTGAAAAAACAACCAATGAAAACTTACCTCGTTCACCCCAAAACTCCGTGACGTGTTCAAACATTTTCAGCTGTAGCACAAAACAGTGTAACAAATTTCAGTCCATTCAGTCAACTCCAGAATCGGAATAAATTTTAAAACTGAGGGGTTAAAGTCAGAATGAATGTGTAGCAGTCCAAATTTTGTGACTCAAAATAAATTTAAAAAAATCCCTAGAGCAGAAGAATACATCAGAGTTAAAATCTTCATCAGATTATTACCGGGAGGAGAATTGCTGGCGGAAAGGGTTAAGAAAACCGAGATTTTGTTTGATCAAGATCTGCATGGCAGGAAAAGATGGAGAGATAGGCGGGAGTTAGGTAAACAGGGACGGTGTATAAAGTGCGTGAGAAGAACACCTTAGGTTGGTGTTAATTATATGTATTTAAGGTTTTTGTAAAACATTTACTTTAGGATTAGTATCGTTATCTTTTTCGCAAAGCTTGTTATTGAATATTTTTACAGCTATACAGGGTGTCGCTCCCTTGTTTAAAAGGAAATATCACTGGAATAAAAATAGATGAAAATATGAAACGAACTGTGTCGTTATTGAGCGCGCTTTAATTTTTTTGTGACCCAATTAGAAAAATGTAGTTTCTCTAACTGTAAAAAGATGGCGCAACGTTGAAAATGTCTCAAAGTGATTCCAGAATTGACAAACTAGTGTGCAAATCGAGACTTCTCAAAATCAATTTTTTGAATTAAATATTATATTTTCCAATGATATGTATCCCTTGATTAGTTCAAGTCAAATTGTTAGGAAAAGGGTTAATTATTTTAAATTTTATTGGGAAATATAATGTTTTAGGGAATATGTTCTCAAACCTTTAAGTGTTTATTAACTTTTTTTTTCGTTTTAGAATTGGGAACCAGGTATAATCTCAAGTTCTCATCGGATTAAAATAAAATTTTCTGAAGTGGAAAATTCTACTTTTTATTTGTCTAAAACTCTAAAATGTTAATAAAAGGGTTAAATATCTGGAATTTTACTAGGAAATATTATTCTGGGAGAGTTCGATTCTATAAAAGTTTTATTTATAGTGTTGTACATTTTACAAATCAGATTAATTGAATTGTCAGTTACAAGAAGGGAATAAGTCCAAAAACAAAATTTTGAGAAAAAAAACCTGTATAAGTAATGGAATTTTTATCCTATAGCCACCAAATTTTTACAGGAAATTGATGGCACTGTTAAGAATACAGAACAATCATCGAAAAAATTATAAGTGTATTAAAAAAGGTTTTACAGTTAAAAAAAAGGATGGACTTATTCCCTTCTTCAACCTTATGAAATTTCAACTGAACAAATATCTTAAAAATAACTTAAATTGACAATTAAATTATATTTCTGCTTAGTTCACAGTACAAAAGTGAAAGATAGAAAGACTAAGACGAATAAAATTAAAAATTATTATGAAATTGCGCCATTAAGGCGCTATCAATGGAGTAAGTGAATATCAATGGAGTCAAACATTCATTGGTTAAAAAAAAAAAAGAAAAAAACGCTTTTAAATTAAAATCAAATTTTATTTTGACTAAGTTAATAGGCCAAAGAATAAGAAAAGAAAGACAAATTTAGTTAAATTTCAAATTTAATAAAAAAATACAATGATGAAATTGATTTCGCAAATTCAAGGGGCTAAATCTGCCGATAGGGGGTAGTAATATTTTCCCTCTTTATACTCATGTGTAGAGCGAAGCTTGGAGATTTTTTTGCGTACATAAAGTCAATTTGCCATTTTTTGGACTTATTCCCTTCTTCTAACTGACGATTCAATATCAATGAATTCAATCAAATGAATTTTTAACATTAATGGCGCAAGCGAACAACGGAATTTTTGATGAGCTTGAAAAGGAATATTTTAAGAACAGTTTTATTTGGGAGGAGGAATGATTCGGATTAAATAATTTATAAGAAACCAGTTTTAGTTTTAAAGGATCATTAATTAAGCCGGACGAGCGGGGTGTGCTGGATTGGTGAGATGAAACAAGAGACCTTCGTTCGCTATGATCGCGAGGCGATCTGAAAAAAATTGTGATAGAAAAAGTTCCTAGTTAAAAAAAAAAATATTATAATAAATATCTTAACTTTATTTTAAATCAGCAGATATGACAATTACAAATACATATTAGATAAAAATGTGCAAAAAAAAATTCTTCTAAGTATTCCTAAATTTAAAAAGTATCACCTTTGCAAATACAATTTTTTTACAAACAAGTGTTGGCTCCAATATTATTAAAACAGCGCTGGCAACACTCGAAAAATATAACACAACACGCGAAGTTGAGTAACGAGATATGAATAGAGCATTTGCACATGACGTCACTTGGAGGACAAAAACAACGTTGCTAAGGCCGTTGTTAGGTAAAGTCATGTGATTGAAAATGCTCTATAGGTAGTTGTGACTCAAAATTAATAAAGTGCGGTTTGGTGTTTTAAATGGACTTGTATGGTTCAAATTAAGCACTTTTAACAATTTAGAAGTGGGGTAAAGCAACTTACGAATAGTCAACGATAGTTATGCCTAACGGATCTTATGAAAAACGGATAGTTATCAGAGTATCGTAAATAATGTGTCAATGAAGAAGGACGCAACGACCAACGAATAGTTTCAACAGCGTCAAAACTCAAGCGAACGGATACCGCCAATTATGAGTTCGGCTTTGGAGCATTTCATCAATGACTGTTTTCAATCAAGTGTTACGGTTTACGAAACTTTTTCAGTTTGATGTGTGATGGAAACATCCATGTCACGAAGTTAACGGGTTCCTGCTGCTAACTTCGTTATTAAATAGATTTTGATAGAAAGACAGATCCGAGTGCACAGATTTAGGAATAAGAGTTTCAGTTATTGTTAAGGATCTTCTAAAGAATTCGTTAAAACCTAAAACAGGTTAAATAACGCCTTATTTATCTTTCTATCATAAACATTTACTTAAAAATTTAAAAATTAATTAATTACTTTTGTCCGTTAAAATAGTTTATTCATGAATGTTCAGAAAAAATAATCATAGTTTTCAAGCATCGATGAATATTCAGGAAGAATAGTCGTAAACTATACGACTGCAACGTTACTTGACCCTGGAGAAACAAAATAAACAATTGTTTGTTCTTAATTTCACTCAAAATTCAGACACCGCCATGGGCAATTTTGAGTGAAATTAAGGTCAGAGTCCCCTCTAAATATCGCCAATATCTAAATCGCTAAGTATATCCAAATATCAAGAAATTTTTCTGACTTTTATTAATAAACTGAATAGTTATTGATCTAATTAAGCATTTTAGTTCAGGAGTTTGAAATTATTTATGAATATTTCTACTTTTTGTTGTCTAAAAGAACCGGGGGATATTTAGCGGGAACTCTAACGGAATTGAACCAACCCATGTAGTAAAGCGTCTTTTTATCACGATTTCCGTACCGAAATTCCTCCTAGCAACCCTACAGGCTTTGTGTGTACTCATTTTCTCCTTCCGCGTAGTGACATGCTGGGTTCAAGAAACGTTGGAGCCTAGTATAGTTGCCGTTTTAATGAGACTGTTTCTGTTCATTCACGCATAGATGAATATTCCGGGAGATTAGCTCATGAACTTGATGAAGTATTGACGTAGAAGCTCTTCATTCAAGCATTGATGAATACTCAGGAAGAGTATTCACAAACTGAACAGTTTAATTTAAGAAACCATTGGTGTCCACTCAATCATCGATGAATATATTCAAGAAGAACAGTTCCTAAACCACTTATACAGCTTTAGAAACTACTCCCCTTTCGAGTCACTGAACTATCCGCTGCCGTAAAAACACCCTCTAAGCCCCCTTCTTTTCCAAGCCGTTCATATGCTTTTTAGCACCGTCTGATGCCAAGTGGTACTTGTTGACGGGTTTCTTGGAGTAAGCCCTGAAGTAGAAATGCAGGAAGAGTCCCAGAAAGACAACGGCTTGACCCACGCAAAAGGACACTTCTATCCCAGTGATGTAGCATCCTTCTGGTGGGAAGAAGATGACTTGGACGTAGAACACTAGGATGAAGATGAACATAAGTTACTCTGTCTGAACACACACACATCACGTAGCGCTGGTTCTACTGGTAGTCCAGTCAATCCGTAGCTTTTTCAAAACTTTCATATAGAAGTTTGCTGATTACGATTACGATTATGAGCGCTGATTACGATTATGAATTTTCCTCCCACGTGGGAGGTTGGCTTCTTATCGAAAATTGCTAAATTTTGGCTCTTTTTCCGATCTTCTGCTTATATTTCAAAAAGTATAAGTTTCTCGAAGATAATTTCAATTACAAAGTTGAAGTAAACAAAATTTCCTACAAAATGCTTCACTCAACTTTGATTTTCTGAAGAGTGGTTTGGCCGCTAGAGCGGCCTTTTTTTGGCCTTTCCGCAAAAAAATGAAAATCGCGCGCTTCTACCCTCTACAAAATGAAAAATATTCAAGTTACCAACAAAAATTTTATACCACGTGCAAGAGCATTTAATTGTCTATAAACAACGTACCTTACATTATTATTTTTTGAGAAGGGAGGAGGGAGAGAAGCAAAGATCGAAAATAAAACTTTCGTGCTCGCAATATGTGGTTGTGCATTTTTCTCTTGAGACTTTTCCGCAGGCAAGGCCTGAAGATAAGGATGGACAACAGGCTGCAAAATCTCAATGCTATACAGTAGGGTGGGTCGAAAAAACGCTTTTTTCGAAATCCGCTTACGGGTAGTGCGGATTTTTGGCCAAATGGCTTCAACAACACTTGTAAAAAATTTCAGCTCGATAGGACAATTCCTTCTATTGCCGCATAGTGCCCCAAATTTGAAAAAACGCAAAATTTCGATACGTTTTTAAAATTTTATCAAAAATCAGTTTTTTTGAATTTTGCTTTGCGAAAGTGCATATGTTTAACCAAATGACTTCAATAAAACGTGTAAAAAATTTCACATAGATACAACAACTCCTTCCGGTATAAATTTGCGCCCCAAAATTGGGAACTGAAAATAAGAAAGTAATTTTTCCAATTTGTTTTTTAAAAATTCTAAAAAATCATTTTTTAGAGTTTCCGCTTTCGGGTAACATGGACATAAAGCTAAAAACCTTCGATAAAACGTGTAAAAAATTTCATCTCGATTGAACAAATCCTTCCAGTGTAAACCAGCGCCCCTAAAGTAGAATTTTTAGCTTCACAAACTGTCGTTTCTTCTACTGTTCTACTGTGACTGCGAACTCCCCAGGCAGGAAGTTCTCTTCCACAGCGCAGCGCCTCAAAATTGTTCGCTTGGAATATCTTCTAGCCAGTTACTGTAAGGCATTCTGCATCCACAATCAATTAGCTCAATGATTTGAATGACATGGGAAAGGTCATACTTCTGCTGTCTTTGTCTTTCGGCTAGTCGTAGTTAGTGCGGCGCTTCGAGGGGGTAAACACCACAGCAGGGAAATGACAGAATGTTGTGAAGATAAAAATTCTACTTTTGGGGCGCTGGTTTACATTGGAAGGATTTGTTCAATCCAGATGAAATTTTTTACACGTTTTATCGAAGGTTTTTAGCTTTATGTCCATGTTACCCGAAAGCAGAAACTCTAAAAACTGATTTTTTAGAATTTAAAAAAAAAAAAAAATTGGAAAAATGCCTTTCTCATTTTCAGTTCCCAATTTTGGGGCTCAAGTTTATACCGGAAGGAGTTGTTGTATCAAGTCATTTGGCTAAACATAGGGTGGGTTGCCCAGTGAATGAACACTCCCAGTGAATGAACACCTGGTCGTATAATCTCAATTATTAAGCTATTTGAACTCTGTAAAGACTGTTACAAAAATTCAGTAGTTGCAATGAGACCTCCTAGAGGCCAGGCAATCGTTGATTTAACCGTATATTCCGATTTCAGTCTGTGTAAATTTTTTTACTGATACTCGAGCTTCAGACCCATGAAAAAGTCTCCGGTAAGTTAAGATTTGACTTGATTCATTCATATTTTTCTGACTTATAATTGCGCTTACTATGATTTTTGTTGTTTTTTATCAAATGTTAAAGACTTAATCTTTGATATGGCATAATTCAGAAAGCTGTACTTTTGAAATTGCGATAGATAAGGGGGTGTTCACTTACTGGAAGTGCAAACTGAGATTTCCCAGTGAATGAACAGGTGTTCATTTACTGGGGAAAATGCATATTTCGTAAAACCTCATGATTATAGTTTTATTTGATTCATAATGATGTAAGCTAAACTATGTAAAAATGCGCGATGATCAAAATTGTGTCCTTCCAGTAAATGAACGGGGTATGTTGATTAGAAAATACAAGTGTTCACATACTGGAAAGAGTAATTAAACTAAGATTTACCAGTAAATGAACAACCTTCATACTATGGGAAACTGCTTATCTCGTGAACCAAAAGACCTATAGGCTTATTTGACGGCTTAAACTAGGAATAGGTTATGATAAAGATCAGTATTGTCTTTCCATAGAATAAGTTTTTGATTTAAAAGTCTAGGTTTATACAGGGTGTATCATTATGAATGGGAAAACTTCTAGGGGAGGTAGACATTATAAGGGTTCAGAATTGCATAGGAACCCATGGTCCCAAACGACAGGCATGGACGTATATAAGGGGGGGGGGTTAGAGGGTCCAGACCCCTCTCCCCCCAATAGCCTAAACAAACCTTATGTCAGCCAAACAAAAAGGTTCCTGTCCCAAATATTCAAAAAATGAGTGAAAATACAACTTTTTGGATCAAATTTTCTGGGAGAAGACCCAGACACCCCTCTTTTGCTTGAGGGCATGTATTAACCACACAAATTTGTGATTAAGTTCACAAAATTTCACATTTGCCCTACATTTTACTCGGAAAGGGAAAACTATTAGAAACATTTTGGGTTACAGAATCCCTTCAAAACAGTTTAGTAACGGCTCCTTTGGTCCTGAGGTCTTATAGGTTTTGCCCCCCCCCCCAATCAAAAAGTTGAACTTACGCCTATGGTACTCCATTTTGTCCCCCCTCGTGATAAAGGTTAACCTAAGCTTTTATAACCCCTTGCTACGCTCAGAGGGAATTTCAAGGTATACAACCCCTCTTTCGAAACCTCAAACTTTAAAATTTTTCCCCATAGAAAACGACCAACCAAAGTTACTACTTAATGAAAAAGTGGGTAAATAGGGTTCAGGGGTCCTCCTCCAAAAATGTTTAAATTTTAGTATACTAAATAGTCTTCTATATAGCTACTTTTTATGGGTTTTCAGGGAGCTTCGCGGGCCGCATGTGGCCCGCCAGTTGGAAAACCCTGTTTTAGATACACTTTCATTGCCCATTGCGACCCCTGAAAGAAGTTTCTTGAACCCCCCCCCCCCTTGTAAAAGCTATAGCTACGTCCGTGCTAGGAGGTATTGATTATTAATTGTGTTAAGATGGAATATGCAATTAGTATAACGTCGCAATCGATGTTTGGCAAGATTTGCACCCACCTCCTAAGTAACTTTTTTGCGTGTGTGCGTGTGTGTGTGTATTGAAGAAATTTTAGAGTTTTTAGTAAAATATTTTCTATTTTATGTAACGCAGGCTGATCAGTTGAAAAAAATCATGGTATTTTTCAGTGTTCATTTACTGGAAGACACTGTTCATACTTAGGGCAAACTTTGTTCATTCACTGGGTCTATCGCACTTTTTTCACTCAAATCAGGATTCCTTCATAACTATTGATTTCTGTGATCTGGAAATACTTCGATCATATTGCCAAGAAAAAGCCAGTATGGAAACATACCTTATTTTTAGAAATTGACCGAGAAAAAGCCCTGAAAAAAATTTTTGAAGTGGGAAAATCGCAAACCCAAATGCTAAGTGTTCATTCACTGGGCGGTTCACCCTATGCACTTTCCCAAAGCAAAATTCAAAAAAACTGATTTTTGATAAAATTTTAAAAACGTATCGAAATTTTGCGTTTTTTTCAAATTTGGGGCGCTTTGCGGCAATAGAAGGAATTGTCCTATCGAGCTGAAATTTTTTACACGTGTTGTTGAAGCTATTTGGCCAAAAATCCGTACTACCCGCAAGCGGATTTCGAAAAAAGCGTTTTTTCGACCCACCCTACTATACAGCTCTGGTTGGTCAGTGAGCCAGTAAACCTCAATGAGGAAAAACAAGAGTAGAATGGATGCGGTTTGCAGTAGAGGTGGATTGTCAGTTTCGTCCTCATAGTTTTGTTTTATCTTTGGCTTTAAAACACGGACCTTGTGTTATTTCCAATAGTGTACCTAGTAATGAAAGGGACATGGGATTTTGCTTATGAGAGAATCCCGTTTCGATCTGCAGCACCACGATGATTGAAGATGAGTTTGAAGACACCTCTAGGAGAGAGAGCGCTCAACTGTTCGCTCGCAGCTAATCGAGACCCGAGTTTAGGTTTCGGTTCTCTCGAGTTTAGGTTTCGGTTAGTTTTCTCCTCACCTCACTACACCTCACCCCTCGTGAGAATTAGTGAGAATGGGACCAGACTCGCTATGCCTCGCATCCTAAAATAAACAATATCTTAAGTTTAAACTCTTCTGATTGCCTCGTTTCACTAAAAGGCATTGGATTCCATTCCTGCAACTCATGAGTATAATCACGGCTTACTAGATACTATACATCAGGCTAGCCGAGTACGGAAATCATTAAAAATCCAGATGGCAATACTTGACAAACTGGCAAAGCATATCCACAGTGTTGAAGGCGGTGGGTGATATAAGTAGGACTTGTGGCGATCCAAGCGAGAAAAGTTTTCAAATGGTTTTCATTGTTCAAAAATCGGCTAGCCTCTATAGTATCTAGTAAGCCGTGGTATAATTTAACAGTATATTTACCGGCCCGAGTTTCAGCATTGAGGTTTTGCAACCTGTTGTCCATCCCTTCTTGGTTTACCAGTTTGGATGGCTAACAGTATATACCCGAAGTAATCATGGGTCATTTCTGACCATCAAACAAACCATCCACAGTTTTAAATATAGTCCATCAAGGGCCTATTACAATTTCTTTTTTCAGCTTAGGATGAATGCATACCAGAATATTTATTTTGTAAAAGCAATAAAACTGAATAATTTCGAGACAGTTTATAGTTACCATTTGCAGACTAGTCAGGTACCTTTTCCACCATAGGTATTTCTGAACTGAAGGTCCCATTGCCGATAGACCGTAGTACAAATACATCCATACGTGTACAAATGTGTTCACCAATGGAAAAAGAGTACTGTTGCCAGCTGAAAATATTGGAATACTTAGTTCACTGTCATATCTAGGACGAGTGAATATGTATTTCTTTTAGAATTATGCAATAAATTTATTATTTCGGTTTCGGTAAATTCTTACAAAACTTTTAAATCCCACCCTTACAATTATAATTTTTGAACCATTCTTTAAGCATCCCGTTTTAATCCGTGTGACCAGTTGAGAAGTAATAAACCGAATAATTTTCGTTTAAATATTTTACCAATACAAATATAATAATTTTTCATTTTAATTTTCAAACAAACTGGATTTTTGAAAACTTTTATAGCTCCTCTCCCCCTTTGAAATTCAAAAATATTAAATTTACGTTTTTAAAACTACAGTAAAATACTAAAGTTAAAGAAAAGAACCTTCTGGATTTCATTTAGATTCTAAAAGAATTAAGTTTAGCTTTAACTGCAAATGGAGCAATCATAGCAATACGTCTTTTATAGTTTATTGGTTTCTTTCTAGATGGCGCTCTTAAAAATAATGATAAAGAATGGAATAGGTTAGAAAAATATGAACAAGTCCAGAGCCCAAGTTTTGAGAAAATCGGGGGGAAATTATGTATAAGCGATGGATTGTTCTATAACCATGAAATTTTTACCGGAAATTCAGGACTCTATTTAGAGAACATAAAAATTCATCTAAAAATATAAGAAGCTACATTCAAAAATATTTTGCCATTTAAAAAAGTTGTGTGATATATTCTCTTTTTCAAACTTATAAAATTTTATCATGGCAAAAATCCTAAAAAAAAAAATTAATCGAAAATTAAAATCTATTTCTGCTCAGTCCACAACAAAAAAGGGAAAAATAGAAAGACTAAGACAAATAAATTAAAAATTATTATGAAACTTGAGTCAGCAGTATCAAGGGAGTTAAACGTTTATTGGATAAAAAAAGGCAAAACCATTTTAAATTGAAAGCAAATACTTAGTAAAAGCATATAAAAAAGCCATACTTACTAGTTCCGTAAGACACCCCGACCCAAGTAGTAATTGGTAAAACAGAATGATGGAACCAGTGGCGGATTAATTTGTGGTTGGGGGCGGTTTAGATGGAATATTCAATTTACAGTAGGTCCTCCTTGTGGGATAAAAATTTTTAAAATATAATATCTTTATGACTAGTACTGTTAAGCAATTTTGAGAGTTAAAACAGATTTAAAATAAGTTTAAAAATAGGGGAGAATGGGGCACATTAATTTTAAAATATTTGACGAAAAAATTTGTGCGCAGCATAGAAATCCAATTAAAAAAGGGGGTCTGGGGGGGTCCTCCCACCGAAATTTTTTGAAAATTCGACCCTTAGAAACAACATTTTAACTAGTTTTTATCTATTTAGTCAGACTTTCGGAGGGGAGGCCAGGCCCTTTTAGCCCCCTTTATTTTATATACGCCTATGGCCCATGGTACTGGGTACTATAGTACTGTTAAGCTGTTTTGGGACATAAAACTGATATAAAATAAATTTAAAATAGTGGAGAAGGGGGTACATTAATAAAAAAATAAAAAAAATCTACCTTAACCTTTTAAACGCCGGAATTCAAATTTCAAAGTAAAGGTTCTGCCTTTAGGCTTAAATAGCTTGTTTAATTATAAAACCATTCGGCAGAAAAAATCCTGATTGTGAAGATCTTCCCATTTGGGAACATTTGACTATCATTCCTGAAAGTTTGTTGCACCATTTCAGATACACCCTGTATATGTATAAAAAGAACAACTGTTAATCCTAGACGCCCTGGTATGATTTACTCTGTGTCCCTAAATCAAACAAAGAGATTTTTCACAAATGTTTTTTCTACTTGCACCCAAACACTACAATAGTTTGCCAATTGATATTCAAATAACACCTAAAATTACTTTATTAAAAAAAAAAAAACCACTTGAGCATTTTTTATTTAATTCAGAAATTTTACTTATTCTTTTAAACTTATTGTTTTCATATAATTTTACTACAAATGCTCTATAGAGTATTCGCACATGACGTCACTTGGAGGACAAAATCAACGTTGCTAAGGCTGTTGTTAGGGGCGGGACATAGAAATATCCAATAGCAGCATTCGCACATGATGTCACTGGAGGAATAAAACAACGTTGCTAAGGCCGTTGTTAGGCAGAGTCATGTGATTGAAAATGCTCTATTTATAATTAGGGTCACTTGGGGTAAGTGGGTCACTGGGGTAAGTGGGTCACCCCCATCAAACTAAACTTTGTACAGGACATATCACACTTACTCACATTGATCATGTTACATTTTGTCACACTGAAGGGTTTTGCATGTATTAGAGTTTTGTTACATTTCTTTTTATGATCATAGAACTAATGTAAAAAATATTTCCAGAATGATTTGTTTGGAGAGTTAAGGCTACATTTTTCCGAGAAGTGTTCCCAGCTAAGTTTTCATTATATTTTGATGTTTATTTTTAACTATTGTGCAAAATTTGACTTAAAATACATACTACAATTTGAATTTTTACAAAATCTCTAATTTAAAAATGTTTAAGAGGGGGGTCCCACTTACCGCGTAATTTTAGCCTAGTAGGGGTAAGTGGGACACCCTAGACTCACCACTTTAATGTTTATATTGAAACATTTATAAGTAATTTATTGAAATTTTTTATTAGTTACGCGTTTTAATTTAAGTTGTGGTAAGTGAAGTAAACTATTAAATTGTTTTTTTTTATTCACGTTGACGAGATATTAATTAAAACAAAAGTGGGGTGGGGGAATAGTTTCGAAGGTTTCTTTATAAGTCTCCTGAACCATTCGAACCTGAAAAAAACATTCTGTAATTTTAGTGTTCCAAAAAGGGGTCCCACTTACCACAACCAACCCTACTAATATAAATGTGAGTAGATATTTCGTACATGGATAAAGTTACAATAAAATATTTTGTACAGAAAACTTCTGTACTTTATCGAGTAAGACTCACTTACCCCCTCTTAAGTTTTTCTTTCTTTCAATCTAAATAAAGAGGGGGTGACCCACTTACCCCTTCTTATGGGGTAAGAGGGACAACCTTCTCATTTTTAAAAAAAGATCAGTTAAGAAGTATGTAACACGTTATTTTAGAATCTAATAATAAATTTTTGTTTATTAATGTAGTCTTAAATAAAATCTATCAATAAGTTCAAATTTAAGCACTTCAAGAATTTTTTATTAAGCTTCAAAAATGTACTGTTCCAAAAAGGGGCCCCACTTACCCCCAAGTGACCCTAATTGGACTTTTTTAATATTGTCAATAAGGTTTTTTTATTTTCTACTTTGAGCCTATATTTATATTGCAATCGACACCTTTGCCAGTCCTGAAAATTGTAATTATTTATTTTATATTTTATTTTCTTGTATTAATTATTTGTATGATGTATCTTGTAATTTTTTCCCTTGTTTTTCTTCTTCTTTATATGTATTATTTAAATATATTCAAAATGCACTTGTAAGGGATGAAAATCTCCGAAGTGTATAATTTTAATTTTTTTCTTCTTCATTTGTTGATGTTGTATATGTGAATGAATAAAAAAAAATAAAAAAAAGTACCTCTATGTCGTCTGTCAGTTGAGAATATACAATAGTTTGTCTTATCAGCATTTATGGTTAATTTGAGATCTTTCGCCCATGCCGCAATGCCCTTCAGTGTTTTGTTTAGGGCTTCTTCTGAAACTGTAATGTCTCTGTGAGTATGCCATAGAGCGATGTCATCTGCGTAGCATGCGATATTCGTGTCTGGATGAATGTGAGGGTGGATGGTGTTCATATAAAAAAGAAAAAGGAGAGGACTGAGAACTGAGCCCTGAGGTATACTCCAGCCTATAGTCTGTGTGACTCGAAGAGCACCCCATTGAACCTGCCTCTAAGAAAATCGTTGATCCAGAGCAGTGCATTGCCTTTTATTCCAGAACTGTGGATAATGTCTACCAGTTTTTGACGGTCAAATGCTGATGAGAGGTCCAAGAACACTGCGACAGTTTTCTTATGAGGCTTTTCTTGAAAGCCATTGATTATTGTTTGACTCAGGTAGAACTTTTGTATCATAATTAATTAAATAATATCAATTTATGTATTTTCTGTGCCACATGGAAGGGCACCTGAGCGTGCTCCTTTGTGGTCAATGAGAATTTATTATTTAATAAAATTTATCATCATTATTATTATTATTATTATTATTATTATTATTTTATAACTGAAAACGTTGATCTGGGAAATTTTTTTGAAATTTGACCCTTAAAATCAAGGTTAAATTAATTTTTAATGTTTAGAAATCATAATATTTTTTAAAAAACATTCCATATTTGGTCAAAAGCTAAATATTTCGGGGGGACGGGCCAAATATTGTGTACGCCCCCCTGATCTATATAAAAGGACCGTCCCCTTCGGAGCCCCCCTTACATACGGCTCTGATCTTTGGTGCCATTGAAAAATATGGCCCCTTCCTTTTCCCCTTAGAAGTAAAATCGAAATTTCTCTGTTGCGGATCTTTCACGAAACTAAAATGGATTTATATAATTCCTGATTCAAAATATATTACTCAGAAAATAATCACCAGACTATCATAAAAAATCATGATCATATTGATGATTAAAATGGGATTTTTTCTCTAGTGATTAAAAACTTATAGAGCATTTTCAATCACATGACTCGGACCTAACAACGGCCTTACCAACAGAAATGTTACAGTTTTTTGCCCTACAGAGGTTAACAGTTACAGAAAATGACTAGCCGTGGAATTATTCTATTGGAGCATTTGCAATCACGTGACCTCGTACTTAAAATCCACCTTAGCAACAGATAAACAACGGCCTAAGCAACAGTTAAAAGCCCTACAGAAGGACACAGTTAAAAGAAAATAACCGGTTGTGACGTCACCTGAAAACACTCTATAATCCGTTTTTTATAAAAAAAAGCACTAGATTTTCAAAAGTAACAAATAACTGATTTCGATTTTTTTTACTGTGTTAGGGTACGCGCATAGTGCGGCAGATTTTCAGATTCCGAAATCAGATTCCCGATTTCAGATTTTCGGAAATCTGCTCTCAGAATTTGTCAGCGCCGGTGAGTGCGCATAGTGCATCAGATTTTGCCTGCTTCTTCGGAAAGCGTTTTGTTTACATTTTGCTGAAATAGCTTTATTTCTGCTCAAAGGGAGATCTGCTTAGCCCAATGTTACATAAAAAAACATAATGCAAATAAAAAGTTATTAAAAGAAAAACTATATATGTCAATTTAAAAATCATATTTAATGATCTAAAAATATATTTCAACGAAATTTAAATTTTAAAACTGGTAAATATAGTTTAAAATAATTTTATTTGAGTGTTTAATTTTTAAATAAAAAGTTTCATGGAATGGCATTGTTGTTAAAATAATCTCCATGGAAATGCAGTAAACAAATGACCACGTTCTGAGAAATCTGCCGAATCTGAAAAATCGGAATTAATTTTTAATTCAGGCAAAAATCTGAGTCTATTGAACACACTTTGCGTAGCTGTCCTATTCCACTCTGAACTTCTGTTTCTCTTCTCTTCCTAATCCCCTTTCTTTTCTTTTCCGTTCTGATGCTTTGCCGATGCCAAGTGGCACTTGTTGACGGGTCTCTTGGAGTAAGCCCTGATGTAGAAATGGAGGAAGAGTCCCAGAAAGATGAAGGCTTGACCCACCGAGAGGAGCACATGGAACCCTGTGACACGGCAGCCTTGGGGCGGGAAGAAACAGAGTTGGAAGAAGAAGACGTTGATGATGATGAACTGGAGCTGGAAGAGTAGAAATTAGTGATGGGCAAAATCGACAATTTTAGGTATCGAATACTTTGGTATCGAATACTTTTAGGTATCGAGTATTTTCAAGTATCGAATACTTTTTCTATTGAAATTATGGATTAAAAGATTCAATAATTCTTAAAGGATGCACATGAACCACCCTTGTGCTATCTATAAAATCTATAAATGGGACAATCTATAAAAAAAACTCTAAAAATTCATGAACAGCGAATTTAAAAGTACATTAAAACCCAAGGCTAATAAAATTAAAAAAAAAAAGCCTTAATGTTAACCACAATTCGCCGCCTGAAGCACTCCCCGCATGAGCAGAAATTGACACGCGAGCGACGTGAATTTTAAATAAGAAGAGGATGTATAGTACTTTTAGTGGTGAGTAATAATGATTGAAGTAAATGAGAACTCTTTTGAAGTAAATGTGTTATGAAGGTTCCTTTTCTCGAATTCTGTAAAAGGAAATCAAACTTGAAATTGGAATGGTAAAAATGGGGTTCACAGATGGAAGTTTTGTAAATTCAAACCCTCTCCGAATACTAATGTACGGATCGTTCCAGTTGTGAAGGGGAAATTGTCGCATTGGTTTTGCACCCTTAGAAAACCCTTAACTTCGACTTTTTAAATTAAATATCGTATCTACTAAACTTCCATCTATGGCAATTCTTTTAGATTATAGAGAACCTCAAATTTTTAAACTAAATCATAGCTAAAATAGTTTATTCAATGCTTATGTTATAAAAATAAAGTTGGTAACCTAAATACAAAAGAATTAAGATATTTAAATTCACACACTCACCACTAAAAAGTTATTAAATGAAGACCTTATTTCAGAATTGAAATTTAGTTATATTTACTCTTAATAGTTTTGCCGTAACCAAATAATACGTTCAGGTTTAATAATTAAAAAGGTCTAAGTGTAACCGCATTGCTAGTTACTGTTATACCAGTATCAATTAGTTGATTATAATTAAAACAATAGTTAAGACCATTAAACATAATGTATTTACAAAAATTGACTAAAATATTGGTGACTTTTCTAACCCTAAATCCCATTTTAAAATAATCAACGTCATTCTTCCAATAATTTAGCGCTTAAAACTACTCGATTAAAAGTTCGAACCAAAAGTATTTGTATCGAAAAAAGTATGAGTAGAAGGTTCGATTACAAAATTACAAGTACTCGAAAAATGTATTCGAATAAAGGTTCGAACGAAAAACTACTCATAGCGAAAAAGTATTTGTATCGAAAAAAGTATGAGTAGAAGGTTCGATTACAAGTACTCGAAAAATGTATTCGATTACAGGTTCGAACCAAAAACTACTCATAGCGAAAAAGTACTCAATAGAAAGTTCGAACCTTCAGTACTTATGGGACAAAGAGAGAGTCAATGTGGAAAGAGTTAGAGAGTCAAGAGGTGGATCGCAAAGCGCGAGGATCTTCGGAGCGATTTGGCGGGGGAAAAACCAAGGCCACGTCGAATTTCGATAGCGGAAGATAAACGACTCGGGTTTGAGCGTTGCAAAATGAAAACAGGCTGTGTTTAATCTACAGTATTTATTTTGAATATTATTTTATTGAAAAATTTAAAACGAAATATGTCAATAAAGTATCGATACTTTTTTGGGTATCGAATACACCCGATACTTTTAGGTATCGAATACTTAAGTAATTGGTATCGATACCTGCCCATCACTAGTAGAAATCAGGGTTATTGATAATTATGGAAACAAAAAAAGCATCGAAATTTGATCGAAGCTTTATTGTTACTTCTAAATATATCACCTCTTTGCAAGAGGAACAACATAATATTTCTATACATGTCATGTTATTATGAAGAACATAATATTTAATATACCTGATACAATGGAGAATGAAAATTAGAGAGGCTTTTATATTAATAGATATCAAGACTAAAAACAAAAGTTTATGTCAGGGATTTTAGTAGGGAACTTCAGGTTAGGGAACTTTCAGGTTAGGGAACTTCAGGTTTTACGTAATGAGCATTCTCTAAACCAGAGGTTCTCAAACTTTTGAGCGTCACGACCCACTTTTTATGCACAAAATCAAGCGCGACCCACCTCATTCTCAATTAATTTCCCCAGGCCCCCTGCAAGACATAAGATTTTTTTTTTTGAAAATTAAAAGTAAGAATATTTGAACACTGGTGCATCAAAACGAGAAATTATGTGAGAAACAATGAGCTCCACAAGGAAAGGGGGGGTCTGGGGGTCTTCCCCCAGAGAGATTTTTGAAATTTGACTCTTAAAAACAGGGTTTCAACTCGTTTTTTAGTAATCAGGGCTAAATTGCAGTTTCAACACTACAACATCATTTCCCCGAAAATTTTTAAAATTTGTGTTGCTCCAATCCAGTAAGGAGCCCTACGTTTAAAATCACTGATTTTTTTCTCCAAATCTTATTTGAATAAACGACAAATTTTGCATTATCAGCATATAAAAGTGACACAAATATGTATTTTACTTTAATTGTCCTTTGCGTTCGACGCCAAGTAGTGTGTTATTTTGTTAATGCTCTTTTTATATTTCTTACTATTTGGTAGTTTGATAAATTTCAAAAGCCAATAACACGTTTGTAAAAATTATAAAATGTTACTATATATTCAGACAAATTCAAAATCTTTTCGCGACCCACCAAAAATTGACTGGCGACCCACCAGTGGGTCGCGACCCACAGTTTGAGAACCTCTGCTCTAAACACACACCAGCAGATCGCTTTTTTTCATTTGTGGATTATTTTACTTTTTATCGATAGGGATTTTGATGGTTATTCTCCCTATTTCTTGTTCCAAGCCCCCCTATTTTTAGGGAAACTTTTTGATTTTTGATGAAATTCGGGAGATTAACAGAAAATCCGGTTATTCGGGGGACAAGGGGGTATAAGTCTGCCGAATAAATCGGAAGAGATACATGATGATATTGCACCCGCTATTTTTGATAGAGTTTAACAGCTCTACTCCATATCATTCTCGTCCGGATCCCTCAAAACACATCTTCCACCAAAATTATTTCACTCAGTCCCTATGAACGATAGGGTATAGTTTTATATTATTTATAACCACCCGGTATATTGCTTTATCGACTCTTAAAGAAGACGAGGTCGATTGTTTAGGACACCTGATATTTTTAATAGTGTTTCGATCTCAACTTACCATTTGCAGACTTGTTAGGTATTTTTTCCACCATAGGTATTTCTGAACCGAAGGTCCCATTGCTGACAGACCGTAGTACAGATACATCCAAACGTGGACAAACGTGTTCATTAGAGGGAAAAGGGTAATGTTGCCGGCTGAAAATAAATGGATGAAAATTCATTAATTCACAAATACGTTCATAAACTGGGAACCCACGACAAAATCAATGCATTACGTATTTACCACACTTTAATAGAATTAGTACTTTTAATTGACATTAATAATTAAAATTAAACTAGTCAATGACATAAGCACAAAATGCAACTTAATGAGGTATTTGCATAAGTGAGGGATTTGCTTAATTTTTCCTACATTTTTTTGATACGTTATACTGTTTAAAACTCTCAAATATCAGATTTTTAAGTTCAAAAAATATGTTTTAAATAATTTAAATTCAATTTTATATTTGCCAAAACACTAGTAAAGTCATATGATCAAAAAACGGGATTTGACGTCACAGCGCACTCGAAACTAGTGTTTTTACTGTTTTCAATGATCGGAAAACTGGATTCGATTGGACGTGACGTCACAGCGCATAACAACAACAGTGTTTCTGTTTTCGCGCCAAAACACAAAACGAAATTTCAAAAATTTATATCTCAGAAACTAGGCTACGAAAATACTTCATTTAAACGTCATTCTTCATGGTTTTTTATCTACTATTTTAATAAAGTTTAATCTCAAAACGTGAAAATACCTCATTGTGTAGTACATTCTCCTTCTTTTTAGAAGGTGTCAGAGAGGCTGCCTCGGAACTGGACGGATCCCCTGTTGAGAGTGTCTGGTTTCTTTCCCTGATATGATTTTTGATCTGCATTTGTTAATATGTTTTTATTTTTCAGATGAATTAGTTTTAATTGAGTTATAAAGGTTTTAAACATTGACTAGATCTCTTGGAGAGACATAAACATCCCTTTTCTATTTGAGTACCTAACAACCAGTAGTTTTTGTTTGCTTACCAGTTATCAGTTATGTGCTAGGTTAGACATTATATAATTAACAACCAGTAATTGTGAGCCAGCCATTTTGTCACGCTCCCCACCCCAGGTGTAAGATTTGAGTTTTCAATATTAAGGATGCATGTAATTTATGAAATGTGTGTAAATGAATTAAATATGACAAGAATTTTAAGAGTGGGTCCCAGTCCAGCAATAGAGTACAATGCAAATTTGACTCCTATATGCACCAATATCTTGGACAAGACAACAACAGAACAATATAAAATTTTAAAGCTTCATTGGTGCACTTCTTTTTCAGAATGTTGATTAATAATAGTTATTAATGGGTAGACTTGCTGGATATTTTTAAGGAAACTTTTATTTATTGATAAATTGGAGTTAATAAATATTTTAACTTATTATGTTATTCATGCAGTTGCTTTACAATAGATTGCATTTGCTCTGACAATAGCTCAAGGCCATACTTTTGACAAACTACACTACTCGACAAAAAAATAGGGTCAAAATGCTTCTGACACAACACAAGCAGATTCTTATGTAAAATAATCCCCTAAATCCGAATCCGACCTCCGTTTTTCTCCATCGGGCTCAGAGTTTCGGGGAACAGCCCCTCCCCCTTTTTACGTTTTTCGATGACTTAATGACTTTGAACTCGATTTTCAGGGTCAAAAAGCATTACTACACCCGAGGGGACATGAAAGGTTAAACTTTATAAAAATATGAAAATCTGTGGCGAATAGATAGATTTAAGGGGTTATTACCCCCCTAAAAACGCAAAAAAAAGCTAAATATTATAGAGGTTTTTATACGAGATTTTTTCCTCTTAATTTTTACGCAATTCACCTTTGAAGGGCCCTAACCCTTCCCCAAGGACCCAAATTTAATGAAAATAGGCAGTAATGATTTTTACTAAAAGCGGTTGAGGCGTTAGAGCCCCCGAAGCACCCGCGGAAGGGTTCGGAAGACTTTCTGAATCGGGCTGGCGCACGCGCGCTCAAGATATTATATTCATGTTTTGAAAATTTTAAAAATGACATTTTTCTTATATTATATGTCTTTCCTGAGTAGAAATTCTTTGGTTCGTAAGTTACGATATTGCATGCATTTTTCATAATGATGTTTTCGTTCTATCTTTTAAATAATTTTTTAACTTTCTTATTTTGCCGGTATAGGGGCGCTTTAAGCAGTGTCAATGGATACAGCATTGTCACATACCGCCTAGGAGTACTCCTTACTTCCGAGACGTTGGTTTCAAATAGAAGTCGTGAAACGGACTTTTGAAACACCCTGTATACTTTATCACTTATCAGGGTGCGAAAAATACCAGTGGTATTGATACACAATACAATCAACATAATTTTTTGTGTCTCTACTTCAGCTTTTACCCTGAGACACGACAAGAAAATTTTTCAATCTTTAACAAGACAAAATTTTCAATAGGGAGAATAGTGTGTATCGAAATAGTAATACTTACTGGGACCATATGAAATTCCATACCAGACTGTGATGGGTACGAGAAAATGATGAAACACGTGCAAAAAATTAAGTTGAGAGTCTTTTTTCCGTAGAACAAAAAATACCTGTAAAGGTGTAAAGAAAAACTCAAAAATTGCAAAGAATGGTTTTGAAGAATGAAATTAAAATACAGTCACTCCAGAAAGTATAGACGACATTAGTCATTACGTCACTTGCTTGTTTGGAAACGTTGATTCCATCCGTGATTGGTTCCGTACGGATCCGTACGGATTTACTTCCAATCACGGAACCAATCACGGATAGAATCAACGTTTCCAAACAAGCAAGTGACGTCACACTAATGTCGTCTATTCGCACACCCAACAAATTTGCACTAGTATACCTATTACGGCTAAATTTCACGTGCAAAATCCAAACAAAAATTAACCTAACATGGTATGTTATTCTTCATTATAATCTACCAAAAAATCAGAACAGTTGGAAAAAAATTATTTAAAATAATGAATCTATTTAAAAGCCCAAACAAATATTCGTACAGCGATAGACTTAACATGGGATCATTGCATTGCTGAAAAGAATATTTTGTTCCTAATCCTAATTTAAGAGCACGTGCATGCAATTTTTTTTCTTGAGGTTCGTTATACCAATAGCTTTCAAATAACTTCATTTTTTTAAATAATTTTTTTCGAACTGTTCTGAGATTTTTTCGCTCTTTTTTTTTGGTTGATTATAATGAAGAATAACATACTATAAGTTAGGCAGTGTTATTCCTAGGATTTTTTTTGGGGGGGAGTAAAAATACTCCTTGACTTTTTTAGGAGGAGTGAAATTGAATTATGAGGAGTGAAATACGGAAATAGCATGAACTACATATATACAGAGACGCGAAAACCGTAATCAAACTCCTTTAGCATCAAAACAATAAATGAAAAAAAAAAATACTATGGCTGTATGAAAACACAATTAAAAAGTATGATAATTAGGGTGTCGTGGCTTTTGGAAATTGGCCAGAAGACGGGCGAAAATGTCTCCGTTGAGATCAGTTGGTGTGTTTTGAGTAGAAAAATATTATTTGTTGATTTCGTTGGGGACCGCGATGCAACTTTTAAGCTAAACCTTTGTGAAAAATTCAAAGAGTGAAAATACTCCTGGCTAGTTTTTCAAAGAGTATTTCCAATTTTCAAGGAGTGAAATATATACTCTCTCAGAGGAGTTAAAAATATATCTGATGTTAGGATAATTTTTTTTGACCGTGGAATTTAGCCGTAATAGGAGGTATACTAGTGCAAATTTGTTGGGTGTACGAATAGAGCATTTTCAATCACATGACTCTGCCTAACAACGGCCTTAGCAACGTTGTTTTATTCCTCCAGTGACCAGTGACATCATGTGTGAATGCTGTTATTGGATACTTCTATGTCCCGCCCCTAACAACAGCCTTAGCAACGTTGATTTTGTCCTCCAAGTGACGTCATGTGCGAATGCTCTATACTTTCTGGAGTGACTGTAGTTAGGATCATGACATCTTACCGAATCAGCAAACTCTAGGAATTTGGAAAGATAGAACCCATAACATGTCGGGATTAACTGGAACATGAAAAAAGTATTAATATTCTATCCATCAAAGAAACTCGTCAATCTAATTAGTTTCTCTTTAAGATTTTATTCTACATCCAAGAACTATTTAAATACTTTTTTTCTATTTTGGGACCATAGAATTGCATAAATCGACATAATAATTGAGTTAGATATCTACTGTTCTAATGATTTTAATTGAATCGCCAGTTTTTAAAAGTGAATAAGTCCAAAAATGTCATATTGTGTTTTGTGCTCAAAAAATGTCCAAGCTTCTCTCTACACATGGAGGGGAAAGAGGGAAAAACAACTTCCCCAATCAGGTATAGATATAACCTCTTGAACTTGGCGAAAGCGACGTATGTCCTACATCGTAATTTTTTTTATTTAATTTGAAATTTAAGTTAATTTGGCTTTATTTTTTTCTAATTATTTGTGCTGTTAACTAAGCCAAGACATTTTTTTTTCTTATCCAAGAGAATGATGATTTTGATACCGCCTTAATGACTCAGTTTCATAATACTTTTCAATTTTATTTGTTTTAGTCTTTCTATTTTTCACTTTTGTGCTGTGAACTAACAAAACTATAATTTAATTAGTTATTGTCAAATTGAAGCGGTTTTTAAAATTTTTCATTCATAAGTATATAAAGGGAAAAGGTCCCATCAACTTTTTTCTACTATACACTACTTTATATAATTTTGATGATTTTTCTGTACTCTAAATAGGGTCCTGGATTTCCAATAAAAATTTAGTGGTTATACAATGATACTGTTTTTCGATTTTCTCAAAACTTGGTTTTCGGACTAATTCCCTTATTCAAACTGACGATTCAGATAGAATTGTCCCTGGAATTTGTAGATTTATTGTGGCGCTCCTCTGTTTTCAAACTTTTTCTGTGGTATTTAAACAGAATATTTTTGTGCATAATCAACATAGTTTCCTAAAAAACCTTTCCTCAGTCCCTCTTAATATACAACTACAATTTTTTTTCAAAATATTTTTAAATATCTATCTTATAATATGAAAATGAGTCAAGTTAAAAAATAAATGAACGATGGAAAGCTGCTATTCGTTTGGTTTTGATTGATATCATCGAACCATTTTGAATGAATATTCCCCATTGTTGTACAACAGAGCACCCGAACCATTAAAGGAGCCCTAATCTCCAGCAGGGTTTGATATAAATCAGTGAAATATACATAAGTAATTAAATTATTGGTCAAATAACAGTTATAAAGAAAAAATATACAAAACACACAATTTAAAATTGATCATCAGAATAAGTTTCTTTCTTTAGTTCTTATAAGGGGACGTCCATAAATTACGTTAGGTGTTTTTTTCTTCCAAATTTGGGACCCCTCCCTCCCCCTTGTTGAGATTTAGTTAGATTTTGCTGGACCCCCCTCCCCCCCACGTGAGATTTTTTGAACCACTAGTTTTGTTTTATCGGCATAAAAATTAGCATCCAGATTGCAAAATTTTGATACAAAAACACGTTGAAATCGAAAACATGATTCTAATTTGTAATTATCACGACTGACTGGCTAATGATTAGCTGTTGTGACTAATCTGAGCATTTTTTCTAAACTTGTGCTAAAAAATATTAAAGAAAAAATGTATATTTTCTAAACTAAAAGATGACGTGAGATTTTAATTGACTCCCCCTCCCCCCTGGTGAGATTTTCCTGGACCCCCCTCCCCCCTTTTGACCTCACGTAATATATGGATGTCCCCTAATGACTGTATTCAAGCAGTGTCATATAATATGTGAGAAGAATTAAATCAAAACATAAGGAAAAATAAGCATGAAAAGATATTTATTACCATTAGATTTTCAGGACTATTCGTAGGATCCGTGTTTTCACATCTCCAGCTGTATCTTGTAAACCACGCGTAATAAGCATACTGTAAAAAGAAGGTTCATAATTAATTAGAATTGGAAGATTAGTTATCACATGTTATTTAGTTTTCACCTAACTCATCAGTTTAAAAGTTTAGTAAATACAAAGCAGTGTAAAACCCAGCTGAATCACAACCTATAACCTTGAATACCTTCATTCATATAACCAGACCTCATTAACAGGATTAATTATTGTTTAAGCAAGAAGTGTTTTATTAAAGAGGCATTAATAAACAGGCTATATCTACCTGTATAAATTAATGAAACAAACTTCAAGAGTTGATTGAACGCATACAAATATTTTTTCAATCCTAAGAAGCGCACTAGATTTTCTTTACGAAGCTAATAAAAAAAAAGATCTAAACACGAAAAAAAACCTATTCAATTAAAACAAATAAAATAACACTAATATTAAACTGAAGCATTAGTTGTGTAACTGCATAAATCTTTAAAAGGAACAAAAGGTTAGAGTAAGAAATGACAAGAAGGAAAATATATAATTACCTTACCGAATAATTTAATTTATTTGTCTTAATTTCGGCATTTTCCCTGTTTTGGTTTGGTTTGGTTTTTGGTTACATATATTTTCCGGTATGTGTGCTTGATCTCAAGGATCCGCTTATACACCTTCGTCAAGTAAGACAGACACAACAGAATTTTTACTGGCACAAAGAAGGAAAATACACCCAGGGGCGAGGTGAGAATCGAACTCACGACGGAGCAGTGCGCAGACTGTTGGCGTGAAAGGCAGAGGAGCAAACCGAACAAGCCATCCGTCCCCCATTTTCCCTGTGTATATCACACTTTCCTTTTCAGCTTGCGCAGCCAGATGGTTTTGGTAACGGCGGCGGGAAATGTTCTTTGATAATGAATGCTAGTTTCAGTTTGTTCTATTCCCCTGTATTTCTTTGCATTAGATTAGGTAAGGGGTTCTAGACACTTTTCAAGTTGAAAATTTTGCTGATCCCTCTTTTGCTTTGGATGATGATTTGAATTTTGTTGATTGATTTGCTTGATGAAAATGATTCGCCAAGGGGAAAGATTAGCTCATCCAGGCGAAAGAGAAAATTTACACTATATATTGCAAATTACATAAGAAATATAATAACACAAGAACAATAATAATAAAGAAATTACTAAACAAATATCATAAACGAAAATGACAGAAAGCTGGTAACAGTAACAAAATAAATTTGCTTCATTGGAGTGAAAAATATAGATCCAGGCCGTCGGTGTTAATTAATAAGCTAAATAATAGATTTCTTTTGAAAACTGAGTATTTGATAATACTGATTAGACTTAAAGGTTAGTTGTTATATAATTTTGGAGCTAAATAAAATAAATGTTTACAAAAAAATTGATTATTGAAAAATTGGTTATGAAAAATTAATTCAAGTGATACAATAAAACAAAAAGAATACGGACAAATTGTAGATAAAGAAATGCCCAGAACTGTACTGTACTGTACATGTAGTACAAAAGTGCAGCGTTGAAGGTTTTGATATGATTTTCCAAATACTACAAATGGGAACATAGTAGATTTTAAATAATGGTGAATTTGGAAACAACATCAAGAAATTGTTTCACTCGGAAAAATAACATCGTTTTGTGTGTTACAGAAATAAATGCAGATATTAAAAATTTGGTTAATTCCAAACATGCCCTAATTTCGCATTAATTTAATTGAAAAAGGAGTTGAAGGGTCTAATGTATAATTTTTATTTATTTTCCGTTAATTGTTTTGACTTTGATTTTCTATATAGAGCATTTTCAATCACATGACTCGGACCTAACAACGGCCTTAGCAACAGAAATGTTACAGTTTTTTGCCCTACAGAGGTTAACAGTTACAGAAAATGACCAGCCGTGGAATTCTTCTATTGGATCTTTTGCAATCACGTGATCCCATACCTAAAAACCGCCTTAGCAACAGATAAACAACGGCCTTAGCCACAGTTAAAAGCCCTACAGAAGGTACACAGTTAAAAGGAAATAACCGGTTGTGACGTCACCTGAAAACACTCTATTAAAGTTTGATGACGGCAATTGAGGTGCTTGCAGCAACAAATGAGCTGACTCCAACAGCTTTTCATTGGAGTTAGCTCCTCTAGTTGATGCAAACATCTCAATTGTGGATGGTCACATAGTTCCTATACCTTTTAAATGTCAAAAATGGAAGAAAGCAACACACATTTTAAAGTTCTGATATTTTTTAATTATTGCTTATTTGAATATAATTTATTGGTGATTTGATTAATAAAACATTCTTTTAGTGAAAAAATGGTCCTCACTTTAAAGCAGCGTTAGAAATAGGGGGAAAATTGGCTTGGCCAATCTTACTGGTCCGCAACAAAAATCACTGGTCCGACAAATTATAAAGGACCGGTTTAAATATTATTATAAAGTTACTATTGCAGTGAATGTGAGTACCAAATAGTAATGTTAAAAATTAATACATATTCAATAATATTTTTTCTTTTTCACCGGGGGCTCCTCTATCCCATATCGCCACATTTTGGGTTCTGTCAAAAGTCTGTACTTGTTTCCCCAAATGCAATCATCAAACACACTTAAAATACCGCTATCACTGAACAACTCGTCTAGAACACTAGAACTCGCTGCTAGAACTGGAGGGGGGGATATTTTTTCACCACACACACACTGGTCCGGCGGACCAGTGATTTTCTAATTCCACAAGTCCGAGCCCTTTTTTAGTTGTCCCTGACCAGCAATCCACCGCAATTTCGAACGCTGCTTTAAAGATACGTGTTTTTCCTTTCAGTTTCGACCTTTAAAAGGTATGTGGCCCCTTATAAAAGCCAGATTATTTTTGCTACGTTTGTTTTGGAGTGAATGAAAAATTATAACATACTTTCTCTCTCACAAATCCCTAAATAGCAGAATGTCTCTCAGAGCCAATGATATCCGCCCCATATCACACTTTCCGCATCAAAATTCATGAGGATGTCTTGTATAAGTTGATAGCATAAAAATTTTTACATCTTGTTAAACTTATGTAATCCAAATGTATTGGTATTACAACTTAAAAATTATTTGATTTCCCCTCAAGTTTACTCCATCTTAATACCTCTATCCCTTCTGATAACTTTCATTTCGCATGGTAGTATGCAAAACTTTAAAAAAAAATCAAGGGGGGTATTTGAGGGAGTACCTAGGTCGTTGGACCTTCAAACTCCAGTATAACTAGCCCCACTGGGTGAGGCTTGAGCTGAACTGTTACAGAACGTGTGACTGAAAGTCACGGTCAGCTGAGGAGTGGCTAGCTTGATGCTAACCCCTCTCTTGATTTCCCCAAGTAACCTTGGTACTCCTTTTATCGACCCCGGAGGTATGAAGGGCTGAGTCTGCCTTGCCCGTAGACCGGGATTTGAACCCCGGGCCTGTGGTGTGGGAGCGCAAAGCGCTTCGTCTACGCCACCGGGGCTTCACTTTTTTTTTTAATTACAGAAAAGGATTACAAAAGTCACATGAAAAAGTCATAAAAGGAAAAAATAATATATAATTGTTTTTGAATTTTGAAGTGGTGAGTAAAAATATAAAAGAATTATGAGTGTTTTGTTTTAGTGGAGTAATTTTGGTCCAATTCCAAATACAAGCCGTATGTATGGCTAGTAGAAATAGAAAGGGGAGGATACTCACGTTGAAGCAGAGCCATCCATTGACTACCACCAGAAGAGCGTTGTAAGCTATCATGGGCCTCCTCAACTCGAAGGGTTTCTTGTTTTTCATGAGGGCGGGGCCGATCACTTTGATGAACAGCAAATAGCAGCACGAGATGACGACCGTGGGTTCCGGACGGTCCATTAAAGGGTATTTTGTTATCCTCACATCTAAATCGCAAGCGAAAAAAAAATGTAGTAATGGATTTTGAACAAAGAAATAATTACTACTTAGATATGGAAGCGTATAACTTGAATCATGATGCAAGTATGGCAGATCTACAGTTGACTAATACAGGGTAACCAAGATATGGAAATCATTAAAGCCACAGATGGCAATATCCAACTTCTGGCAAAGCACTAAATCCATATACAATATGAGGCGATACTAGCGGGAAAAATTGTAAAATAATGTATCCCATAATTCAAGAAAGATCCCATAATTCAGTCAGAAAATCTGACTGCGAAGCCGTACGTCTGGGGTTCGAATCCCCGTTTGGCATGGATGTTAGTTTCTGTCCTTGTGTGTGAGGAATGAATGTGGCCCCCCTGTAAAAAGGGGCTTTGCCTGTGTGAATGTGTGTGTGGCGTGGGCAACAGTACTTCACCTCCGTGGCTTCGGCCCACAGGTGCCCATTGGGTAACGCAAAGTACTGCTTCGGCATTTTATCTGGGTTAATGAACTTTGTTACAGCTGTAACTGTTTAAATTACCTGCCATTAGAAAAAAAAATAATTCAAGAAATGTCTAACAGCCTGTATGAATCTAGTAAGCCGTGGTTGGATCACTTACACTGCTCAAATTTTTAGAAATTTTACCATTGCATAAAACTTTATATAATTTTATGAATTATTTTATATTTTCGGTACAAGGAGAATCTTTAAAAAGCAGTAGAACGACGCCAACGAACGAGCAATATCTGAAAATCTCGACAAGACTAAACACCTCCAGGGTATAGGTGAAACTTTTCATGGCGCTTGTGAATTTAAGTGATTTTTTTTAAATTTCAGCTAAAATTTCATTAGTTTGAAAAAGGGAATCAAATCAGTTTTTTATATAACTGTACAATATTTTTGAATGTAGTTATATTTATTTCGATGATTATTCTGTATTTTAAATAGGGCCTGAACTTCCAGTAAAAGATTTAATGGTTGCATAAAATGAAAATTCCATAACTTATGCAGTTTTTTTTTCTTCGAATTCACTAAAACTTATAGTTTTCTGAGTTTCCTTTTTCAAACTTATGATTCAATTATCTTTAATTAATCACTTTTTCGCATCACAATTTGCTCCGTTTAATGACGGGACAAAGCCATTCCTTTTCCCTCTCGTAACAGACTGTTTCACTAAAAAGTAAATACAGCTCTTTTGATAAGATTAAACCTAAAAAATCATTACTTATAACAGAAGCTTAGTTACTTTCCGTTAGCTAACTATTCTTGTTAATTATTAAGGTAGTGTTAAAGCCTTGACCTCATATTTTACTTCAGCCGTCAACCAGAAACACCTTTTGCACGTGTGTTCATGTTAAAAAACTAATGCTTGTTTTAGCGGTTCTAATGCGATAACAGTTAATAAGAAAAGTTTAACAAATTCATATTTCATCAATCAGTGTTTATGAGGCATTATAGGAAAATCTAAAACCCCCACCTCGTACCCTTAAGCTGCATTTTTCACCTAAGTCACTCCCTAAGGAGCAAAGTCAAGCCTTAATGAGGTAGTTTTAAATTGATACTTTTATATCATCACCACTGTAACACTAAAGTATCTTCTAAATTTAGAAGATACTTGAATTGGACATTACATTTCTTATAGATTTTGGGTCGCTAAACACGAAAATAACCATCAAAATCTCGGGATTTTCGGGGAACGGCCCCTCCCCCTTTTTACGCTTTTTGATGACTTAATGACTTTGAATTCGATTTTCAGGGTCAAAAAGCATTATTTAAGTCTTTAAATTACTCCCAAAGGGACAAGGAAGGTTGATTGTAGCAAATGGATAGGTTTAAGGGGTTATAACATAACCCCCCTAAAAAGGCAAAAAAAAGCTAAAAATTATAGAGGTTTTTATACCATATTTTTTCCTCTTAATTTTTAAGCATTTCACCTTTGAAGGGTCCTAACCTTTCCCCATTTAATTTTTAGCTATTTTTTGCCTTTTTAGGGGGGGGTAATAACCCCTTAAACCTATCCATTTGCTACAAAATTTCATATTTTAGAAATCAAAAAGCGTAAAAAGGGGGAGGGGCGGTTCCCCGAAAATCCCGAGCCAATCGAGGATTTTGATGGTGATTTTCGAGCGACCCAAAATCTATAAGAAATGACTATTTTCATCAAAGAAAAAATTTTGAAGGTACAATTTGTTGAACAGTGTTATTTTACAGTTGAAAAAAGTTGATGGACTTATTCCTTTTTGACCATATGAAATTTAGTCTGTAACAAAATCTTAAAAACCACTTAAAAAATTGAAAATTGTTATGAAACTGACTCATAAGGCAGTAACAATGGAATGAGTAAGTGAATATCAATGGAGTCCAACATTCACTTAGTGTTCGGCAACTAGTGGTCAAAAAGTAGTTAACTACCAACTACTAACTAGTCTGGGAAAATCTAGTTGCAACTAGTAGTTAACTATTTTTTCCTGGGACTAGTTGCAACTAGTAGTTAACTATTTCCCAAAGTAGTTAACTACTAGTTAACTAGTCTATTTAATTTCATAACCTATTTTTTGCCCAAATTCTAATACATCTTTCTTATCTATATCACAAAAAACTTTATGCTTCGCTCAAAACGGCGCTTTATTTCTGGTTATGGTATTTGAGTACTCTACCATGACATTGTAGTTATAAATAGCAGTGTAATTTTTGTATATTTTGAAAAATTTTTTAAATATTTTTGAAATTTTAAACAAAATTTTTTTTTAAAGTAGTTGAAAATTTGAAAGTAGTTTCAACTAGTAGTTATTAAAAAAAGTAGTTCAACTACTAGTTAAACTAGTTTAAACCAAAAGTAGTTAAACTACTAGTTAACTACTAGTTGATCAGTAGTTAACTACTAGTTGCAACTAGTTCTAGTTAACTAGTGCCGAACACTACATTCACTGGGTAAAAAAAGTAAAAACACTATTAAATTAAAAACAAATTTTGTTTTGCCTTAGTTTACTATACAAAGAATAAGAAAAGAAAGATAAATTAATTTTAATTTCAAATTTAATCCAAAAATACAATAAATGGGCTGGAATTTCACCAAATTCCAGGTTGTTATAACTGCATACATGGGGTAGGTAGTTATTTTTACCCTCTTACCACTCCACTTTTTGAGCACAAAAAGTCAATTTGCCATTTTTGGGACTTGTTCCCTTTGTCAAACTGACGATTCAATTCGACGAGGAAAAGATTAGAATATGAGATTCTATATGTGATTTAATAATTATTTAACATCAATGCCGGAATAAAGAGATAAAAACAGAATATTTAAAATAACTTATCTCATTTCCAAAAAGATTCATAAATATTATAAACAGTAAAGAACCACAATAGAATCTGAAGGATAATCTTCAAATTATTATGTAATAACTACATTACATCAGACAGTATTTACAGATTAAATGTATTCAATTTTGAAGGTTCTTTAAGCTTCTTGTTTGTATATCAATACAGGAGATTTTTGAGTATAAATTTTTATTTGAGCAAATTGACCTACTGTTGTACTACACTTGTTACTGGTATTGAAAAACACATTTAACTGAAAGAATCTTCAATGTTTTTAAAGTTTTACATCCAGAATTACCTAAATAATAGCATACTAAAAATCAGATCAAATAGATGCACGGGAAATGATATATACGGGAATGATAGTAGGAAAATAAAATTAGCATCAGGTGTCTTGTAAGGCATGTTTAAAGACTATTTTCAGACAGTACAACTCTCAAGTTTCATGAGAGAAGGAATTAAAATAAGAGTTTTTAAAATATTTGTACTAATTAGTTCATTAAAAACAAAAACTGGAAATGTCTGGAAAATAGGAATAGAGGTAATTGTACTACAGGTTAATATAAAAAAATAATTACCTAAATATTGTCTTATTAAAAGTCAGCTGAAATAGGTTAAGAAGCTACTTACTTTCTTTTTTTACAAAAAATTCCCCTTATTTCATTAAAAATTATTTCCATATTTGTGAAGCATATTAAAAGGACTTTTCCCAAGGATGATATTTATGATTAAGAATCATAATCATAATCGACGCTAAAATAATTAGTTAAGTAATCAATTTAATGAACCAAAAATAGAAAACAGAAAAGTAATTTTCACACAGGTTACAATGGGTACAGGGTGCATCAAAAATATTGATACAAACTGCTAGGAGGGGTAGGGTACAACTTGACGACTCAGAATTTCACAGGAAGGGGGGGGGGGTTGGAAATGCACCCCTAACGACTTCAGGGGGGTTAAAAAGGGGGCATGGGAAATAAATGTTAACAAGGCGTATACACTAGGGTGACCCGAAAATTTTTTTTTCGGCTTCCGCTAATGCAAGACCCCTCAAAATTTGCATAATTGATCGTAGATTACAAAAATATTTTTAAAAACAAAATTAAACTATATCTTCAGGGCTCTACCCATCGTTAAAGTTTTAAAAATTGTCATTTTTATGGAGATCATTCGCTCTATTCGTAATTTAGGCTCCTAATCTTTCAACCTCCCTCAAGTTTCAACTTGTTTTGAGTACTTATCTTACGAGTGTTTTCTTCGAAGCAAAAGTAATTTTTAAGCTTTAAAAGTACAGATGTGATTTTTTAAAAAAATGAGTTCAAGGCGTAGTTACACTACTCGCGCTATATTGGGACCATACAAACAACTTGACGATCGACAGCTACCAACTATAAGGGACGTGTATTTTATATGCCAAGACCGACCTGAAATTGACATTTTTCTTACATTATAAGTCTTTCCTAAGTGAAAATTCTTCGATTCGTTAGTAACTTGCCGGTTTTATGGGGGTATTCGATGGTTCAAGCTGTTCGCTCTTGTGCATAGCTATCCGCCCTTGAATCATCGAATACCCCATAGAACCGGCCAATTACTGACGAATCGAAGAATTTTCACTTAGAAAAGACTTATAATGTAAGAAAAATGTCATTTTTAAACTTTTCAAAGCATGAAAATAATTTCCTAAATGCGCTTGCGCTAGAGGGTCTTCCAAAACCTTGCGCGAGTGCTTTAGGGACGCTAACACCTCAACCGCTTTTAGTAAAAATCATTGCTGCATATTGTCATCAAATTTGGGTCCTTGGGGAAAGGTTAGGACCCTTCAAAAGTGAAATGCGTAAAAATTAAGAGGAAAAAATATCGTATCAAAACCTCTATAATTTTAAACCTATCTATTTGTTACAAAATTTCATATTTTAGGAATTTCATCATTCCTTGTCTCTTTGGGAGTAATTTAAAGACATAAATAAAGTTTTTTGACCCTGAAAATTCGAATTCAAAGTCATTAAGTCATCAAAAAGCGTAAAAATGGGGGAGGGGGCCGTTCCCCGAAAATCCCGAGCCAATTGAGAAATTTGATGGTAATTTTCGTGTTTAGTGACCTAAAATCTATAAGAGATGAGTATTTTCATCAAGGAAAAAAAATTAAGGTACAATTTGTTGAACAGTGTTACAGCTCCGCCGGTTCTTCGACATATTTCTAATGAGGACCTTCAAATCATGGCAAAAGATAAGAGCTTGGATATTGTTGACTTTCTTTTCCACACACAATCACTGGAAAGATGTGTTAAACTGGTAACAGAGGCCTCAAAAAGAGTAACTGGCGTAAATTCTAGAGATGGCTTTATTAGAACAAGGTTACAATCTCGAGCAGAAATGCCAAATTTTTGACTTCAGAATGAATTTAGTTTTGTCATTAAATATAAGATCAATTTTATTTATTATGTTTTTCAGTCATGTTTCGTTTATCTCTGTAATAAAATTCCCTTTAAACTTGAATTTTATAATATTTTAGGCATACGGTAATAGAGTGTTTTCAGGTGACGTCACAACCGGTTATTTTCTTTTAACTGTGTATCTACTGTAGGGCTTTTAACTGTTGCTAAGGCCTTTGTTTATCTGTTGCTAAGGCGGTTTTTAGGTATGGGATCACGTGATTACAAATGCTCCAATAGAAAAATTCCACGGCTAGTCATTTTCTGTAACTGTTAACCTCTGTAGGGCAAAAAACTGTAACTTTTCTGTTGCTAAGGCCGTTGTTAGGTCCGAGTCATGTGATTGAAAATGCTCTATAGGTCTGTAGAAACGAAAAATTTACAAAACTTCAAGACGCGGTAGAGTCCTCAAGATGACCCGCAATTCTATTTTTTTACCATTTTCATAATCTGTGTAAAATTACGCAACTTTTGATACCTCTTGCGATAGTGTAGCTCGAAAAACACTTTTTTCCATATATGAACGGGACACCCTAGTATACACCTGCATTTATGATAAAATTTAAATTTTCAATAGAGTGTTTTCAGGTGACGTCACAACCGGTTATTTTCTTTTAACTGTGTATCTACTGTAGGGCTTTTAACTGTTGCTAAGGCCGTTGTTTATCGGTTGCTAAGGCGGTTTTTAGGTATGGGATCACGTGATTGCAAATTCTCCAATAGAAGAATTTCTCGGCTAGTCATTTTCTGTAACTGTTAACCTCTGTAGGGCAAAAAACTGTAACATCTTCTGTTGCTAAGGCCGTTGTTAGGTCCGAGTCATGTGATTGAAAATGCTCTATTGCAACGATATTGCGAGAATGTAATTTCAAAGACCTTTATTCAGGTCAGGTGATTGTTATTACCTTGGGACAAAAGTTACAAAACTCTAGTTTTCAGGGTTTGAATTTAATGATCACGGTTTGATCGCTAAAGTTTAATTGTTAAATTTTGAGTAAAATCTTAAAAATCTTGCCTAGTGTAGGGCCAAAACTATCATGATCAGATTTTGAATTTTATTAGTTTCGATTAAAGAATAATAATTTCTATTGAGTGATAAGGTTTTCCCCCTAATAATGGTTAATTTATGATGAAAAATGTCTCGCTCAAAAATCACATATCTCCAAAATAGCCAATCTAACTTTTCGAGGAGCGCGGCCACGCGTTTTCTTCAATATTTATTCTTTTAAATAATCGAGGTATCTCTCTGTTGGCGATTTGGGGATCTTTCTCATGACCAATTTTTTTTTTGGAACATAAAACAAAAAAATAATGATCACATTAAAATTACGATCACCAGTAATGATTAGAATGCGAGTTTTTCTTTTCTGATCGCCAAACGGTGATCCGTGTTTGATGAAAAACGATGCCTTATTTTTAAAAGTGGCAAATTTTTATCTGATTTTGAGATTTACTCTGTCTCCATTATTATCAATTTCAAACCCTGCTTTCAAGAACGTTTCTTAACTCATCAACTGAATAAGCATCGTTTTCACAGCACATTCTATCCACGCTTAATTCCTGTTTCCGTTCTAGAACGTTTTCCAAAAGGAGAATAAAGCATCACTTATTCGAACTCTTTTCGTGAATTGAATTATCTGTAAAGATCCCCTGTTAAAATTTCCGCTTCGAGAGAATTGACCTCTCCTCGTCTCTGGTAAAAAAGAACGAATGTTGGAATTGGAAATAGAGGAATTGTGAGTTAAAAATTACTTAAAAGGCTAGTGTTCGGCACTTAGTGTTCGGCACTAGTTAACTAGAACTAGTTGTAACTAGTAGTTAACTAGTAGTTTAACTACTTTTGGTTTAAACTAGTTTAACTATTAGTTGAACTACTTTTTTTAATAACTACTAGTTGAAACTACTTTCAAATTTTCAACTACTTTAAAAAAATTTTTGTTTAAAATTCCAAAATATTTAAAATTTTTATCAAAATATACAAAAAATTACACTGCTATTTATAACTACAATGTCATGGTAGAGTACTCAAATACCATAACCAGAAATAAAGGCCCGTTTTGAGCGAAGCATAAAGTTTTTTGTGATATAGATAAGAAAGATTATTAGAATTTAGGCAAAAAATAGGTTATGAAGTTAAGTAGACTAGTTAACTACTTTGGGAAATAGTTAACTACTAGTTGCAACTAGTCCCAGGAAAAAATAGTTTACTACTAGTTGCAACTAGATTTTCTCAGACTAGTTAGTAGTTGGTAGTTGGTAGTTAACTACTTTTTGACCACTAGTTGCCGAACACTATTAAAAGGGTGCATTTCATCATTGAATCATTGCAGAACCTTTGACATTTGCATATAGAAGACTTTATTAATAAAATGAATGAGGTTTCGCTTCAAAATTTTGAGATTTAACCTTTTAAGATTCGATAAAATCCAGCAAAATATCTTTCGATTTAGGCATTTATTAGATAAAATCCAATTAGAGCTGAAATTTCAGTTGTAATCTCTTAGTTCTTAGGCTTAAAATAAATCATGACCACTACAAGCTTTTAAGATTGATAAATTATCATAGGTCTGGTTAAGCTTTTACTGAAATTTAAGCTCTTAAATTGGTTTTTAATGTAATAAATGCCGGAATCGAACGATTTTGCTGGCTTTAATCTAAGTTTAAATGGTTGGTTGGTTGGTTGGTGTTACATATATTTTCAGGTATGTGTGCTTGATCTCAAGGATCCGCTTTTTCACCTTCGTCAAGTAAGACAGACACAACAGAATTTTTACTGACACAAAGAAGGAAAATACACCAAGGGGCGAGGGGAGAATCGAACTCACGACGGAGCAGTGCGCAGACTGCTGGCGTGAAAGGCAGAGAGCAAACCGAACAGGCCATCCGTCCCCAGTTTAAATGGTTACGTGCAAATTTCCTACTACAATTTTCCATGTTCACTTATAAAAACCCAAAGGTTGTTAGGAGTGCATTTTCGACCATAACTTACTATACAGGGTGATTCAGATAAGTGTTTCATAACTTCTAGGGGAGGTAGGGTACATCAAGACGAACTAGAATTGATGTAGGTTAGGGGGTCGCAAGTGGGGTCTAAGGGGTGAAAATCACAGGTGAAAATTAGCAAAAAAACTCGCATATCTGGGCAGTAAGGGATACAATTGTTCGATTCCGGCATTTTTTACATTCAACCAATTCAAATTTTTCATGTAAAAACGAGATGCAAGTGTTTATTCTAATCAAAAACAGACCAATAAATGAAAGAGGCATGCGTTGTAAGTTGATAGACTGCAGTAGAAAGTGTCGTGACAAAAACATCTTAATACTAAAGTTTTGTTGGTTGTTTGGTTGGTTGGAGTTATATGGCGCAAAGAACTAAAGTCTGACCAAGGGACAATTGTAACTTTAATCTACCTACAACGCATGCCTGATTCAATTATTGGTCTGTTTTTGATTAGAATAAACACTTGCATTTCGTTTTTACATGAAAAATTTGAATTGGTTGAATGTAAAAAATGTCGGAATCGAACAATTGTATCTCTTTCTGCCCAGATATGCAAGGTTTTTTGCTAATTTTCACCCGTGATTTTTACCCCTTAGACCCCACTTGCGACCCCCTAACCTATATCGATTCTTGTTCGTCTTGATGTACCCTACCTCCCCTAGAAGTTATGAAACACTTATCTGAATCACCCTGTATGGGCAATGTGTTAAATTTGTGCCCTTGGATTATCACATATCACATTGCCCGCGTATTTTGGGCACAGTGATAAATACTCATTCATAAATGTCATTTAATTTATCACATTGCCCGCCTCACTTCGGGAATTATTAATAACGTCCGGTTTATGATTTTTCCCGTAACATATACACATTTGTTTTTCACTATTATGGATATAAAAAAGTAAGTCGTTAAAATGTTATACCTTAACAAATGAAAATTACCGGAAATAATTTCTAGTATAGAGATCCAGGTACTACCACAAAAACACAGGCCAATATAGTTCCGTCAATATTGGCCTTTGACAAAAAAAAAATCCCTCTGAAATATCAGCCATTATCGACATTAATATCAAGTATTGAATTTTGTTGGCCAATAGTATAACATTTGGTCAGCAAAATGGCAATTTCCTTAACATAGGTTATCAAAAGGAGGAAATTCCAATTTGATTTCTTCAGTTTATTTCATTCATATAGTGTTATTTAGAATGTTTTTAACCATTTATAATAATTAAAAATCCCATGAAATATCCGACATTACTCGATATTGACCAATATTGTACACACTAATCGATGTTACTATAATACATGTGGGATTAAAGTAAACTACTTTCCTTTTTGTTTAATTAAACAAATAACTGATATCGAGGTCCTTGTTGCACCCTCTTTATTTGAAAAAACAACCAAAGAAAACTTACCTCGTTCACCCCAGAACTCAGTGACGTGTTCAAACATTTTCAGCTGTAGCACAAAACACTATAACAAATATCAGTCCCACTCAGTCAACTCCAGAATCGAAATAAATTTAAAGTGTGAGGGTTTAAAGTTAGAATAAATTAGCAGTCCGTCCAATTTTGACTCAAAATAAATAAAAAAAAATCCCTAGAGCAGAAGAATAGAGAGTTAAAATCTTCATCAGATTATTACCGGGAGGAGAATTGCTAGCGGAAAGGGTTAAGAAAACTGAGATTTTGTTTAATCAAGATCTGCATGGCAGGAAAAGATGGAGAGATAGGTGGGAGTTAGGTAAATAGGGACGCGGTGTATAAAGTGCGTGAGAAAGACACCGTAGGTTGGTGTTTAATTATATGCATTTAAGCTTTTTGTAAAACATTTACTTTAGGATTAGTATCGTTATCTTTTTCATAAAGCTTGTTAATGAATATTTTTAGAGCTATACAGGGTGTCACTCCCTTGTTTAAAAGAAAATATCTCTGGAATAAAAATAGATAAAAATATGAAACGAACTGTGTCGTTATTGTGCCCGCTTTAATTTTTTTGTGTCTAAATAAGAAAAATCTAGTTTCTCATTGTTCTAAAATTGTTACAGTAATTTCTTTCCCACATTACTTTGACATAAAAATGAATTACCCCAAAAATGTTAATCGTGGATAATTTCCATAACAATAACTAAGAGATATTTAAAAAAAAAACATTAAGAATAATTTTCAATTGCAAAAAGAGAAATTTTATAGTACGTAATAGACGACATTAGTCATTACGTCACTTGCTTGTTTGGAAACGTTGATTCCATCCGTGATTGGTTCCGTACGGATTTACTTCCAATCACGAAACCAATCACGGATAGAATCAACGTTTCCAAACAAGCAAGTGACGTCACACTAATGTCGTCTATAAGGACGCGGCTGCAATTATCTGACTTTATTGGTTTTAGTTCAAAACTCAAGAATTCATATCTATTATACGAGCAGAAATTACTATTTTGTAGCCTACATTGAAGTTTTTGAGAGGGATTTAGAAAATTTTGAATTCTTTACACTGTGTTACGCATATAAATTTAAACCAGCTGGCAATTTTTGAATCGTTCCTTATAGATTAAAAAAAATTATATCTTGCTCCTTCATTCTTTAGTCTCCAGAATTGATATTTGTCAAAATACGTATACGTTTTTTAAAAGTTATCAAGCATTTTTTCCTGAACCTAAGACAGAAAAGGAAATAATTTTTATTAAATGTAATCAAATAATGTTTAAGTAATAAAATTAATTGAATTTAAAAAAAACTTAGGGGAAGAAAGGAAAACTATTCATAATTGACAAGGAATGAATTTTTATTAGAACAATGTGTAAACAATGATTGAAGTTGTTTGGATGAATCCAAAATATTCTCTTTGACGAATTTAACACACGAAAATTGTTCAATTTATAGGATAACGGATATAAGAGAGTATAATTTTATCCGTTTGATGATATCTTCTATCAATTTATATGAATATTTTAAAGCGTGGTATCTCGGAAAAAATCACTGTGATAAAAAAAATTATATCATCACAAATACATATTTATTCCTTGTTTAAAAATAGATTTTTTGATTTGGTCATTGTTACAAAGTGTTTAAAAATGTTATCAAGTTTAAGAAAATCCTATTAAAAAAACTGTCCTGTCTATTATGTCTAAAAGAAACAAAGCAACAGGTACAATCTCGTTCATGCGGAATAATTAAGACAATATAAAATAATTTGCTTCTAACTCCTTGTAAAACGAAAAACGTGGGGCTCATGCATTAGGTATTTAATTCAACAGCTTCTCTCGGTACTCTTTATGCTTCTTCTATTTTATTTATTGTGGATATATTAGTAAATAGAGTGGCCAATAGAATAGTAGCTGTAAATATTATTGCATGAGCCCCACGTTTTTCGTTTTACAAGGAGTTAGAAGCAAATTATTTTATACTTTTTAGTGCATTTTAAAAACGTGGTTTTTAAAAAGTTTTTTTTATTTAGTAAATTATTTTCTGCTTTTTAGTTCTGTGTACAAAATTTCAAGTCTCCACCTCATCGGGAAGTTAGTTCAAAATCGATTTCTAAATGAGTCCCCCCCCTGGAGGTTCAGGGGAAGCAAATTTAACCGAAACAACGAGATAATATCGCATTGTCATCCAGTTCTGAACTGTGTTCCAAATTTCAAGTCTCTACCTCATCGGGAAAATAGATTTCTAAATAAGCCCCCCTGGGGGTTCAGGGGAAGCAAATTTAACCGAAACAACGAGATTATATCGCATTGTCATCCAGTTCTGAACTGTGTTCCAAATTTCAAGTCTCTACCTCATCAGGAAAATAGATTTCTAAATAAGCCCCCCTAGGGGTTCAGGGGAAGCAAATTTAACCGAAACAACGAGATAATATCGCATTGTCATCCAGATCTTAACTGTGTTCAAAATTTCAAGTCTCCACCTCATCGGGAAGTTAGTTCAAAATCAATTTCTAAATTCCACCCGAACAGACAGATAGACAGACAGACAACAAAGCGACCTAATAAAAACGTGGTAAAAATACGATGAAACAGAAAATCTGCATAATTCGTAAAGAATACTACTATTATACTTCTAGTGCCTGTGAAAAGTAGCACAGTTTTCCGAAGCAAATAAATTCATAAACAATCAGACTTACCGTTGATTATGGCAAAGGATGTAATAATGTTTTGTAACAAATTACATAAAACCAGGGTTCGAAATTGATAATTATGAAGACGGAGAAAAATCTCAAAATTAGATCAAAATTTTTATTCGTCACTTTTAAAAATCAGGCAGCGTTTTTCATCAAAAATGGATCCCCGTTCGGCTATTAGAAAAAAAACCACATCTTATAATCATCACTGGTAGTCATAATGATTATTTGTGATCATTATTTTCTGAGAAATATTTTTTTGTACCAAAAAATTAAAATAATTTTTGACAAACATGTGAAAGATCGGGCAAATTGCCAACGAAGAGATACCTCGATCAGTTTGAAAACAAGGAAGGTTTGACAAAAATGATTTTTATTTTTGGGATACAAAATATTACTATTCATAAAATAATAATCACATATAATTATTAAGTATTATGATTAAAGTTATGATTAATTTTTTGGTGTTAATCGAAAACGTTGCCCGATTTTTAAAAGTGGCAAATAAAAGTTTTGGGTTCAATTTTAAGTTTTTTTATTCTTCATTATCACTTTCGAACCCTGCTTCCGTTCATATTAGTGTGAATAAAACACACTGAAAAATTTCATCATTAAAATTGTAGTTCTTGTTTAAAATCTGAATTTGGTATCGTTTTTTCGAAAGCTGTTATAAACCACTCTTTCGTAATTTAAAAGACAGAATGACTTCCCTCATTTGTTGAAGACCATTTTCTCCAATACCACAATAAGCTTAAATAGACCAATTAGTAGAACCTTTATGGAAGTTTTTTGTGTAGGACATCATTAACCCGTAGCAGGGGACGTGATGTCTCACAGACCGCGCAACATTTCCCTCCCCTTCCCCCTACCACATGCTGGGTCGAATTGAATAGAATTTTCTCCTACCTTCCCCTTACATGACCTTGAGACTGACCCCTTCTTATCAGCAAGTTTTTCCGAAAACATCCGTTCGTAATTCCACAAATTCTTTCCCACGTGGTCCAGCAGACCTCAGGTCCCACTCAGTGTAACGGTTTTCGTCCAGACTTAGTACGCGCATGGCTTTGATGCTCGGTCCGCGGATATTAATTTATTCTTCTGATCCGGGTTATGCGGAAGAGTTAAAAATATTATATGAAGTTGGGAGGGATTTTAGAGTGGTAAAGATTACTATTAATAAGATTTCTATGAAAAACTTTAAATTTTTTGCTTCTAAAACACTGGTGAAAAACTGATACTTCAGGTAGTGTCAAAATTTTTTTGTATTGTTCTATAATGATATTTTTCCAATTAAAACTTGCATTACATATTAAATATTAAAAGCAAAACAATTAATTCATAATAGATGCGTTTTATTTTAAGTTATAAAGAATTTACTGCACCATGTGGTTTCTATCGAAAAATTTAAGGCTCTTGGAAAATTGTCTGTAAAAACTTTTATTTTATCATAAAGTTAACAAATATTTTTCTATCAAGAGATAAATGTTCCAAGAACTATGTACTGAAATATCAGAATCATATCTTAATTAGAAAATTTTTAAAAAATATAATGTTGCGCGGTCTGTGAGACCCCACGTCCCCTGGTATGTTCCATTTTCTCACCTCCCCTGTTACGGGTTAATAAACGAGTAAACAACCTTCACCCATATGCTTCCTTGAATTTTTCCTCTCCTGATGTAGCAAGCCTTAGCTACAACATGTAAAAGTAGGTTGTGGTGACAAAGCTCGAGGTATAAAAAGCGTTTGCTGTTTTACGATCTTATTCTTTTTTACTGTATCAACCGAACAACTAGTGACTGAAATATACATTAAGTTGAGAAAGTGAAACCGCTTAGGATGTCAAGGTCACACAGACGATACATCTCACAGACGATAAATCTCACAGTTTCCCTTAGGATTTAAGAATATTTTCGACCTTGGGGGTTACTTCGTTTAAATTCGAAGCTTGGATAATTAGAAAGAACCACTTTTGGAGATATATTGACTTTTAGTACGACGATAATGTTTCAGATTAGAATTATCAATAGGCTTTAAATATTGCCCAAGAGTAGAATGATAATATCCGATTGATAATAAGGGCGAGCGCGCACGGGCGACTTTTGTCACGGTGACAAAGACAAAAACAACGTTGCTAAGGCTGTTGTTAGGGGCGGGACATAGAAGTATCCAATAGAAGCATTCGCACATGACATCACTATAGGATAAAAACAACGTTGCTAAGGCCGTTGTTAGGTAAAGTCATGTGATTGAAAATGCTCTATTGTTTTCTAATGATATTTTTGATACTAGTAATCCTGGTCGCCGTGACTTTAGTCACTCGTGCGCGCCCAGCCTAATAAGCGATTTGATATAATGCAGTTTCAAACAGTGTAGTGTTTGCTTTAAAATCACAACTATGTAGTCCTAATTGAAGTATTTAAAATATTTACCTAGTATGTATTTTGAAACTTTTACATTCTTAAACAAAAATATGAGAGTGAAACTTATAACACTAATAAATTAATTATGACTCATTTTGTATGTTTATGCATTAAAATTGGCCTTCAAACGGGAAAAAGGATGGTTTTAAGGGATTTCACCAGATTTTGATAACATTAAGTGATACAGGGTGTCCCAAAAAAGACTGACGCATTTTAAAAATCAATAACTCGAAAACTAAAAAAGATAAAAATATGCGGTTTCTTGCATCCTACTCAGGGGGGCAAAGAATTTTCGTACCCAAAATTTCAAAATTTTAGTTACAAAATGCATTTGTAGATGGCAGCACGAGAAGTTTTCCCGAAATTTAGGTATAAACTGTCAGCGGAATCCCTGCTATTGCCTTGTGGTAGGAAAATCGAAGTTGAGAGATAGAATCGATTTCAGAATCGAATTAGATTGAAATGCTTTAGCTAGTTGGTTGTTTGATTGATCTTTTATGGCACAGAGGAGATATTGTTAGGATTTAATTCTAAATAATAAAATCTTTGGGAAATCGAACTTTGAGTTCTAATTGGAAATTATTTTTAAGGAATATCATGGAAAATTAGAACATGATTTCTGACAAAGGCTGCGCCATTAATTGTTTAATCTAAGGGGTTATACAAATTTTAAATCACCGGAAACATTTTTATTTAAAATTTCTATATGAAGCGTTTTTCACTGCTTTTTTTCAGAGGATGGTTATGTAAAATATTTTAAAGGGAAATCAAAGTTTTAGAATCTTTGAGATAACTTTTTATAGAGGGGATATTAAATTTGACTTGGTGTTTGAGAATGGGCCCCGATCAGACTAAGTTACACTAAATTTAAACTACATTTATTTTCGGAATTAAATAAGTGGATGAATTTGGCAAGAATTTCAGTGGAAGTGCAGAACTTCTTTAAACTATTATTTTAGTGAAAATAGGGTTGGTTGGCTGAAAAATGATCTTTCGGGGTTAAACAGAATATATTTATATTTTTTTTTTATTTTTGGCATGCTGATTTTTCTATTGGGCTCAAGAAGAATCAGGATGTCAAAAAATAATAAATTTCACATAGTCTGTTTAACCCCATATGTTTATTTTACCCCACCCATCACTACTCGCATATGTAATGTACCCACATCTCTATCGAATTATGAGTAGGTTGGGGTGGGGGAAAATGGGTCTAGTGGGGTAAAATAGGTCTAGCTATTTTAACAGTTTATAGCCACGTTTACAACAGCTAACCTGTTCAACCGGAGAAAGAGCTAAAGAAGTAGGGGAAAAGGGATCTCCGAAAACTAGCCGTGAGGAAATTTAATAGCCCGTTCACAAGAGCACTCGTCCTACCAGTAGAAAGAATCACGTGGCGAGCGAGCTCGTAGATATGCGGGAAGCGAGCGAGATCGCTGTCTACGAGAGTTGATCCAATTAAAACATTTCCTACTGCTATTGCCCAGGAGAGAATTTCCAACTGATAGTCAAGTGATTTATTCCCTGCGTAGGGAGAGCGGTGGAAGAAGAACCGGTTTTCTCTGTCTTTCGTCCGGTAGAATGGCTGTTGTGAACGCGGCTAATATTTATAAAATTTAATGTTTTTTGGCATGCTGATTTTACTTGAGTCTCAATAAAAGTAAGCATGCCAAAAACATTAAATTTTATAAATATAAACTGCTAAAATCCCTAGACCTATTTTACCCCACTAAACCCATTTTCCCACCCAACGCTATCTGACAACATCCGCCATAGAAACTTGCAAGTTTAATAGAAAACCCGGTAATCTAGGATATTCACTCGGAACACAATCACCCCTGTTATGTGCATCGTAGCACAAACTACCATATACTGTTCTTCTAAAGATCATCAATAATCTAAACTTCTCATTCCCTCAATAAACGTTTAAAGAATTTATTTGGATTCCACCTATTTAGAAAAAATTAATGCGTATTTAACAAAATCAAATTCAGTAATTTGAAAAATATTGGCTGAAATGAGAGATCCGTCTTAAGGGGAGGACCACAGTTTGGTTTAGTTGTCAAACTAATTCAAAGCGTAACCCAAATCTTAATACTTTCCTTAGATCGAATCTTAAATCTTCCGAGAATCGAACAAGATTCGTTCAGGATCGAACAACATTCGATTCTGCGAATCGATTTTTAATCAAACTTTGGTTTTCCTGTCACAAGTTAAGTAACAGGGATTATTCCGATACCTTTTCCCTAAATCCCTCAAAAAATTCTTGTGCTGCCATCTAGTTAAAATTTTGGAACTAAATTTGAAAATTCTGGGATGAAAATTCTTTGGCCTAACAAGTAGGGGGCAAGAAACCGCACATTTTTATCTTTTTTAGTTTTTGAGTTATTGATTTTTAAAATGCGTCAGTCTTTTTTGGGACACCCTGTACATTGATAGCATAAAACGATACATTTTGTATTAAATTAAATAGGAGTGATCGAGACCGGTCAATTTAGACATTATCCGATTGATAACATTAACCGTGATCACACAACAAGCGGAGTCGACTGAAATAATATTTTATCTTCAAATACGGGTCTCTGATTTACTGAAAATTGGGAACATTTTGTCTTTGAAAAATATATTTATGGATGTGTTTCTTTAATTTATCAATAGTTAAAATTGTTTTTTTTTTTTAATTTATAAATGGTTAAATTGTTAATAAACTGTTGATGAATTTCTGAAAATGTGAGAAAAATGCGACTCATTGAGCTTGTGTGTCTAAAATGTTTTGAAAAAAATATTTTTCAACAATAAAATCACTTTAATAGTTACCGTATAATAGTAGCATTATGATGTTACAACCGCAAAGAAACTCAAGTCTTGCAAGCAATCAAAGTTTCTAAAAATTTCCTACACATTAACTAATGAAGACAAACTATGGAATTTTAAATTTAACCTGATAGCAAATTGACCAGACTTTGGGCTATGGCCGTTACATAATAGGTAAATCTTTTCCTCAGTACGTAATTACGTAATTCCATTAAGTGAGTGTTTGAACACAGTCACAAAACTCTAATGCATTCAAAGATCATTTGGCAACCAATAATTAGTTATTATTCGCGAACATTTTCTTGTCCTTGAACCATGGGCTTGTTTAAAAAAATCTTAATTTATCCTTGAAAGTCGTAGGATTCGAAAAAACCCTTTTCCTCAATCCCCAAAAGAGGGCAATTGGATATTTGTTGTTAATGAGTAAGAATTTCTTTGAAGTACATAGTAAAAAATCCTTTATTTGTCTCTTTGTAAAACATTAATTGATTTCATATTAGAAAATACAAAATCCGACCTTCTGTTTCTTGAAAAATATTAAAAACATTCTTTATAATAAAAAAAATACTTCATTTAGATTTCAAAAGCACGAGGTTTAAGATTATTTATTCATTTACTAACATCTCAAAGAAAACTTCAGTTAATTAAAATTATCCTGAAATCCAGAAACAAATTCGCTTTACAAGGAGTTGAAAAAAATATTTTAAAAACGTGATTTTTAAAAAAAGTTCTTTATTTCATTGTTTTTTTTCCTTATTGAAGGTTTGGATATGAAATAAATACAAGAAGTGGTTTTTTAAAACACCTGTAAAAATGGTTACAGAAAACAGTACAAAAATCTACAAGATCAATCCAAAAATGTTTGTAAATTCTCTGTCATTGTTCTTCTACACCACAGTCAGGTTTTACGGTCTTGAAAAAAAAATTACGCTAAACATAAACATTGAGGGTCAAATAGCTGAGGTTAGAAGGATGCTTAAACAACGACTTTCATGATTTAACGCAAAAGTCTCCGAAGTATGGACCGAAACCAGTCCACTAGCTCCTAAAATGTGGCCCGCGGTGGCTGACAGGATTTTCCCGGTATCCGGCCTCATTTCTTACGAGATTTTCGGTCAGCTTCCAATGTATAAATACTATGAAACTAATGTAAAAAAAAAGTTTTGGTACCTACTTTTAGAACAAAATCGTTATGAGTCGTAGAAATTCGAAAATTTAACATGGAAAATTTAAAAAAAAATGCTTTCTTTGAATAACCACAATTCAGACGGGGAACACTAGTTTCTTTTCACTTTCAATGTTACAATTCTGGATTTCTACTGCTCGTATTAAATGACATCCTAGGAAAATATCTCTTGGTATTTAGGTGTTTTTGGGTGTTCTCTTTCAGAATGAATTTGGAATAAACATTTGTAGCTTAAAAAATATAACTTTACTTATGAAGGTAATCAGTTATAATTTTCTAAAATCATGAAAATGGGATTTAAATTATCCTTCCAGCACCAGCCGTTCACGTTCTGTGTCTACTGTAGCGTTTTTTTTTATTTTCAAGACAGTATATTAGGGTGTCCCTTATATGACAGGAAATTTTTTTTTGCGAATTTGAAAACGGTTACCCTCTACTTTTTTTTATAAATGCTTTGACCTATTCAGATATAAAATTTCATCTCTCTATGTCTATGATAATATTAACCTGTGCCGAATCTCGATTAAAGATGGTCAAGCACGATAAATTACCGGCACGCGCCCGTTAATACTCACCACTTTTTTTTATTTTTTTTTCCTAAATAAGTTAAGAAATACGGCAAAAATATAAACCTTAAAAAATAAAAATAAAAAGTAGTGAGTATTAGCGAACGTGTGCTAGTAATTTAGCATCTTTGACCATCTTCAATTGAGGTTAGGCACGGGTTAATATTATCGTAGAGAGATGCAATTTTATATCTGAATAGGTCAAGGCCATGGGCGGATTTAGGTGGGGAACCCTGGGGGTGCGTAGTGGAAAACTTGGGGGTGCAAACTGTCCCTGATGGCTTTGAAAACATGATTTTCCCTATAAAAATTGAATTTTCTCAAAAAGTTGGGGGTGCGACGCACCCCCATGCACCCCCTTAAATCCGCCCATGGTCAAGGCATTTATAAAAAAAGTAGAGGGTAACTCCTTTCAAATTCGCAAAAAAAAAAATTCCTGTCATATAAGTGACGCCCTACTGTATATTCACTAAAAATCCAACGCAATGTTCTAGTAATACTTGGGTCTTGGAGAGTCGTTGTGGCCACTGGTTTGAGCACTTTGTTTTCCTAAATCTCTCTTGATAGCAGCAGGCTTCTGATATGACTTTTTGTAGAAGTTCCAGAAAAGGGCCAAGAACGCGATGGCTTGAGACACGCTCAGACTAATAATAAATCCGGTGTAAGTGCAGTTGGCTGGTGGGAACAGACACAGTTGAGCGAAGAACACCAGAACAACGCAGAATTGGAGCTGGAAAAGAGTTTTTAATCATTCATTTTTATTCGACTGAAAAAAACCCCTAACAATTGATTTTATATGGTCAGTTGATAAGTATGTACTACACTAGGGGTCATGGGCGCCCATACATTAGGGCAAAGGGGATAAAAATTACGTAAAATCTTTATTTGACCATAATAAATCGTTTTTTTTTATCAAACGTTGATTTTAATTTTTAATTCTGAACTGCATTAATCCTTTTATTATGATCGTATTCTAATTCAAACCAAAATAGGGATTTAATGGACTCTAACCGCCTATCTGGTTCGAGACTTCAAACGGAACCAACACGTGACCTACTGAGCTTGCAATTGGTTACCACAGATACTACACTAGTAGATCTACCAGTGTAGTATCTGTGGTAACCAATGGACTCTAACCGCCTATCTGGTTCGAGACTTCACGGAACCAACACGTGACCTACAACTGAGCTTGCAATTGGTTACCACAGATACTACACTAGTAGATCTACTAGTGTAGTATCTGTGGTAACCAATTGCAAGCTCAGTAGGTCACGTGTTGGTTCCGTGTGACGTCAGACGGTTAGAGTCCACTGTAGTAATGTTGACCACTATTTATTGCTAGTTTCTTCCTTGAAATTTCTAAAATGCGGCGCAGAAGGAGCGATCCTATTTGGATATCACCCAAAAGTGTTAAAACACAACTTTTAAGAGTAAAATTTTCAAAAAACCTTTTCTTCAAAACTTCATTTTCTTTCCGTGAGACACCCTCTTTTTGCTTGAAAATCCAGTATTGCATACAAAATTATTTCATTGAGTGTTGAATCTTTCAACAGCAAACCCTACACCCAATCTATTGAGTAACACGGTGAGGGTCCCCTTAGAATTAATTTTGAACCAACCCCCAAAACTAAAGTCTATTTACATGCTTAACTAGCTAACTTGCAAAAAGAAAATTATTTTTCCCCTCCTGAATTCAAACATATGGGCGCCCACGCTAGGGGACCAACCTTTTAGGGAAGAGTGTCATATTTGGGAAACAAAAATTATGTGTAAAATTGGATAGTAGGGACTATCAGATGAAACTATCAATAAGTCTCCATGCGAATTAAACTCTTTTAGGCATATATGAAACTTATAGCATAAAGAAGCTAAAATATTCTTGGAATAACCTATATTTTAAAGTCTTGGGGGTTAAATAAATGCTGCATAACTAGAAATAAATCGTTACAAAACTATTGCTTAGCCCAGTGTTATTCCTAGGATTTTTTTGGAGGAGTAAAAATATTCCTTGACTTTTTCAGGAGGAGTGCAATTGAATTATGAGGAGTGAAATACGGAAATAGCATGAACTACATACAAATAGACACGAAAACCACACTCAAACTCCCTAAGCATCCGAACAATAAATGAAAAAATTTACTATGGCTGTATGAAAACACAATTAAAAAGTATGATAATTAGGGTACCTTGGCTTTTGGCTTCGGCCAGAAGTCGGGCGAAAATGTCTCCGCTGAGATGGGTAGGTGTTTTGAGTAGAAAAATATTATGTGTTGATTTCGGTGGTGCATTTTTTAAGCTAAACCTTTGTGAAAAATTCAAAGAGTGAAAATACTCCTGGCCAATTTTTTAAAGAGTATTTCCGATTTTCAAGGAGTTAATTACTCTCTCAGAGGAGTTAAAAATATCTCTGGCTTAGCCTAAAGAATTATTTTGATAAGTCTGGGAATGTGTCATGCTTTTTTCTACGTACCATTTGCAGAGAGGTCAGGTACTTCTTCCACCAAAGGTACTTTTGCACAGCTGGTCCCAATGCTGCCAAACCATAGTACCCATACATCCAGATGTGGACGAATGAATTCACTATGTAGAAGATGGAAGCATAGCCACCTAGAACAAAGTAAGTTCATATCAGGGCTTAAATTGCACCGGAGCGCACCGGAGCGGAGCTCCGGTACTTCTTGGGTTTCAGTAAATTTTTATATTTTAACCGGAACGCACCGGAGCGCATGAAATCGCGTTCCGAACCCTTTTCGGAAAGACCAAAATGTACCCCTCGATGTTTTTCGATTACCGAAAATTACAAACGCCTTTCACCTCACTACCCCCAGTCAACAACGACGAACGACCTTGTTTTCCTCACCCTCAAATGGAAGGACACCCCCTTCGGTGACTAATAACGGGACAAGAGATAAGAAGCCCTCCTGAATGGAGAAGTCTCGCTTCTCTGTAAAATATCGCTTGTTAACCAGATGTGTCCAGCAGTCCATTCTTCTGTAAACATTGAAAGTAGTCTTTAAGATAACAGTGGGGTCACAATAATAGGTTGAAAGGGGATGGGGCAGGTAGGGGGGATTTTAATTTGGTCAGTGAGGCATGCCTTGAAAGATTTACGAGTTTTGGTTGTGTTTGTGTCCACCTGGGTCTGGGTGTGTACTTCCTGTTCTCAAAGGGAGCGTTGCTGTAATAACAAACATTTCATCTTGAAACTGTAGATTCTGTGAGGGTTCTTGACCAGAGAATTCCAGAAATTTTTGTGTGCTTTGGGGGGGAGGGAGCCTGTCCGAAGGAGTGATTCGTAACGCATCTTCTTGAGCTCTTCATTTCATCAGCTATTGGTTCATATCATAGTGCACGGTGAATCTCCATGACAGCTCTGTTTTGCCTGAAATTTTCTTCGACAGATACGATACGACATTGAATTAAAATAAAGTTAAAGAGAATTTACTCTTTCTGGTAAGTTCCAATTTGTTTTACGTATTTTATTGTAATCAATGAATTTTAAGAAACTAATTTGATTTTTCTAAGTGAAATTTTTCTGTTCTGTAATACCTTTTAGAGGTTAATTGTGAGTTGAACTTAAGCTAATATTGGGACCTTTTCCTCCAGAAATACTTTGTTTTTCTTTCGCTTCTTATTTTCTTATATCATTCCCCATTCCCTCTTATTTAAGTGAAAGAAGGTTATAAAAAAGGAGTAAATTATACATGAAAACACTGTTTATCAGATCTATGCTTTAATCATGAATTTTTGAAAATTTTCCGAATGAACTAAATGCTTATTATCGGTACTATTTAAATGCGTTTCGACGTTTTAAAAATATTTAGAAAAATGCACTAGACCCTCGATTAACCCGGATTAGATTATCCAGGGTTATCCCTCATCGCAAAAAAGGACTGTAATTCTGGAGTGAGAATATGGGAAGACAATTCATATGTAATTGTCCCAAAAAGTTGTGTAGTAATTATTTCAATATTTTTTACGAAATTATTTTCAATTTCTTTTTTAAATTTTCATGAAGTTGATTATTCAAATTACATTATTTGCTACTTAAGGAAGGGGTATTTCTGTCCATCTGGGTTACTTGAGAATTTACTGTGCATTTATAAGGTAATACATAAAAGGAATTTTTTTTTAAAAGCGCACTCTCAATCATTTCTTTGGGAAAATAATAAATGTACGCGCTATACCATATATTCCCTAAATGCCTATATCATGAACTTCGTTATTCCTATAACCTTCAAATCTCAAAAAAAGTATTATTCCCTGGATATATTATTCTTCTTAAAGAAATTTCTATTTTTGTGTCGAAGATTTTTGGTTAAAAGCCCAAGTAAATCGATATATTTTTAAAACAAATACGAATTTTTTCAGATATTTTTTTTTGGTCGTTGTATTAAAAATGAAAAAAAAAGATTAATAGTAATTCTTTTAAAATTTTTCTTTAGAACTTTAAAAAGGAGTTAAAACACTAGTTTTGAGGGTCAAATTTCAAAATTTTCTGGGGGAGAACCCCAAAACTCCCTCCAGACCTTTGATATAATGTTTCTCCCTTGAAAATTCTGCCACTTACAAGAAGCGGTTCCCTTTGAGAACCAAAGAGCATGAAACCCCAAAGAGTTTGAAGAGGAGGTAAAACACTGGTTTAAACCGGAATTTTCAAAAATTTTTACTGGAGGATCTCCGCCCCCCTTTGAAAATTTGATGTTTATTTATAACTTTTTTTTTTACCTAGAAAATTCAATGCTTTACGAGTAACTGTTATTTTTTGATGTAACTCAAATGGTCTCAAAATGAGCTGAAACATTACTTCAAGAGGCAAATTTCAAAAAAATTTTCTGGGGGAGAACCCCCAGACCCCCCTTTAAAATATTTACATATATATATATGTTATACAGAGTACCTTTTCTTTGGATGTACCTTAAATGTTGTAAAAAGAGGCTAAATTTTTAAATTTTCTGGGGGTGAGCCCCAGCCCCACTTAAACACACATCCTTGCCCCCTACGACCAAAAACTGAAATGACGCTCCTGTTAAGCGGAATGTTGAAATAGTAGCGCTCCGGTACTTCTTTGGTTAGAATTTAAGCCCTGGTTCATATGATTGTATAGTATTGAGAAAAAAATTCACAGAGGACATTGTGGGTTGAGATAGAGATAGAAGGATACTTTAAAAGCCAATTTTCATGATTCAAAGTATTTTCGAAAATTGAAGACTGGACTTAAAAAATGAGCTAAGTGCCAAAAAGTAAATTTTCCGTAATTCATGATTTTAAATTTGATTCTCCATAGAAATACACATAAAAAGTCACCTTTCAGGCCGTTTTTGACCTACTAATCATGGTCGTGGCACTTAGCTGGATTTATAGGGTGTTGGTGATGGCACATCGGGTCTAACTCATTTATTTTTTAAGTTTTGGCACTTTTATACGAAATGCATCGTGTTCCTTAATATAAGGCTTCGGGATCGAAGAGGAGGGACGGTATAGCGCAGTATCTCTATTTATGCAATAAAGACCCCCCACATAATCAGGAATCGTTTCTGGCTGTCCGATAAGGTCAACATCCTCACGCAGGATAAAACGGTGATAATTTACTTTAAGGGATGATAATGAGGCAGGGCTTAAATTCTAACCAAAGAAGTACCGGAGCGCTACTATTTCAACATTCCGCTTAACAGGAGCGTCATTTCAGTTTTTGGTCGTAGGGGGCAAGGATGTGTTTTAAGTGGGGCTGGGGCTCACCCCCAGAAAAATTTAGAAATTTAGCCTCTTTTTACAACATTTAAGGTACATCCAAAGAAAAGGTACTCTATAACATATATATGTAAATATTTTAAAGGGGGGTCTGGGGGTTCTCCCCCAGAAAATTTTTTTGAAATTTGCCTCTTGAAGTAATGTTTCAGCTCATTTTGAGACCATTTGGGTTACATCAAAAAATAACAGTTACTCGTAAAGCATTGAATTTTCTAGGTAAAAAAAAAGTTATAAATAAACATCAAATTTTTAAAGGGGGGCGGAGATCCTCCAATAAAAATTTTTGAAAATTCCGGTTTAAACCAGTGTTTTACCTCCTCTTCAAACTCTTTGGGGTTTCATACTCTTTGGTTCCCAAAGGGAACCGCTTCTTGTAAGTGGCAGAATTTTCAAGGGAGAAACATTATATCAAAGGTCTGGAGGGAGTTTTGGGGTTCTCCCCCAGAAAATTTTCAAATTTGACCCTCAAAAGTAGTGTTTTAACTCCTTTTTAAAGTTCTAAAGAAAATTTTAAAAGAATTCCTATTAATCTTTTTTTTTTTTCATTTTTAATACAACGACCAAAAAAAAAATATCTGAAAAAATTCGTATTTGTTTTAAAAATATATCGATTTACTTCGGCTTTTTACCAAAAATCTTCGACACAAAAATTTCTTTAAGAAGAATAATATATCCAGGGAATAATACTTATTTTGAGATGTGAAGGTTATAGGAATAACGAAGTTCATGATATAGGTATAGGCATTTAGGGAATATATGGTATAGCGCGTACATTTATTATTTTCCCAAAGAAGTGATTGAGAGTGCGCTTTTAAAAAAAATTTCCTTTTATGTATTACCTTATAAATGCACAGTAAATTTTCAAGTAACCCATATGGACAGAAATACCCCTTCCTTAAGTAGCAAATAATGTAATTCGAATAATCAACTTCATGAAAATTTGAAAAAGAAATTGAAAATAATTTCGTAAAAATATTGAAATAATTACTACACAACTTTTTGGGACAATTACATATGAATTGTCTTCCCATATTCTCACTCCAGAATTACAGTCCTTTTTTGCGATGAGGGATAACCCTGGATAATCTAATCCGGGTTAATCGAGGGTCTAGTGCATGTTTCTAAATATTTTTAAAACGTCGAAACGCATTTAAATAGTACCGATAATAAGCATTTAGTTCATTCGGAAAATTTTTAAAAATTCATGATTAAAGCATAGATCTGATAAACAGTGTTTTCATGTATAATTTACTCCTTTTTTATAACCTTCTTTCACTTAAATAAGAGGGAATGGGGAATGATATAAGAAAATAAGAAGCGAAAGAAAAACAAAGTATTTCTGGAGGAAAAGGTCCCAATATTAGCTTAAGTTCAACTCACAATTAACCTCTAAAAGGTATTACAGAACAGAAAAATTTCACTTAGAAAAATCAAATTAGTTTCTTAAAATTCATTGATTACAATTAAATACGTAAAACAAATTGGAACTTACCAGAAAGCAGAAAGAGTAAATTCTCTTTAACTTTATTTTAATTCAATGTCGTATCGTATCTGTCGAAGAAAATTTCAGGCAAAACAGAGCTGTTATGGAGATTCACCGTGCACTATGATATGAACCAATAGCTGATGAAATGAAGAGCTCAAGAAGATGCGTTACGAATCACTCCTTCGGACAGGCTCCCTCCCCCCCCCCAAAGCCCACAAAAATTTCTGGAATTCTCTGGTCAAGAACCCTCACAGAATCTACAGTTTCAAGATGAACTGTTTGTTATTACAGCAACGCTCCCTTTGAGAACAGGAAGTACACACCCAGACCCAGGTGGACACAAACACAACCAAAACTCGTAAATCTTTCAAGGCATGCCTCACTGACCAAATTAAAATCCCCCCTACCTGCCCCATCCCCTTTCAACCTATTATTGTGACCCCACTGTTATCTTAAAGACTACTTTCAATGTTTGCAGAAGAATGAACTGCTGGACACATCTGGTTAACAAGCGAAATTTTACCGAGAAGGGAGACTTCTCCATTCAGGAGGGCTTCTTATCTCTTGTCCCGTTATTAGTCACCGAAGGGGGTGTCCTTCCATTTGAGGGTGAGGAAAACAAGGTCGTTCGTCGTTGTTGACCGGGGGTAGTGAGGTGAAAGGCGTTTGCAATTTTCGGTAATCGAAAAACATCGAGGGGTACATTTTGGTCTTTCCGAAAAGGGTTCGGAACGCGATTTTATGCGCTCCGGTGCGTTCCGGTTAAAATGTAAAAATTTACTGAAACCCAAGAAGTACCGGAGCTCCGCTCCGGTGCGCTCCGGTGCAATTTAAGCCCTGTAATGAGGTATTGGAAAGAGTGAGAGATTTGCTTAAATTTTATTATTTTTATTATTATTTGCATTGCATTTATCTTGGATATAAATAATATCGAGTCTCTATTTTAAATTTGTCAGGTATACACATACTTTTATTATCTTAAACTAGTACTTAATTGCCAGCCAAGCCATTATTATTATTTTTTTATTTAATATTAAATGGTACATTTTTTTTTCTTCCACTATCTCTTTTTTTGTCCCATATTATATTTTTATTATTTGATATTCTGTGACCCCATGGACGGGTGTTTGCCCCTTTGGGAAATAAAATTCATTAATAATTTGGAACATCTATTGTGTTATATGTATTTATGTATTAGTTTTGTTTTGTTCTATTGTTTCTTGTTCTTGTTAATAAATTTGAATTTGAATTTGAATTTTTTTATACGTAATGGTTAAAAAGTCCCAAATTTCAGATTTTTAAGTTCAGAAATGTGTATAAATAATTTAAAATTCAATTTCATTTTTGACAAAACGCCAGAAAAGTCACGTGATAAGAAAACATGAAAATATCTCATTGCAGACAACATCATGCTTCAGGATGATGAAATTGCAAGAATGGATAGACCAACACGTTCTCCCGGCACGAGTCCAATAGAAAATAGAACACGTCTGGGACATGCTAGGGATTGCTGCCTTTCCGATACCTCTTAAAGTGCTGGAGAATCGTCTAAAAGGGGTTTTGAAGAAAATACCCCCACACCTTCATTAATAGTCTAACAAACTTGATGGTAAACAGATGCATAACGTTGTTATCAATCCGGGAAAACCATACCCCAATCGAAATGGATTTTACCATTAAATATTAATAGATTTATCACTTTTTACCTTAACCAAACAAAATGTGCATTTTCCAATTTCGTTCAAAAAGTAAAAATGAAAATATTTCTTTTAATAACTGCAGTTCTTAAATGAGCCTGCACTTATGAAAAATGAAATTCCAATATGTATCAAATCCACAAATATTATTTAATTGCTTTGAGCAGTGAGGGTATAATCAGAGTTTAAGCGTTAGATCTAAAGAAGACCAACAAGGAGGAAATAATACCATGATCCAGTGGAACAGACTTTGCTGTAAACTGTTATTTTAAAGAGCACAAAACTGTTATTTTAAAGAGGAAAGGAAGCGTTAAGTAACAGGAAGAGATTTTAGTCATAAATTTATCACCACTTTTTATGACCATTTAAATAATGCAAGTAAATGGACCATCATCAGCTGCAACTGTAACGTAATCTATGTTACTAACAAGTTTGTTAACTATTACTTTGGCGTAAGGACTGCAAAACTATAGCTGGTACCCCACAATTAAAATAATTTAGTTAGTTAGTACTCCATGTAAGTTTTCGATCTGTAAGAAAACTTGTAACCTTCAAAAGTAAATGATCAATATTAATGTGTGTAGAACAGGGTTTGTGTGTGTGTGAAACTAATTATGAAAACTAAAAAGATATGGGGGAAGTATTTATTAACAACTCATTATCATTTTCTAATCACAAGAGGGAAATCTTATTTCAATAATTACTTTGAATACATATAATATTTCAGATCAAAATCTAGATTATTTTCTGATTTATGTTTTTAAATCAGGAATTGAAGACTAGACTTCAAAAACGAGCTAAGTCCCAAAAAGTAAATGTCCCGTAATTCATCATTTTAAATTTGATTCTTCATAGAAATACACATAATAAGTCATCTTTCAGGCAGTATTTGACCTACTAATCATGGTAGTGGCACTTAGCTGGATTTATAGGGTGTTGGTGATGGCACTTAGATTGTTTTTTTGGGTATAACTATTTTTTTTTAGTTTTGGCACTTAGCTCATTTTTGAAGTCCAGTCTTCAATTGTAAATCATATCAGAGCTCATGAAAATAGAAATTAGGGGAATAGAAATAGAGAAATTATTCTGGAAAATATTTTAAGGAAAAACACCCAATCCTTGAAAATGTAGATTAACGACTTTGGCGAGCTGGCATCGATATGTTTTGGTTATATTTAAAAACTTATATTTTGAATGAAAATATTTTTCATCATGAATTAATCATTATTATCTGAATAAAACTGTATCGTGCCATAGTAATTCCAGGGTTGGGCAAGGCAGACTCAGCCTTCCATCCCCCCGGATTCGATAAAATGAGGACCAAGTTATAATTGGGGAAACAATGAATGGGCTTTGCCTCAGCTGACTGTGATTTTCAGCCCCACGTTCTGTAACAGCTCTGCTCATGACCTCCTCCAGTAAGGCTGGTTATACTGGAGTTTGAAGGTCTATAAAACCCCCCTTGTCTTTTTTCTTGAATTTTAATCGAATCAATACACTTCACGATCGGTTTTAATTCTTATGCACAAACCACGCCATATTCTTGAAGTTATTTATCAAATTTAGTAATCAACATTGACTTTATGATAAAATCCTGATTATTAAATTCAAACCCTGGTGTATGAAGAGTTACGTAAAATGGAAGTTACAAACATATTCAGAAGAAAGAGTAAAATAAAAGGAGGATATATTATACAGGGTATTTCTAGAAGTCCACTTAAACTCTACCTACAACAGAAAACAGATTCTTTGCGTGAAATGCATAAAAAATACCTCTACGACCCATAGTTTAAAAAAAAAACGTGACAAAAAGTATGACGTCACATCCGGTTTATAAAAATATCCAATGCGCAAGTTTTATCTGATATGACGTCACATTTTCGAAAAATGGAGGTTGTATAGGTATGGTTCTCTATTGGGAAATTTTATTTACTCTACGGAAGGAGTCTTTCAGAGTAGTGTTATGGGTGGACTTTTTGAAACACCCTGTACATGATTAGAATTCAACCTTACCACATCCATAAGATACTCCATACCAAGACGTCAAAGGAACTATAGTGTGGTGGAAAACATGTAAAAAGTTGATCTGTGAATCTTTTTTTCTTAAAATGAAAAAAATCTGAAAAATATGATTTAATTATTTAACCAACGTATCTTGTATAACAAAAGCGTTTTAATACTACATTCTTAACAAAATTGGGTTCTTACCGTATCTGCAAACTCAAGTAATTTTGAAAAGTAAAATACCCAGCAGATCTGGACCATCTGAAACAGAGATTTCTAAAATAAATTTTAATTAAAATTTTAGGTCAATACATTAACCCGTGCCGAATTTCAAATGAAGATTCGTATGGGTCCCTCCATATTACAAGCGCTGGCCGGCTCATACTCTCAAAGGGGAAAATCATCCCAGAGTTTTTTTATGGCAAATAATTGCTAGTATATTGCTAAATATTAGCAAATTAAAATGGGAAAAATGGTTTGATATCGTAAAAAATCGACAATAAATTCCATTCATGTTGAAATGTTTCAGATGTTATTAGCTATAATAACACTGGAAGGCAGGGAAAATGTTTCTGAAATAATTTCAGTAGATTGTTATGCAATATGATCTCCTGAATCGGAATATGTCCCTCGTTTTCTAACAGAGCACTTGTTTTTCTTCATAGCCCAGTAATTTTAGGCGAAAAAAGGGGTCGATAGCTAAATAATTTATAATTAGTTGAAAATTTCAGGATAAGCTCTCTATGATGTGTGCAATCCACCCTGAAAAATCCCCAAAGATCCCCCGTCGGCGTCATTCCAAAATGGCGGATCAAAGATGGCTGCCTAGCATTTTTGCCGATATTTTCGCTCATATCTAAGTCAAAAATTAATATTTTTTAGTTCTGTAAAAGGATTTATACTTAGGATAGATGCCGTTTTCGAATAAAATTTACAGTTTTGCGATAAAAATATAATAAATGGAGTGTAAAGGGATTGATTCATGAGAAACTGCAAAATTTTAATTGTTGTTTGTTTGCATGCTTTGCCATATAACTGTACTAATAGAAAAATCGATCGGAAAAATAGGATTGTTTTTAGTAGTCCCATTATTCAGGATTATTCATTCTTAGAACATACTATCAACTTGTCAAGTTACACATTGTGAAAACCATGTGTTCTGTTATTTGGAGGACAACGATGAAGACTAACATAGAGCATTCGCACTTGACGTCACACATGACGACGTGGCAAACATGACAAAAACAACGTTGCTAAGGCTGTTGTTAGGTGCGGGAAATAGAAGCATCCAATAGAAGCATTCGCACATGACGTCACTGGAGGACAAAAACAACGTTGCTAAGGCCGTTGTTAAGTCCGAGTCATGTGATTGAAAATGCTCTATTGTAATTTATGGTTAATTCATTAATTTTTTTTAGAATTTCTATGCTTTATTTATCTTATATTTGAAAATATAGGAATATATGGTTCATATTAAATTTATTTCTTTGTGGTAAAATGTAAACAGAATGAAATATTTATTCATAGTTTTTGGTGTAGTTAGACAATTATTTCATTTAAAAGTTCCTTATACACCTAATTACCAATATTCAGTTTTTGATTTCCAGTTAAAATCTGACCAAGCTGTAAACTTCTGTGGGGCTGATAAATAAGAAGTATGTAACTAAGAACATATATTTAACCATCGCACATTTAATCAGTGGTTATCCAGACAACTTGTAACTTTCGGTCATTCAATTGTGAATTGTTTCCAGATCATTATTACATTAATTAGAATTAAAAATTATTCAAATAAGAATAAATTTAATAATATATTTCATAAAAATCTGCAAAAATATATTTCATAAATATTTAGAATAATTACATCTTTTTTTTTTTTTTTTTGAAAGTTCTGTCCACCATCTTGATAAAAAACATTTCCGGTTGCCAGATTTCACGAACTATTTTTATATCATTCAGTTTACCTAGTACTATACTTATTCTACTCAAATAAGACATTGAAGAACTTTTATTTACGTTTTAAACACAATATTCATAGGATTTCTTGATTTTCTATGGTTTTGGCGGCCATCTTTAAAAATACCCACTTCCCACGATCCGATTTTGGTAAACTTTCGTTTTCCCATTAAGTACATCTAGTAGAGCCGAAAACCGTTGAGAAACCTTTTGTTCAAATTTGTTCCCCAAAAAACCTTATATTCCCCTTACTATATGGCAAAGCATGCAAACAACAATGAAAATTTTGCAGTTTGACATGAATAAAATCCCTTTACACCCCACTTATTATATTTTTATCGCAAAACTGTAAATTTTATTCGAAAACGGCATCTATCTTTTGTATAAATCCTTTTACAGAACTAAAAAATATTAATTTTTGACTTAGATATGAGCGAAAATATCGACAAAAATGCTAGGCGGCCATCTTTGATCCGCCATTTTGGAATGACGCCGACGGGGGATCTTTGGGGACTTTTCAGGGTGGGTTGTACACATCATAGAGAGCTTATCCTGAAATTTTCAGCTAATTATAAATTATTTAGCTACCAAACCCTAAAATTACTGGGCTATCACCCTATTTTCCTCACTTTTCTGTAATGATAAATGTTAATGCATTTGATACGGGGGTTAAAAATGGTTGATTTAGCGTTTTAATTTTTCTGAAGGGTCAAAGGTGTAAAATGTGTACACTTAAAACATAAAAATTTGTTGTGATAAACAATGACAAAAAATACAACAAAACAAGTCATAGATAAATTCCCGAACACATGGAAATTCAGAACCCACTAGCCTAACCTACTAAATACTTCTTTCCGTATTGCATATCCATAAAAAAGTTGACCTCATTAGAATAAGCTGTGCGTGCTTGGAATATGCAACGACCAAACAGCACGGAGAATCATAATAAATAAAAATAAAAAGTTAGTTTCGAGGAAAGAGCCATAATAATGCGGTAATGATGTTCCAGAACAAACACATGTGATAATTATAGATTGTTGACGTACCTTGAGTGCTTCGGGACTTCTAGAAGTGTCTACGGATTCGCCTCTCCAGCTGTATTTGGTGAACCAACCATACCGGCCGAGCTGTGAGAAAAACAGAGAGAAAAAAAAATAAGTGCTGGCAGTGAAAGTCTGTTAATGACAGGGGTGAATAATTATTCAGAGGCTAATAAAGTGTTATAAAGTCATAAACTTAAATGTCAAAAACATGAACGACAGAGTCCTGGTTGCCTCGGTTTTCCCCATGGTATAGTGGCTAGAAAGAGTACTGTCGCGACCGCTATCAAAATGATGCTTTAGAAAGTAAGGAATAAAGTTGATGACATCGGGGACGACTAGAACGCTAGCGCCGTCTATTTTCTGCAAAAAATAAACTCTTACAAATGCTCTAAAAGAATAAAAAAAACTCTATCAAAGTATTAATATGTTTTCGAACTCACAATGCGATTTCAAAGTTAACACGATAGTACACACGGGACGACGGGAACCCATCGCTCTATGGAAATTTCCTCCTTTTCGGAAACATAAATTTGTAACATAATTTTTGATAAACACACTATCCCCTTCTAGCCACTGTATCCATGGCCACCTAGTCTCATAAGCATAAGATGCTTAAAATTCCTACGTGTTATAGTAATCCTTACGTCACTTTTGATTGCTCTTTGGCAACAATTCAACTTCAATCTGAATTAAATTAAATTATTAAAATCAATTCTAATGATACTTTATAGGCATTTCAGATAATATTAGCAGGGGTATTTTTAATTAAATAGTTAAAGTAACCATTACTTATCATTTTCTTTAATTCGAAGAAAATGTACCACGAAGTGAATGTTTAATCCGACCGCCACGAGAAAAACTTTTGACGTTGTATGTAACTAATGTATAGAATTGGATAAAAATTAATTGGTATTTTTTCTTATCTGTATGCATACATTGAGCATACAAAATTTCATGAAAATCTGAGAACGTAGGGGTAAAATTGAGTTCTCAGCACTAAATAAATATATAATTTTTTAAATTTATATATATATATATATAAAACTAATGTTTTTTAAATATTCATTAAATAATGTTCTTTGAAATAACCGTTGTTCACTCAACGTGTTAATACCGAAGAGCAGTGTTTCCCAACGTGGGGCGCAATTTGAAAGTTTTCTACAATATTGCCCCCTCCCCCCAGGTGGGGAACAGACCACCACGTTTTACTTACTTTCCAAGAAGGATTTTTGAACCGAAATATACATGGGGGGCATGGAAAATTTAAAAAGGCTTTGGTGGGACAAGGACCGAAAAAGGTTGGGAAACACTGCGTTAGAGCAAGGGTCGGTCACTAGCGGACCGCGTGAGGCTTTTTCCAAAAATATTTTTCCAAAAAATATTGAAAATATTTTAATTTGTATTCTTACACAATACAAATTAGTATGACCAAGTTTTGAATGGTTAATTTTCAAAAAATTTCCTGGAGGAAACCCCCAGACGCCTCTCTCTTAAATAAAGCTCTTAATAATAACATACACGCACTTAAGAAAGAAGTTCATTCAATGAATTCTGAGTCTTAAAATTTAGGAGCAGCACTGAAATATTAGTATGTAGTGCCTTTCTAGTTAACAAATAAAGATTTTGCAAATATTTTGGAGAGAAATACCAAATTCCTTGCCTATCACCCTCAACATTTTCTTGTTATCGGTCGGCCATTCGTTTGAGCGATAGCCTTATCAATGTTTTCTAAAATATTTCATCAGTAACTCGATTTTTAAATAGTGTTGTTGCGATTTGAAACGGATTAATAGAGTGTTTTCAGGTGACGTCACAACCGGTTATTTTCTTTTAACTGTGTACCTTCTGTAGGGCTTTTAACTGTTGCTAAGGCCGTTGTTTATCTGTTGCTAAGGTGTTTTTTTAGTATGGGGTCACGTGATTGCAAATGCTCCAATAGAAGAATTCCACGGCCAGTCGTTTTCTGTAACTGTTAACCTCTGTAGGGCAAAAAACTGTAACATTTTCTGTTGCTAAGGCCGTTGTTAGGTCCGAGTCATGTGATTGAAAATGCTCTATAGCAATTAAAAACAATTTTTAAATTTAACAATTTAATTAAGCAGGTATAGCGTACTCAAATTACATCTTTGTAAAAAATATGCATATCTGAAGCTAAAAATTCAAAGTACCAAAGAATTAAAAGAATTCAAAGTAAGAATTTAAGTAAGAATTCAAAGTTGAATAAGTACCTATTTTTTCTCTGGACCTTGATAAAAATTTTCAAAATTATTTGGACCCCAAGCAAAATTACTTGCGGACTTCTGCGTTGGAGGGTAGTCATACCGCCAGAAGAAAAACTTTTGACGTCTTACAATATTGTTGCGATTGCTATGGAAACGGATTTTTCCACACAATTTCACGGGGTTATGGTAATCCATAAGCGATGACCAAACGTTTTGTGCCAAATCTGTGTAACTATCATTTAGTTTTTATCTTTTCTAAGTTTTGTTTTTCTGTCAAAGTTTTTCTTGTAACAATATACTGTTGCGGATCACTAGTCCAGCCAGTGACTGGACTGGTGATGCCGGGACTCCCAACAGAAGAAGTAATTGTTGCGCGAGAGGTTTTGTTTTGAAAATAGAAAAGGAAATAGTTTGGAGTTTTGGAGTTTGGTGTGGATGAAATGGAGAGTTAGTTTGTGATGGCAAGAAGCGATAAGTTTTATTATTTTTTCATTGTAAATATACCTCTTTGTAAATAACCCCAAACCCCAAATTTGTCTCCTATTAAAATCTAATGTTAAGAATAACAGAGCCTGGCTTCCTGAGTTAAAGTCGCAACATTGGTGTCTAGAAGTGGGATAAGATTACGATCCAAGCAAGTAAATGACTACCAGGAAAATGGAATCCGAGAGTAGATTGATGTCCTTCTTGACTGAATTTAAGGAGAGTCAAGAGAAGAAACTAGAGGAGCTTCTAGCAAATCAAGAGAGACAGATAGGAGAGCTTAAAGCAAATCAAGAGAGACAGCTAGAGGAGCATCTTGAAGGCCTGAAAGTAAGTCAAGGGAAGCAGTTATCAGAGCAATTACAAGATTTAAAAGTCAGTCAAGAAAACCAACTAGTGGAGCTTAAGGATAGTCAAGAAAGTTTGAGGGCTAGTCTTTCGGAAGTGAAGGATATAAGGCAGATCAAGCTGGATCAACAAGAATCGAAGAAGGAAATTAATCAAAGATTTGAGAATCTAGAAAATAGGCTGCTTGCAGTGGAACGCCGGCCACAGCAGTCCAGTGGGGAAAGATCTGCCGTCGTTTCGAAGCCTCCAAATTACGATGGTCTTACGCCTTGGTCCCTTTATAAAACTCAATTTGATATAATTTCTGACGTCAATGGATGGAGTGAAGACGTACGAGCAAGCCAACTTGCAACGTCACTTCGAGGGGCTGCAGTAGAGGTACTTCAGACATTGCCCGATGACAAGCGCCAGGACTTTAGGGCAATGGCTAATGCATTGGAACAGCGGTATGGGGAAGAACATTTGAAGGATCTCTATTACATCCAGTTGAATGCTCGAGGCCAGAAGAATGGGGAGACGCTACAAGAGCTTGCTACTGACATAGAAAGACTCGTCCAGCAGGCTTACTCTCAGTGTCCATTAGAGGTGAGGGACGATTTGGCGAAGATCACCTTTATAAACGCAATTGCTGACCCTGATACGCAACATTTTACGAGATTATCTGACTGCAAAGATTTAAAATCTACAGTTGTTCAGGCGCTCAAATATGAGGTCACTCGTCGGGCTACGTCGGGAGGGAGAAGATCCGTTAGAGCACTCAGAGCCGATGAGGGCGAACAGGAGGAAGACGAATCTAAGTTGGATGCGTTCATGAAAAGGGTGGAGGAAATGTTGTTCAAGGCGTTAAAGGGTAAAGAGAAAGAAAGATCAGGCTTCTCGGAGAAGAACCCTTACCTGTTGGAATTGTGGGACTCCTGGACATCTTAGCTACCAGTGTGAAGGAAGGACCTAGAGTAGAAACAAGTAGACCTCGTCAACCGCAGGGAAACTAAGCCGAGGCTGTCCTACGGGGAAAGGGCAGTCGGATAGATTCACAATCCCCAAGAAAGTCATTGAGATATCCTCCTTAAATGGAAAAGATCTTGGACTGTACGTTAGAGGCTCCGTGAATGAAGTTAAGTGCACCAATTGCAATTATTGTGAAAAGGCAGAAATCAAGTTTAACCATGGAGAGGAATCGTCAAAGATGATAGAGAAAGAACCGAGAATTAGGCAAGTTCAAACTCAACAACTTATGCTTCCGGATCCATGGAGCCCATCCGAATTAGTGAAAGCTCAGCATACCGACACAGATATAAATCCAATCCTTGTATTGAAAGAGAACTCGAGTTTGAAACCTGTATGGCAAGAGATGGCAGTGCAAAGCCCAACGACCAAGCGATATTGGGCATTGTGGGACTCCTTAGATTTGCGAGATGGGGTGTTGTACCGTAAATGGGAGACGGACGATGGAAAGAAGTGCAGATGGCAGCTCTTACTTCCGAAAGACAGAGTTTCATCGGTACTACAAGAGATTCACAACAGCCCAACCGGTGGCCATTTCGGAATGATGAAGACCCTTCACAAGGTGCAAGAGCGGTTTTACTGGGACAAAGTTCGAGGGGACGTAGAACGCTGGTGTAAGGAGTGTACAGCCTGCGGAGCTAGGAAAGGTCCGAAAAATAAAACTAAGGGTCGTCTCCAAATATACAATGTCGGTGCTCCCTTCGAACGGATTGCCCTGGATATTTTAGGACCTTTACCGATTACAGATGCCGGAAACAAATATGTGTTGGTCGTAATGGATTATTTTACGAAATGGCCTGAGGCATATGCCCTGCCTGACCAGGAAGCAGCAACTATTGCTGAAGTCCTAACCAGAAATTGGATCTGCCGGTTCGGGATGCCACTAATAATCCATTCAGACCAAGGGACAAACTTCAATTCTGGCCTTTTTCAAGGATTGTGCAAGACCCTTGGAATATCCAAAACTAGGACTACCCCTCTGCATCCGCAGTCCGACGGGATGGTCGAAAGATTCAATCGGACTATATTAAACCATCTGTCCATCTTCGTTGTGCGAAACCAGCGAGATTGGGACGACCACCTTCCCCTACTCTTGCTCGCGTACCGAAGTGCCGTCCATGAGTCAACTAATTACACCCCAGCCACCTTACTTTTCGGAAGAGAGCTCCGGTTACCGTGCGACTTGGTATTTGGACGACCCAGCGATACGCCTTCATCGCCTGACCGCTACATAGAGGATCTACAGGCACGTTTGGAGACAGTTCATCGTTTTGCCCGAGAAAGAACTAACCGGATGTCCGAGCGGATGAAATCTCGGTATGATGTGCGTTCTACATCCCATCGTTTCGAAGAGGAAGATCGAGTGTGGTTGTATATCCCTAAGCGCCACAGAGGACTGTCCCCTAAGCTCCAACATCACTGGGAAGGCCCCTATACTATCATCAAGAAGCTTAATGATGAGGTATATCGAATCAAGAAAGCCGGGAATACGAAATACAAGGTTGTCCACATAGACAGGCTAGCCCCTTACCTGGGGAGTGCCTAACTAAGAAACTGCCGGGACGGCAGTTCCTGGGAAGGGGGCAGTGTTGCGGATCACTAGTCCAGCCAGTGACTGGACTGGTGATGCCGGGACTCCCAACAGAAGAAGTAATGGACTCTAACCGCCTATCTGGTTCGAGACTTCACGGAACCAACACGTGACCTACAACTGAGCTTGCGATTGGTTACCACAGATACTACACTAGTAGATCTACTAGTGTAGTATCTGTGGTAACCAATCGCAAGCTCAGTAGGTCACGTGTTGGTTCCGTGTGACGTCAGACGGTTAGAGTCCATTGTTGCGCGGAGGTTTTGTTTTGAAAATAGAAAAGGAAATAGTTTGGAGTTTTGGAGTTTGGTGTGGATGAAATGGAGAATTAGTTTGTGATGGCAAGAAGCGATAAGTTTTATTATTTTTTCATTGTAAATATACCTCTTAGTAAATAACCCCAAATTTGTCTCCTATTAAAATCTAATGTTAAGAATAACAGAGCCTGGCTTCCTGAGTTAAAGTCGCAACAATACTCACATTTATGAAGAGCCAAGAGCTTATGGCAACTAGAAGAGCGTTGTAGCCTATCATAAAGTTTTTGAGTTCGTACGGCCTGCGGTTTTTCATCCAGGCCGGGCCTATCAATTTCACAAATGATAAATACAGTGTCGAAAGAATTAAAGTTTTCAATGGACTGTCCATCATGGGATACTCCGCCATCCTTGGGTCTGAAAATAAAAGCAGAAGGGTTAAAAAATGGCTTGATTATTGAGATCAGAATGTAGGATATATATATATATATATATAGGATCAGAATGTCTGAAAACTGCGAGAACGACGTTTTATTAACAGTATTTATATTAAGGGCAAAGTGATTAATCGGGCATTATTAATAATGCCCGAAGTGGAGGCGGGCAAAGTGATAAATTTCGTTGATAAATTCCATTGAATTTATCACATTGTCCGGGCATTATTAATAATGCCCGACTTATCACCTTGCCAGTAACATTTATACAGTATTAGACTTTGGATCTAAATTAACAATAAAGCAGAAAAAATGGTAACAAAAAGTGGTAAACATTAACCTTACACTCTAAAATTTAAATTTTACCGTGTATTAATGACCTGAAAGAAATATAAGTACCTATTAGAAAGAATGACTCATTGCATGATTCCAAAAGTGTAAAGACTAATTATAATTGCAAATTCTATTGAAATCATTGAGAAAAAGTAGGGTCTTATAAAGTTAAGAGTTTTACCATTAAATAAAAGGGAGAAATAACTAAAAAATTATTATTAGAATCAAATATTAAAATTGTTACCATTTAAAAGAGCAAGTCTTCATCAACCGAATTGAGAAAAATGAAATTTTCAGTCAAAAATATCAGTTCATAAACCAATTTTTCAAAAATGAAAAAAAAAGTCTGAAAATTTCGTGAAAAGTTTAAAAAAGTCTGAAAATCCTCTAAACGTCTGAAAAATCTCATCCCTGAATATTGAAAATTTTTTTTATTAAAATCAGGATTTTAATAGGTTTTTGTCAAAATCCTTGATAACTTTTGAGCGATAGGGTTTTACTCAGATAGTAATGATTAATTGAATCGTCAGTTTAAAAAAGGGAATAAGTCCAAAAACCAAATTTTGAGAAAACCGATCAAAACTGTATAAGTAATGGAATTTTCATTGTATAACCACAAAATTTGTACTGGAAATTCCTATTTAGACAGAAAATATAGCATATTCAAAAATTTTTTACGGTTGAAAACAGTTGATGGACTTGTTCCTTTTTTCTACCTTATGAAATTTCAGCTGAACAAAATCTTAAAAACCACTTTAATCAACAACTAAATTGAATTTCTTCTTAATCCCCAGCACTAAAGTGTAGTGTTCGGCACTAGTTAACTAGAACTAGTTGCAACTAGTAGTTAACTACCGATCAACTAGTAGTTAACTAGTAGTTTAACTACTTTTATTTTAAAGTAGTTCAACTATTAGTTTAACTGTTTTTTAAATTAACTACTAGTTAAAACTATTTTCAAATTTTTAACTACTTGAAAAAAAAATTATTTAAAATTTAAAAAGATATTTAAAATTTTTATCAAAGGTAGAGTACTTCAAATATCATAACCAGAAATAAAGACCATTTTTGCGCGAAGTATGAATGTTTTTTTTGTGATATAGATAAGGAAGATGTATTAGAATTTTGCCAAAAAGTATGTTATGAAATTTAATAGACTAGTTAACTAGTAGTTAACTACTTTGAGAAATAGTTAACTACTAGTGGCAACTAGTCTCAGGAAAAAATAGTTAACTACTAGTTACAACTACAATTTCCCATACTAGTTAGTAGTTGGTAGTTAACTATTTTTTGACCACTAGTTGCCGAACACTACTAAAGTGAAAAATAGGAAGACTAAGAAAAATAAGTTAAAAATTATAATGAAACTGATGAGTCATTAAAACAGTATCAAGGGAGTCAAACGTGCACTGGATAAATTAAGGTAATAGTACGCAGTAAGTTAAACCAGTTAGGAGCAACGCAAGTTAACGTAACCATTACAAACGCAAAAATTAGTATTTTTCGTGGAACATCGATGGCTGCCATAAAAATTCAAATAAAGATAAGAAATTAAATATTTTGTTTTTGGACTCTCAAGAATCAACGCAAAAAATAATTCGATTTTAAAATGGTCGAGCGATCATCTTTGGATTAATTGACATGAATTTTTTATAAAAAGATTGGCGTTTTTTTTAAAAAATATCTTTGTTAGTTTTGGAATTATTGCGATTCCAAGTTTGAATTTCTTTTCTTCTAAGAAGTCAAACGTTTCTCTCTTGGCGAATCTTTTCAGTGTCAACGCCTCTTTACTACTACAATCTAAAGATCATTAATAATCTCTTTAATCAAATTAAGCTTTTGAAGGACACAATATACTGCTGAAGCAAGCGTACTTGCCAAAATGTTTTTAGATTAATCTTTAAACTGGTGATATTTGGGGCTTTTATTGTGAAGCAAAACATGCTTTTCCAGAATTATGGATGTTCGGTATAGTATTCACTGTGTAACAACAGCTGTGATTCTTTTTTATAGCAAAATAATTCATACCAAGTTTAATTAATTAAAGCAGCGTTGGATGAAGTACATAATTAATTGTCCAACTAACTGCTACAGTTGAACTAGAACAGTGGTTCCCAACTCGGAGACCACTACTCAAGTCCACGGATAACTATAATTGGAACCTTAACGGACCACCCTTTATAACTTACAATCCTTTACCCTCAACAAGTTCCAAGATAAAGTTCAATCTTACCTAATTATGCATAAAAATTCATATTATTCTCTGAAAAATAACTCTTTTTCAAGAAAAAACTAATTTTATTACAGGAATGTTAGTTATTATTTTTGTGATCTAATTAAATCTTAGGAACCCACAAAAATGTCGCCAGATATTTTAGAGCTCTGGATTTCACTTTACTTATTTACAGCACACAAAAGTACAGTAAACAATTTAGTGGCGACTGATATTATCAGCATAAATTAAACAGCCGAAACTCATACGGGCAATGTGATAAATTCAATGGAATTTATGAATGAAATTTATCACTTTGTCCGCCTCCGCCTTCGGTTGTGAACTGCTGCTATATTACCATGTTACGATCTAAAACCATAGGGGTTCAATCCCTTTAACGGTCCCGTTAAGTATCGCCAAAGTGTTTTAAACGAAAAAAATCGCAAAATTATTTTGGTTTTCATTGATATAACTGTATATTAATCGATTAGTTTGCAATTTTCGGCAATATTCCTAATATTTGGCGTCAGTTTGACGATACACAGATATTGAACCATGATGGTGTTTTCCTATCCCTATCACAAGCAATACTCATCGTAGTCTCACATAGACATCATAATACACATCATAGGCATGTAATTCATCTTTATACTAGACGTTTCACAGCGTAATATCACTAGAAATTACTAGTGTTCGGCACTAGTTAACTAGAACTAGTTGCAACTAGTAGTTAACTACCGATCAACTAGTAGTTAACTAGTAGTTTAACTACTTTTGGTTTAAACTAGTTTAACTAGTAGTTGAACTACTTTTTTTAATAACTATTAGTTGAAACTACTTTCAAATTTTCAACTACTTTAAAAAAATATTGTTTAAAATTTCAAAAATATTTAAAATTTTTATCAAAATATACAAAAATTACACTGCTATTTATAACTCCAATGTCATGGTAGAGTACTTAAATACCATAACCAGAAATAAAGCGCCGTTTTGAGCGAAGCATAAAGTTTTTTGTGGTATAGATAAGAAAGATGTATTAGAATTTGGGTAAAAAAATAGGTTATGAAATTAAATAGACTAGTTAACTAGTAGTTAACTACTTTGGGAAATAGTTAACTACTAGTTGCAACTAGTCCTAGGAAAAAATAGTTAACTACTAGTTGCAACTAGATTTTCCCAGAATAGTTAGTAGTTGGTAGTTAACTACTTTTTGACCACTAGTTGCCGAACACTAGAAATTACCTTACCTCTTTCTCCCCAAAATCCGCCGTATCCTCCGCCAGCCATTTCAACAAAAGTCACTAAACTCTCGAATCTCAGAGAAACAACAAGCCTCAGCACACACTGCTAAAACCACACAGGCGATTTCACTATCTCTGTATTTGTTTTCCAGTCAAATCTCACACAAACAACCTTCTCCCTCTGGTTCGAGGCTCGAAACTCGTTCTTGTGACTGGAGTTAAGCAGGGAATCGACAAGTAGGCCAAAAAGTCGTATTGCTGGAAGTAGAGTGAAAGTCAAGGGGGAAGATACACTTGCGTATATGGAACCGAAAGTCGTAGGACAGGGTCGTTATTATTTCTACGTCAGAGTTCACTTTTTTTCTTCTGTGGACGAGAAAAACGATTGACGGCTAATCTTGACCTTAGAATAATGAAAAGGTTTCCCTATGGATTGCATTTCGTGGTGAACGAGAGTTGCATATTTTACGTTGCACGGAATTAGTGGCTTAGGCCAGTGCTATCCTCAAACTTTTAATATAGGCGACCCAATTATTCAATCATAATTTTTATCGCAACCCCCTTCAAAGTGTGTAATGCAATAAGAATATTATTTAATAATAATAATAATAATAATAATAATAATAATAATAATAATAATAATAATAATAATAATAATAATAAGCTTTATTATTTTCATAACGAAAATTACAACAAAACTGACAAAGTAATATATTTATCACCAAGGGGACTTTTGTCCCGTTTAGGTGACAGATAGATTTAATAAGATTACTATAATAATGCAAAACAAACAATACAATACAAAAACAATAACAAATAACAAACGTTTAATAATAAAACAAAATTGGCAAGAGGCTGGTCATTTTAGGTATAGTTGCTTCAATTTAAATATGAAAATGACGGTCTATGTCGTCCAAATTTATTAGGAAATTAAAAAGCTCGCGTTTAAATGTTGAATATATCTTAATATTTTGAAGATAAGAAGGCAAATGGTTGTAGATTTTGGGTGCTAAAAAGTAAAAATGCTTCCGAAATATTTCTTTAGAAAATAGAGGAATTTTATGTATTTCATTAGGTCTTCTTAGAGATACATTTAATTTTAAGTCACAAATTGATTTGTTTCTATACAAAAAAAGGGCTACACGGAATAAGAAGTCATATTTTAGAGGTAGTAAGTTCAAATTTCTAAAAATATAAGCATTTGATTGATAGGGTTTTAAAATTTTGAAGCACTTGTTCTGGATCGAAATTAGTGGTAATAAATTACATTTATAATCGCCTCCCCAATTAATAATACCATAATTTAACAATGAGTAGAACCAAGAATAATAAAGTGTTTTTAAAAATATTGCATCTATTTTATTTTTTAGGTGATGAAATTTAACCAATATAAAGCATAACTTTTTACATTAATTCATTTACGTGAGTTTTCCACTTTAAGTTAGAGTCAATATGCAAACCTAGATATTTAATTGTAGAAACTGATTTCAGAATATGGCACTGACAGTTAGATTTATTTTCTTTGCAATAAGAAGAATGAAATTTAATATTAAGATTAGTTTCAGAATGTATTAAATTGAAGCAAATATATTTTGTTTTATTTAAATTTAGGCATAAATCATTCTCAGTAAACCATTTTCTTATCTCAGTCATTGCAAGACTGAATCATCGGCATTTGTTAGCATTTTGCCATATAACTGTAGTTTACATAAATCGTTAATAAATATAAGAAATAATAAAGGACCTAAAATTGAACCTTGAGGAACACCTCGGTTTGATATACAAAAATTACTGAAATTATTTTGGATTTTAACCCGCTGTTCCCTATTTGATAAATATGTTTTAAACCAATTTAGAGTATTTCCACGAAAACCAGCAAAGTCTAATTTTTTTATTAGCAAATCATGATTGACATTATCAAAGGCTTTTGATATATCTAGGAATATCGCTTCTGTTTTTTTGTTTCTGTCTATACCATTGTAGATGAATTTTGAAAATTGTAACAGTGCACTTTCAGTATTTCGTCCTTTAATTTTTCCTATTAATTCGTCCTTTCCACAATTTTGGATTTACACCACAATGATCCTATAAACAGTCAAATTTTAAATAAGTAATAAGTAATATAAAGACGTTAACGGATCACTACGATCAGCCAGTCCGCGGGGCTATAGCCGCGTTGTCAAATCCTAAACTTGACTTTTTTTTTGGGCGTTATGTCTTTGTCTGAGTCTACACCTCCAGTGTTTGATTCTGAATTTTTGAATTCTCAACTTGATCAGCTCTATGACTTATTTTCGAGAGTATGCGAAAGAAAATCTAGTAGCGCTGGGGACATAACTGATTTTATCAAGATTAAAAATACAATATCCGAGTCATTTGAGCGGCACGAGGAGTTCCTGGTGAAGCATGAAATTTCTTCACTTTCATCAGCAGCAGTTCTATCCCAATTGGGAAACTTAAACGATCAACTTACTCGTATGAAGCTTGAAATGAATGTAAGACTTGAAAGCTTGGAAACAAACCTTTGCATGGCAAAGCCTACTTCCGTGACAGCAACCGATAGAGGATCCGAAACATACGCTGCCGTCACCCGATCAGGTATTGAACCTGTATCTGATGCACCGATAACAACAATCAGCCCACAAGAAAGTGTCACCAAAACAAACATGTCAGAGAATGAAAGTGAAGGTGTATACATAAACAGCGGCGTAAGAGGTCAACCTAGTTATTCAAGTGCTGTGAAATCTCGTTCAAATGCCAAGATTATATTAAGTGGTAAATGCCAATCGTCACTGTTAAAGTCAGTCGCAAGATCTCCAAAAAAATCTGCAGTTTTTGTATCCAGATTGAGTCCGCATACTGAAGCAAGAGAGGTAACTGAGTTTTTGTCTACTTTGTCACTAGATCATCTTATTTGTACGAGAATGAAGACAAAATTCGATACTTACTCTTCGTTTCACATAGAAGTACTTGATAGTGAGATTAATGTACTGTTGGATGAAAACGTATGGCCAGAAGGTTGCATCGTCTCAAAATTTTATGGCAGGCTAAAACATGATCAAATTTTTGGAAATTCACCTGCGAATGACGACGCGGAAGGTACTAAGAATTGACTAGGCCACCACATATTGCAAGATAGTGCTTCCATAAAAGTAAATAAATCAGTCTTGAATATCTACTATCAGAACATTCGGGGAATGAGAACAAAATTGGATGACATATTTGAATCAACCCTCGCGGAAAATTTCGACATTATATGTCTCACTGAAACATGGCTCAACTACGAATTTTCAGACAATAGTTTATTTGATGATAGGTATGATGTTTTCCGTAATGATCGAAATTATGAACAATCAAATCTTAGTCGTGGAGGAGGAGTCCTGGTGGCTATTAAAAAGCAGTTTAAAGCTAAATTAATATCTGTTTTTGAACATGATGGTGAGAGTGTATGGATCAAATTGTTTATTAATTCTTTTGCTTATTTATTTCTTTGCTGCATTTACTTCCCTCCATCAGCAGGTCCTATTTTATTTCAAAATTTTTACGATATTATTGACAAATATTTTACAAGTGCCTCAAATGTTATTATTGTTGGGGATTTTAACTTGCCCAGTATAAACTGGAAATCTGATCATTTTGAAAATACGGCTACTTCTCATGATTTTTTGGTGTTTCTTCAATTGCATAAATTCATACAGAGTAACTTAATCCCTAACCATATGAAAAGAATATTAGATCTTGTTTTAGTTAGACTAACCAATTATAATGTAAATGTAACACAGCCTGTACTTCCCATTTCTAAAGAAGATGTCTACCACCCGGCTTTACTGATAGAAGTAACCAAAACCAATAGTTTCCCTGAAATTAAAGAGTCTAGCTTGGATCAGAGTGAAAACAGATCCTATAACTTTAAGAAAGCAAATTTTCATTTATTGTACTCACTTATATTAGAGACTGATTGGAATTTCTTAAATCAATATACTTGCATTAATGAGGCTGTAGAACAATTTTATATGATGCTGTACAAAATACTAGATAATTCGATACCCAAAAATACCCCGCGTAAAAGAAAATACTCCCCTTGGTTCACTAAATCTATAATAAAAAATATCAAGCTAAAAAATTCATATCTAAACAAATATAAAAAAACTAATGACCTAACTTATCTAGAACGTTTTAGAACTATTAGAAAATCCATAAAAAGTGACATTCGTGACACTCGCAAACAACATATAAATCATATTGAAAGATCTATAAAATCAAATCCCAAAACTTTCTGGTCTTATTACCGTAATGAAAAGAAATCCCTTTCCTCTAACCAAATGTTTTATGGGGGCATTGAACTTCTCGATGATCCGCAGATAGCCAGCGCTTTTAGGGAGTATTTTTCAAGTGTCTATAAAGATTTAAATGATCAAAATATATGTCAAATAAATTCAACTTATCGTGCCTCTCCAGACCTGATTCGTATTGATCTTGTATCCCCAGAAGACATAGAAAACAGTATAAAAAAACTAAAGAGTACTTGTTCTGTGGGTGTTGATTTGATTCCCCCTTATGTCATCAAGGCAAATATGGAGGGTTTTGTATATCCCTTACTTATTCTCTTTAATCTTTCCTTAAGAACCAATACCTTTCCCGATGTCTGGAAGACCTCAAAAATAGTACCAATATTCAAAAAGGGAAAAAAATCTGACATCACTAACTATAGACCGATAGCTATTCTTTCAAGTTTTTCTAAGGTTTTCGAAAGTATCATACATTGTAAACTATCTTCTCAAGTCAATGAAATAATTTCTCCCAATCAACATGGTTTCACAAAAAAGAGGTCAACCTCTACTAATCTCTTGTGCCTTAACAGTTATATATCAAATGCTTTAAATGAAGGTAAACAACTCGATGTCGTATACACTGATTTTAGAAAGGCTTTCGACACTGTAAACCATGAGGTCTTGCTTTTAAAACTAGAAAATATTGGTTTTTGTGAGGGCGCTGTCAACTGGTTACATTCTTACCTCATAAATAGGCCTCTTTATGTAAAATTTAATCACTCTTTGTCCGATCCTTATTATGGTACCTCAGGAGTCCCTCAGGGGTCAATTCTTGGTCCCCTGCTTTTTAATCTGTTCGTGAATGATATAATTTCAATTTTTGAATCATCTTTACTCTTTGCTGACGATCTGAAAATCTTCAAACAAATATCTTCCTTACATGATATAAATAGTCTACAAACTGAACTTGACAACCTAACTGTTTGGTGTGAGAGAAACAAACTGTCACTCAATATTGACAAATGTTTTATTTTAACTTTCTCTCGGATATCTAATCCTTTTTTATATGGTTACAAAATAAATATCATATTATCCAGAAAATCTATCATCAGGGATCTTGGTATCATCTATAATTCAAACTTTAATTTTAACGCTCATATTCAGGACATCACTTTGAGGGCCAGTAAATGTTTGGGAATGTTGCGAAGATCAACAAGAAATTTTAGTAGTATATCAGTGATTTTAAATCCTTTTAATATTTTAGTTCGTCCGATACTAGAGTATGGCACTGTGATCTGGAACCCTACTAGCATATCCAATAAAAATATAATTGAAAAAGTGCAAAAAAAATTTTCTACGATATTTATCTTTTAAATTCAATTGTACCAATTCTGAAACCCCAATCTTACTTGAACAGAGCAGATCACTTATTATTCTTAAGTTTTTCCATAATATTTTACATAACAATATTGATTGCCCTTTTATATTAAATCAAATAAATATACATGTTCCCCCATATAATACAAGAAATAGCAAAATTTTAAAAGAACCTTTTTATTCCAAATCATATTTAAATAAACAAACAATAATACAATTCATAAAAATAATAAATCACTTACCAGAGCACAGTGACGTATTCTTTGATAGTTTTAAAAAACTTCAATTTGATTATATAAACAATTTGTAATTCAGTCATTTTTGTAATTTTCTGTTTAATGTTTATTGTATTTTGAACGTGTTTATTGTAATTTGAATGTATGTGTATGTATTCGGTGTCTTCCTCTGTTTTCCTCATGTAAATGGATTTTTTGTCTGTATGATGGAAATAAAATTTATTTATTTATTTATTTATTTAATAAAACCATATTGATTGTCCGCGAAGAATTTTATTTTATGTAAATAATCGTAATTAATTTTGAAGCTAAAGCTACATTACGACCATAGTCCAGGGAAGATTTTAGGAGGGAACGTATCAAGACTTTTTATTTCAGCTCTTGATACCAAAGTTTGGTCTTACAATTTGAAGCTGAATGTTATCACAACAAATTCGTGCAAATTCTTTCCAATTAGTTATTCGAGAACTACTTTCGAAGCCCTCAATGACCGCTTTTGGTCTGAAGAACACACAAGAGGAATGGGGAGTCCATCCCCCCGGATATTTTTAAATACTTTTCGTGTGATTATTTCAATTTTAAGCTATTTCTTTGAGATTCCCGGGAATACATACCCTGCACCCCCATTAGGTCTAATTACGCAGAGTACAGCAAATAAATGTCTAACACCATTGAAGCGAGTAATTAAATTTCTGTTGTCAAGGAAATGTGATAAAACCTGATTTCAAATCAGACTTTGTCATATAGACATCCAGTCGCTTTTATCATGGATGGAGCATCTTAAGTCCATGACAAAAACGAGGATTGATGGATCAATGGTGCTCCACATTGAATTGCTGTACTCTACGAGATTTCAACAAGAAGAGTTTAAAATTCAGAAAGGTGAAAAATCGAATTTAATTAGATTGCGGAAACAATTCAAGCCATGAGAGCGGGACAAATAGAGGAAAATGTGGTCTCTCTAATTATATAGAGAGGCCAAATTTTTTTTTTAATTTTTTCAATCAAGACGTATAATAGTAACAAATATAATGATATTAAAAAATATATCAGATAATTTAAATAATACCATATTTACCATGTTTGTGAATATAGGTTGGACATGAAAATAGTGAAAATTTTAAATTTTGAAATGTTTAAGTAGAAGTAAAATACTATTAGATCGAAAGTTGACAGTGGACTCAGAGTTATTAAATTTCTGTTGTCAAGAAAATGTGATAAAACCTGATTTCAAATCAGACTTTGTCATATGGACATCCTGTCGCTTTTATCATGGATGGAACATCTTAAGTCCACGACAAAAACGAGGACTGATGGATCAATGGTGTTCCACATTGAATTGCTGTACTCTACGAGATTTCAACAAGAAGAGTTTAAAATTCAGAAAGGTGAAAAATTGAATTTAATTAGATTGCGGAAACAATTCAAGCCATGAGAGCGGGACAAATAGAGGAAAATGTGGTCTCTCTAATTATATAGAGAGGCCAAATTTTTTTTTTAATTTTTTCAATCAAGACGTATAATAGTAACAAATATAATGATATTAAAAAATATATCAGATAATTTAAATAATACCATATTTACCATGCTTGTGAATATAGGTTGGACATGAAAATAGTGAAAATTTTAAATTTTGAAATGTTTAAGTAGAAGTAAAATACTATTAGATCGAAAGTTGACAGTGGACTCAGAGTTATTAAATTTCTGTTGTCAAGAAAATGTGATAAAACCTGATTTCAAATCAGACTTTGTCATATGGACATCCTGTCGCTTTTATCATGGATGGAACATCTTAAGTCCATGACAAAAACGAGGACTGATGGATCAATGGTGTTCCACATTGAATTGCTGTACTCTACGAGATTTCAACAAAAAGAGTTTAAAATTCAGAAAGGTGAAAAATCGAATTTAATTAGATTGCGGAAACAATTCAAGCCATGAGAGCGGGACAAATAGAGGAAAATGTGGTCTCTCTAATTATATGGAGTGGCCAAATTTTTTTTTTTAATTTTTTCAATCAAAACGTATAATAAAAAGTAACAAATATAATGATATTAAAAAATATATCAGATAATTTAAATAATACCATATTTACCATGTTTGTGAATATAGGATGGACATGAAAATAGTGAAAATTTTAAATTTTGAAATGTTTAAGTAGAAGTAAAATACTATTAGATCGAAAGTTGACAGTGGACTCAGAGTTATTGAATTTCTGTTGTCAAGAAAATGTGATAAAACCTGATTTCAAATCAGACTTTTTCATATGGACATCCTGTCGCTTTTATCATGGATGGAACATCTTAAGTCCATGACAAAAACGAGGAATGATGGATCAATGGTGTTCCACATTGAATTGCTGTACTCTACGAGATTTCAACAAGAAGAGTTTAAAATTCAGAAAGGTGAAAAATCGAATTTAATTAGATTGCGGAAACAATTCAAGCCATGAGAGCGGGAAAAATAGAGGAAAATGTGGTCTCTCTAATTATATAGAGAGGCCAAATTTTTTTTTTAATTTTTTCAATCAAGACGTATAATAGTAACAAATATAATGATATTAAAAAATATATCAGATAATTTAAATAATACCATATTTACCATGTTTGTGAATATAGGTTGGACATGAAAATAGTGAAAATTTTAAATTTTGAAATGTTTAAGTAGAAGTAAAATACTATTAGATCGAAAGTTGACAGTGGACTCAGAGTTATTAAATTTCTGTTGTCAAGAAAATTTGATAAAACCTGATTTCAAATCAGACTTTGTCATATGGACATCCTGTCGCTTTTATCATGGATGGAACATCTTAAGTCCATGACAAAAACGAGGACTGATGGATCAATGGTGTTCGACATTGAATTGCTGTACTCTACGAGATTTCAACAAGAAGAGTTTAAAATTCAGAAAGGTGAAAAATCGAATTTAATTAGATTGCGGAAACAATTCAAGCCATGAGAGCGGGACAAATAGAGGAAAATGTGGTCTCTCTAATTATATGGAGAGGCCAAATTTTTTTTTTTAATTTTTTCAATCAAAACGTATAATAAAAAGTAACAAATATAATGATATTAAAAAATATATCAGATAATTTAAATAATACCATATTTACCATGTTTGTGAATATAGGTTGGACATGAAAATAGTGAAAATTTTAAATTTTGAAATGTTTAAGTAGAAGTAAAATACTATTAGATCGAAAGTTGACAGTGGACTCAGAGTTATTAAATTTCTGTTGTCAAGAAAATGTGATAAAACCTGATTTCAAATCAGACTTTGTCATATGGACATCCTGTCGCTTTTATCATGGATTTAACATCTTAAGTCCATGACAAAAACGAGGACTGATGGATCAATGGTGTTCGACATTGAATTGCTGTACTCTACGAGATTTCAACAAGAAGAGTTTAAAATTCAGAAAGGTGAAAAATCGAATTTAATTAGATTGCGGAAACAATTCAAGCCATGAGAGCGGGACAAATAGAGGAAAATGTGGTCTCTCTAATTATATGGAGAGGCCAATTTTTTTTTTTTAATTTTTTCAATCAAAACGTATAATAAAAAGTAACAAATATAATGATATTAAAAAATATATCAGATAATTTAAATAATACCATATTTACCATGTTTGTGAATATAGGTTGGACATGAAAATAGTGAAAATTTTAAATTTTGAAATGTTTAAGTAGAAGTAAAATACTATTAGATCGAAAGTTGACAGTGGACTCAGAGTTATTAAATTTCTGTTGTCAAGAAAATGTGATAAAACCTGATTTCAAATCAGACTTTGTCATATGGACATCCTGTCGCTTTTATCATGGATGGAACATCTTAAGTCCATGACAAAAACGAGGACTGATGGATCAATGGTGTTCGACATTGAATTGCTGTACTCTACGAGATTTCAACAAGAAGGGTTTAAAATTCAGAAAGGTGAAAAATCGAATTTAATTAGATTGCGGAAACAATTCAAGCCATGAGAGCGGGACAAATAGAGGAAAATGTGGTCTCTCTAATTATATGGAGAGGCCAAATTTTTTTTTTTAATTTTTTCAATCAAAACGTATAATAAAAAGTAACAAATATAATGATATTAAAAAATATATCAGATAATTTAAATAATACCATATTTACCATGTTTGTGAATATAGGTTGGACATGAAAATAGTGAAAATTTTAAATTTTGAAATGTTTAAGTAGAAGTAAAATACTATTAGATCGAAAGTTGACAGTGGACTCAGAGTTATTAAATTTCTGTTGTCAAGAAAATGTGATAAAACCTGATTTCAAATCAGACTTTGTCATATGGACATCCTGTCGCTTTTATCATGGATGGAACATCTTAAGTCCATGACAAAAACGAGGACTGATGGATCAATGGTGTTCGACATTGAATTGCTGTACTCTACGAGATTTCAACAAGAAGAGTTTAAAATTCAGAAAGGTGAAAAATCGAATTTAATTAGATTGCGGAAACAATTCAAGCCATGAGAGCGGGACAAATAGAGGAAAATGTGGTCTCTCTAATTATATGGAGAGGCCAATTTTTTTTTTTTAATTTTTTCAATCAAAACGTATAATAAAAAGTAACAAATATAATGATATTAAAAAATATATCAGATAATTTAAATAATACCATATTTACCATGTTTGTGAATATAGGTTGGACATGAAAATAGTGAAAATTTTAAATTTTGAAATGTTTAAGTAGAAGTAAAATACTATTAGATCGAAAGTTGACAGTGGACTCAGAGTTATTAAATTTCTGTTGTCAAGAAAATGTGATAAAACCTGATTTCAAATCAGACTTTGTCATATGGACATCCTGTAGCTTTTATCATGGATGGAACATCTTAAGTCCATGACAAAAACGAGGACTGATGGATCAATGGTGTTCCACATTGAATTGCTGTACTCTACGAGATTTCAACAAGAAGAGTTTAAAATTCAGAAAGGTGAAAAATCGAATTTAATTAGATTGCGGAAAAAATTAAAGCCAAGAGGGCGGGACAAATTAAGGAAAATGTGGTCTCTCTAATTATATAGAGAGGCCAAATTTTTTTTTTAATTTTTTCAATCAAGACGTATAATAGTAACAAATATAACGATATTAAAAAATATATCAGATAATTTAAATAATACCATATTTACCATGTTTGTGAATATAGGTTGGACATGAAAATAGTGAAAATTTTAAATTTTGAAATGTTTAAGTAGAAGTAAAATACTATTATATCGAAAGTTGACAGTGGACTCAGAGTTATTGAATTTCTGTTGTCAAGAAAATGTGATAAAACCTGATTTCAAATCAGACTTTTTCATATGGACATCCTGTCGCTTTTATCATGGATGGAACATCTTAAGTCCACGACAAAAACGAGGAATGATGGATCAATGGTGTTCCACATTGAATTGCTGTACTCTACGAGATTTCAACAAGAAGAGTTTAAAATTCAGAAAGGTGAAAAATTGAATTTAATTAGATTGCGGAAACAATTCAAGCCATGAGAGCGGGAAAAATAGAGGAAAATGTGGTCTCTCTAATTATATAGAGAGGCCAAATTTTTTTTTTAATTTTTTCAATCAAGACGTATAATAGTAACAAATATAATGATATTAAAAAATATATCAGATAATTTAAATAATACCATATTTACCATGCTTGTGAATATAGGATGGACATGAAAATAGTGAAAATTTTAAATTTTGAAATGTTTAAGTAGAAGTAAAATACTATTAGATCGAAAGTTGACAGTGGACTCAGAGTTATTGAATTTCTGTTGTCAAGAAAATGTGATAAAACCTGATTTCAAATCAGACTTTGTCATATGGACATCCTGTCGCTTTTATCATGGATGGAACATCTTAAGTCCATGACAAAAACGAGGACTGATGGATCAATGGTGTTCGACATTGAATTGCTGTACTCTACGAGATTTCAACAAGAAGAGTTTAAAATTCAGAAAGGTGAAAAATCGAATTTAATTAGATTGCGGAAACAATTCAAGCCATGAGAGCGGGACAAATAGAGGAAAATGTGGTCTCTCTAATTATATGGAGAGGCCAAATTTTTTTTTTTAATTTTTTCAATCAAAACGTATAATAAAAAGTAACAAATATAATGATATTAAAAAATATATCAGATAATTTAAATAATACCATATTTACCATGTTTGTGAATATAGGTTGGACATGAAAATAGTGAAAATTTTAAATTTTGAAATGTTTAAGTAGAAGTAAAATACTATTAGATCGAAAGTTGACAGTGGACTCAGAGTTATTAAATTTCTGTTGTCAAGAAAATGTGATAAAACCTGATTTCAAATCAGACTTTGTCATATGGACATCCTGTCGCTTTTATCATGGATGGAACATCTTAAGTCCATGACAAAAACGAGGACTGATGGATCAATGGTGTTCGACATTGAATTGCTGTACTCTACGAGATTTCAACAAGAAGAGTTTAAAATTCAGAAAGGTGAAAAATCGAATTTAATTAGATTGCGGAAACAATTCAAGCCATGAGAGCGGGACAAATAGAGGAAAATGTGGTCTCTCTAATTATATGGAGAGGCCAATTTTTTTTTTTTAATTTTTTCAATCAAAACGTATAATAAAAAGTAACAAATATAATGATATTAAAAAATATATCAGATAATTTAAATAATACCATATTTACCATGTTTGTGAATATAGGTTGGACATGAAAATAGTGAAAATTTTAAATTTTGAAATGTTTAAGTAGAAGTAAAATACTATTAGATCGAAAGTTGACAGTGGACTCAGAGTTATTAAATTTCTGTTGTCAAGAAAATGTGATAAAACCTGATTTCAAATCAGACTTTGTCATATGGACATCCTGTAGCTTTTATCATGGATGGAACATCTTAAGTCCATGACAAAAACGAGGACTGATGGATCAATGGTGTTCCACATTGAATTGCTGTACTCTACGAGATTTCAACAAGAAGAGTTTAAAATTCAGAAAGGTGAAAAATCGAATTTAATTAGATTGCGGAAAAAATTAAAGCCAAGAGGGCGGGACAAATTAAGGAAAATGTGGTCTCTCTAATTATATAGAGAGGCCAAATTTTTTTTTTAATTTTTTCAATCAAGACGTATAATAGTAACAAATATAACGATATTAAAAAATATATCAGATAATTTAAATAATACCATATTTACCATGTTTGTGAATATAGGTTGGACATGAAAATAGTGAAAATTTTAAATTTTGAAATGTTTAAGTAGAAGTAAAATACTATTATATCGAAAGTTGACAGTGGACTCAGAGTTATTGAATTTCTGTTGTCAAGAAAATGTGATAAAACCTGATTTCAAATCAGACTTTTTCATATGGACATCCTGTCGCTTTTATCATGGATGGAACATCTTAAGTCCACGACAAAAACGAGGAATGATGGATCAATGGTGTTCCACATTGAATTGCTGTACTCTACGAGATTTCAACAAGAAGAGTTTAAAATTCAGAAAGGTGAAAAATTGAATTTAATTAGATTGCGGAAACAATTCAAGCCATGAGAGCGGGAAAAATAGAGGAAAATGTGGTCTCTCTAATTATATAGAGAGGCCAAATTTTTTTTTTAATTTTTTCAATCAAGACGTATAATAGTAACAAATATAATGATATTAAAAAATATATCAGATAATTTAAATAATACCATATTTACCATGCTTGTGAATATAGGATGGACATGAAAATAGTGAAAATTTTAAATTTTGAAATGTTTAAGTAGAAGTAAAATACTATTAGATCGAAAGTTGACAGTGGACTCAGAGTTATTGAATTTCTGTTGTCAAGAAAATGTGATAAAACCTGATTTCAAATCAGACTTTTTCATATGGACATCCTGTCGCTTTTATCATGGATGGAACATCTTAAGTCCATGACAAAAACGAGGAATGATGGATCAATGGTGTTCCACATTGAATTGCTGTACTCTACGAGATTTCAACAAGAAGAGTTTAAAATTAAGAAAGGTGAAAAATCGAATTTAATTAGATTGCGGAAACAATTCAAGCCATGAGAGCGGGAAAAATAGAGGAAAATGTGGTCTCTCTAATTATATAGAGAGGCCAAATTTTTTTTTTAATTTTTTCAATCAAGACGTATAATAGTAACAAATATAATGATATTAAAAAATATATCAGATAATTTAAATAATACCATATTTACCATGTTTGTGAATATAGGTTGGACATGAAAATAGTGAAAATTTTAAATTTTGAAATGTTTAAGTAGAAGTAAAATACTATTAGATCGAAAGTTGACAGTGGACTCAGAGTTATTGAATTTCTGTTGTCAAGAAAATGTGATAAAACCTGATTTCAAATCAGACATTGTCATATGGACATCCTGTCGCTTTTATCATGGATGGAACATCTTAAGTCCATGACAAAAACGAGGAATGATGGATCAATGGTGTTCGACATTGAATTGCTGTACTCTACGAGATTTCAACAAGAAGAGTTTAAAATTCAGAAAGGTGAAAAATCGAATTTAATTAGATTGCGGAAACAATTAAAGCCATGAGAGCGGGAAAAATAGAGGAAAATGTGGTCTCTCTAATTATATAGAGAGGCCAAATTTTTTCTTTAATTTTTTCAATCAAGACGTATAATAGTAACAAATATAACGATATTAAAAAATATATCAGATAATTTAAATAATACCATATTTACCATGTTTGTGAATATAGGTTGGACATGAAAGTAGTGAAAATTTTAAATTTTGAAATGTTTAAGTAGAAGTAAAATACTATTATATCGAAAGTTGACAGTGGACTCAGAGTTATTGAATTTCTGTTGTCAAGAAAATGTGATAAAACCTGATTTCAAATCAGACTTTTTCATATGGACATCCTGTCGCTTTTATCATGGATGGAACATCTTAAGTCCACGACAAAAACGAGGAATGATGGATCAATGGTGTTCCACATTGAATTGCTGTACTCTACGAGATTTCAACAAGAAGAGTTTAAAATTCAGAAAGGTGAAAAATTGAATTTAATTAGATTGCGGAAACAATTCAAGCCATGAGAGCGGGAAAAATAGAGGAAAATGTGGTCTCTCTAATTATATAGAGAGGCCAAATTTTTTTTTTAATTTTTTCAATCAAGACGTATAATAGTAACAAATATAATGATATTAAAAAATATATCAGATAATTTAAATAATACCATATTTACCATGCTTGTGAATATAGGATGGACATGAAAATAGTGAAAATTTTAAATTTTGAAATGTTTAAGTAGAAGTAAAATACTATTAGATCGAAAGTTGACAGTGGACTCAGAGTTATTGAATTTCTGTTGTCAAGAAAATGTGATAAAACCTGATTTCAAATCAGACTTTTTCATATGGACATCCTGTCGCTTTTATCATGGATGGAACATCTTAAGTCCATGACAAAAACGAGGAATGATGGATCAATGGTGTTCCACATTGAATTGCTGTACTCTACGAGATTTCAACAAGAAGAGTTTAAAATTCAGAAAGGTGAAAAATCGAATTTAATTAGATTGCGGAAACAATTCAAGCCATGAGAGCGGGAAAAATAGAGGAAAATGTGGTCTCTCTAATTATATAGAGAGGCCAAATTTTTTTTTTAATTTTTTCAATCAAGACGTATAATAGTAACAAATATAATGATATTAAAAAATATATCAGATAATTTAAATAATACCATATTTACCATGTTTGTGAATATAGGTTGGACATGAAAATAGTGAAAATTTTAAATTTTGAAATGTTTAAGTAGAAGTAAAATACTATTAGATCGAAAGTTGACAGTGGACTCAGAGTTATTAAATTTCTGTTGTCAAGAAAATGTGATAAAACCTGATTTCAAATCAGACTTTGTCATATGGACATCCTGTCGCTTTTATCATGGATGGAACATCTTAAGTCCATGACAAAAACGAGGACTGATGGATCAATGGTGTTCGACATTGAATTGCTGTACTCTACGAGATTTCAACAAGAAGAGTTTAAAATTCAGAAAGGTGAAAAATCGAATTTAATTAGATTGCGGAAACAATTCAAGCCATGAGAGCGGGACAAATAGAGGAAAATGTGGTCTCTCTAATTATATGGAGAGGCCAAATTTTTTTTTTTAATTTTTTCAATCAAAACGTATAATAAAAAGTAACAAATATAATGATATTAAAAAATATATCAGATAATTTAAATAATACCATATTTACCATGTTTGTGAATATAGGTTGGACATGAAAATAGTGAAAATTATAAATTTTGAAATGTTTAAGTAGAAGTAAAATACTATTAGATCGAAAGTTGACAGTGGACTCAGAGTTATTAAATTTCTGTTGTCAAGAAAATGTGATAAAACCTGATTTCAAATCAGACTTTGTCATATGGACATCCTGTCGCTTTTATCATGGATGGAACATCTTAAGTCCATGACAAAAACGAGGACTGATGGATCAATGGTGTTCCACATTGAATTGCTGTACTCTACGAGATTTCAACAAGAAGAGTTTAAAATTCAGAAAGGTGAAAAATCGAATTTAATTAGATTGCGGAAACAATTCAAGCCATGAGAGCGGGACAAATAGAGGAAAATGTGGTCTCTCTAATTATATAGAGAGGCCAAATT